>JBBBZN010000007.1:600000-997915 GCA_037974915.1 Ceratobasidium theobromae
CGCGGGCAGGCTTATCGAGGACTCTGCGCCGGGTGCGGGAAGGGCCGGCGTCCTTCATAGGGCTGTCGCTGGGGTCGATAAGGCCCGCTGTCCGTAGTGCGTTGAGGGCGAGATTTGGGCGCTTGCGGGGAGTAGCAGTGGACATGGAGGCAGAGTACATCGTGGTCACTCTCAACCCATCCACTCCACTAGCGCCCACAGCACAGCCACCACCATGTCCAACTCCGTATTGGCCGACGCTCTCCGCATTCCCGCCCTCAACCGGCTCGCCAACCGCCGTATAGTCCTTGCATCTGCCAGTCCTCGCAGGCTCGATATTCTGCGCCAATTTGTATGTTTATTTCTTTCATTTATTTTGCCTAATTATTCTGCAGGGCCTCAACCCAGACGTCGTCCCTTCCAAGTTTGCCGAGGATCTCCCACACGACCACTTTGAGAATGTCTATGAATATCCCGTCGCAACTGCTACCGAAAAGGTCAGCCTAACATCTGCATATTCGCCTACTAACACCCAGTAGGCGGTCGATGTCTATATCCGCATGGTCGTAAGTATGCGCGTCCACACCATAACCATCTAACGCCCCACAGGAACAAGACCCAGACAATCCCCCCAGCCTTGTCATTGGCGGTACACACATTCCATGATTCCCGCTACCCGCTCTGACTCGTCTTGTCTGACTCACAGCCGACACAGTCGTCCTAACCAAACCCCCCGCGGCCGGATCCAACATACACGACTCGCTCCTCCCCGACGTCCGTCCTGAAATCCTCGAAAAGCCCGCGGACAAGGCAGACAACCTCCGCATGCTCCTCGACCTCAACGGCAGCCGCTGCGAAGTCGTCACAGGCGTCTCAATTGTTTATCCAATTTTGACCGCCCCGGGATACGCTATCAAGTACGCATTGATCTACACTTACGTACTACGCCTCACCACATCCACCTTCCTCGTTAGGTCAATGGATGATCGCACAATTGTCTACTTTTACAACTCCTCCATCCCGGTCCTCGAGGCATATGTCGACTCGGGCGAGGGTCTGGACCGTGCGGGCGGTTTTGCGCTTCAGCAACGCGGCGCCCATCTCATCTCCAAGATCGAAGGCGACTTTTACAACGCCGTCGGCTTCCCCGGCGCCTCTTTCTTTAGATGGCTGGGTATCCTCGTTGAAGAGGAAGACGACTTTTTGGAAGATGGTCTGTAAATTAAGCTGTCTCGATCAATACAATCTATACACTGTGATATTAATGGTTACATAATCGAGGCATGCATAGATAACTGCTCGGAATGTCGATATACACACAAACGAGAGATACAAAACGTGTGGCCTACCACCCACCCTCCTTGATTTGTTTGACGAATTGATCTGCAGTGGTTACTTCGACCTACGGCCCTGTCAGCTCTCGACTCCCCAAAGACAACTGACCACTTGCCTCGTACTTGTCCTCCAACTTGTCCTCCCGAATGTTTTTCACTCGCGCTGACGAGTCAATGACAATGAAACGTCGAATGTCGCGCATAAAGCATGGCTGAATCTGGAACCACTCCAGGCCGCTAATCACCTCGTCGCTCATCTCTCTAATATGGTCGGCACTGCCCACCCCGGAGATATCGGGTGTATCGGACGCATCAGCAGCGAGACCAGATGCAAAATGAAAAGTGTCGGCCGTGCTGTTGGTTGTAGCGGCACCATTTCCCCACCCGCTGTCCCCGAATCCACCGCCGCCGCCACTTCCCCAACCCCCGCTCGTCC
This sequence comes from Ceratobasidium theobromae, assembly GCA_037974915.1. Classification (NCBI taxonomy): domain Eukaryota; kingdom Fungi; phylum Basidiomycota; class Agaricomycetes; order Cantharellales; family Ceratobasidiaceae; genus Ceratobasidium; species Ceratobasidium theobromae. The sequence continues at coordinate 601,750 of JBBBZN010000007.1, forward strand.
CCCAGCTCCCATCGTTCCCAGAGTCAGCGGCACCCTCGCCCCAAACCCCACCATCTGTAGTCATATTCCAACCCCCATCTTGCTCTCCATTCTGCTGCTCTTTTGCCTTGTTGCCCTTGCTGGCCTCTTCTTCCTCCTTTTGGTTTTCGATAGCTTGTTTGAACGCTTCGACCACCTCGTCCTCGCATGACTTTCTCAACTCTTCCTCGTCCTGGATAAGCGCCCTTTCAAGTTGCATCCGCGCCCATTCTTCCTCTTCCCATCCTCCCCATTTGGGGGGTGCCGTCAACGCAAGGTTGTAATATGCAAACTCGGTAGACGTGATAAGTTCGATCATCAGGGTGTCCAGCGCCCACGCGAGCCTCAACAAAACATCAGAGTTGAATATGCGTAAAGACAGGACAGACAACAACTCACTCTTGATTATCTTCCTTGCGCGCACGCAATCCCAAAACACCCACCGTCTTGGGTTCAATATAAGTTTCCCAAAACGGCTTGTCCTCCAACACAGCCACAACCTTTTTCACAACCCAGGGATCCTCAATCATCGCAGCCGGAGTAAACGTCACCATCCCACCTAGAAATAAATAAATAAAATGAGCTAGTTGGTCTGATAAAATGTGCACCACGCGTGACCTACCCCATTTCCAAACCTCGCGCAAGTCCCACTCGGCGACTCTCCAATTCCCACCGCTCCCATATGCATAGAACCGTTTATGATGCACTTGCTTTCGGCGCGAGAACCCCTTGAGTTGGGATAAACTGTCCACGTACCGCCGGTGCACGAATATCGCGGCGGCTTGACCTGCGGGATCGCGTCCTTCAAGCACTTGCGCACCACATCTACGCAGCTGGTGCCGCAACAGCCGGACCTCGAAATCAGAGTCAAACTCCTCCGATGGAAAGACGAGGCAGTTTACACCCTCAAAGAGAGACTTCATATCGGGTGGGATTTCTTGCCAATATTGGGGGATTTGGGCGAGTTGCATTGGTGGAGGGGCTTCTGGTTCGTCTGGGCCCGTGGCGTTTCTCACCATCAAGACGACAAAACTCGGAATATTGATGTACTTGGGTGAGTTGAAGTGATCGACAATCTGGCGAAGTGCGTTTTGGGGTGCATGTCGATATTTACGAATGAGAGCGGTGGGAATGAGCAACAGGCGTCGAGCAAACTCGATATTGCCCGTGGTGTAGATCTTAATATCCGATACCTGTGGCTGAAATGAGTATGGAGCATATCATGAAGCGTAACAAAGCATACCCAACAAAATTGTTCCATCTTGTGCACAAGCCCGTCCCATAGTTCCCATTCTGGACTATCTTCTTGGTCTTTGCACGTCATCCACGCAGCTTGGGTGGGCTCCAGCGCGCCTGAAGCGATTATAGCGTGAGACAAGTTCAGGTCCATCGCACCGGATATCGTGATCTTCCCCTGAATGTAATTCTTAAACGTAGACTTGAAGACCTTTGTTGGAGTGTCGTCAGAGAGCACGGGGCCGCGGATGACAATCTCGCACGCGCGGCTGCGGACTTCCTTGGTGGTCGTCTCATCATCTGGGATGGGTTCTGAGGTGGTCAGGTACAGGTCACCAGTCCATGACCATTCGCCTTCTTGGAGCGGCGGTACGGTTGGGCTACAAAGAAGAGTCAACGAACGCACAGGAACAATGAGGCACTTACCGCAACAAAGGGTCGAGAGGCCTGGTTGGAAGTAGTGGAGACAGTCCAAACGACAGGGATGGAGATAATACTTCCCGAGAAGATGGAAGCTCATCAACCGAGTTATGAATGGGTGTGGGCGTAGTTGGAGCAGCTGGTTGGGTGGGCCTGGCACCTCCTCGCATCGGCTGAGGAGGTGCAACAGGAGGAGGGAGAGGGGGCACAGGATCGTCCATAAATTCAGGAACATCATCAACAACATCCATCTCGCTCGGGTCAAAAAGGCGAGGTTCTTCATCCGAATCCGCATATGAGCCGCTATGGCCTGGGTTAATGATATCAGGCAGGTCACTGGAAGATCGGTACTAACTCAAAGAGACTATTCGGCGGACTTAGTCCAGCCGCTACCTCATCGATAACAGCTTGGATTGATTGACTCAACGATAGTGGAACACTAATAGCATCATTCGTACCATTCAGTCAGGTCACCAGATATCTGGGAGCGATACTTACTTGCTGGCTACTTCCCTCGGCGATGCATGAACAGGCGAGTCAACAGGAGTGCCGCTACTACGTGCGACGTTATTTGCTGGTTGGGGAGGCTTCCTCATTGACAGGCCGCTGAACGGGTTAGGATTTCTGGCAGGTGGAGGGGGAACAATAATGGGGCCAGGGGGAGTACGTCCAAGTGCAAGTACCTCGCCCGCACGTACTGCTTGTTTCCCTTTGGTGCCAATCCCAACAAAATCTTTCGATATCGATCCCGCCTGCATATCTTGTCGGGGAAAAGTCCTGCCTCTCCGTGGTGGCGGCGGAGGATCCCTGCCAATTTTCGGGGTCTTCCCAGCTACGGGAGCATAGTTTTTCGAGAACATGATGGTTGACGGCTTGGTGGAGGAACTGGGCCCAGTCCAACTCGGCTTTGCTGTCTGAATTGTGTGACGCCGTTTCACTATCGTGGTACGAGCCTTTGTGCCTGGACCAGTACTTGAGCTTGGCTGAGCAGAGCTCCTACGAGCAGCAAGAGGAGTGTCGTCCGACGATGATGAACGCAAAATGTCTTCATCGTCATTCCTTCCAGCGTTCTCCTCGCTGCTTGAGCGTAGAATATCGTCATCTTCAACCTTGCGTATATCTTCCTATAGCAATACGTTAGAAATTCGACTGGTTTGATTCATAAGTATGTAGCGCACCGATTCACTCTCTGAATCTCCAACTAAAAGAATCTTGTCTGACGTTTTTTTAGGAGGACGAGTAACACCCTTGACGGGCTTGCCCTTGGGCCGACGAGCGAGGAAATATTTTCGTTCCTCAACTGGCATAAATGTCAGGCAAACTACACACTATGCGAGATTAGTGCATACTTAGCCACTCAGCTTTCGCTTCAAACTTTGTACCAGTTGGGGGATTCGAATACTTTGAAGCATTCAGATCTCGTACAAAACCAGATAAACATGGATTTTACTTACACGTTTTTTGGGGAATTCTTTCCAAAACCGGTTCACCAGATCGGCTGAACCATAATGCGTCAAGTGAACCTCAGGTTCCCAACTAGCGATAACAATGAGAGGGGCCACTTGATAAGATATTGGGGCTTACGTGTCGCAATCCGTGTCGTAGCCGTACCACTATGTTTGGCTAAGAGCGTTGGGGACGATATTAGGGCAAGCAATGCTCACTCACATGAACTTCGTATTCCTACACCTTGGTTAGTGAATTCTTGGATTTAAGCTTTGCAGAGATATGCGTACCCAACCACTCCCATCCCACTTGGCGGCGTATATGTATTCTAACAGAGGGTGTATAGGAAACTCTAAATCTAAACAATGCTCTACTTACCAACTTCATACTCATTATCAGTGTCCGAACCTGATCCCTCACTCCCGTCCGAAGAGCGGGGCATGTTGTAGAGTTAAAGTGACGAAAATAATCCAAAACCGTAAACTATGGAAGGGAGAGAACAAGAACGTGAATTATTGAAGTGGCCGGCGAGCCACCAATGTTTGGCCTCCCACGTGACCGCGAATTCCAAAATACGTCACCAGCCAAATCTTTATTTGAATTCGTCTTCAACGCACTCAAACTTCCAATAATCTAATTTGGCTACATTATGAGACAAAAACGAACGAAAGCTTATAAGAAGCTCATGGCTCTTTACTCTATGAGCTTCGGATTCCGACAACCTTATCAGGTGCTGGTAGATTCTACATTCTGCATCGAAGTCTGTCAGCATAAGATCGATCCCCTGAAGCAACTAGGCACAGTACTTCAAGGGGAATGTAAACTCAGTAGGTTGCTTCACTTCATCTATCTTGCCTCAAATAATTAATATTCTATAGTGATCACTCAGTGTAGCATAGTTGAACTATACAAACTCGGCTCGTCCGCGCAGCATATTGTTGACCTAGCGAAGATGTTTGAGCGCCGAAAATGCAATCACAGGGAAGCGATTGAGAACGAGCTATGTATAGAAAACGTCATCGGTATGTGCTCTGTGAAGCTTCACCTCCAGCGATACTCACCCTCCAGCGCAGGGGAAACAAATAAGCACCGCTATGTTGTGGCATCCCAGTCGACAGATCTAAGGGATAAACTTCGAAAGATACCAGCAGTTCCATTAGTACACATTAATCGTTCGGTCATGGTATTGGAACCACGCAGTGAAGCGACTATAAAAGCGAAAGATCGAGTAGGTCCTCTTTCTTTAGGCACGCGTGCACGCATTTACATACCCATCGAGTCCGAAGACGCGAGTATGAGCGTTAGGGAATCTGAGGCCCGCGTGCTGGCTTCTGCCTCAGCCCCAATCCCTGCTGGGCCAATACACCGGCGGAAGATAGCCAAAGGTCCCAATCCACTCAGTGTGAAGAAAAAGAAATCGAATCCAGCTACAAACGAGCTCAAAAAGCAGATGATTAAACCTAACGCCCCAGCACCAAAGACTCCTAAACGCAAGCGTGATTCTTACGAGCCCAACGAAGGACCCCAGCGGGATGGAAACACTACAGGAGATCAGTCGCAACAAGAACCTACAAGTGGTGGACACAGGCGAAAGAGGAGGCGAAAGACTGACAAAGTTCAGGCTGCCTAAATTTTCAACACTCCTCACTTCATTCTGCCCGCAAGATAGTTATACACAGGTTGATCAGTTTGATTACTATGAAAGATTTCTTGGTGGGATCAAGTGATATTTATAATACTAATAATTTGTTGCTCACTGCTTCAATCGACGATCAGAGCCCGTATCACAACTTCATAATTTATTGGACTAAATTATAGAGTTCAGTCACGTGACAGACGGTCATTGCTAAGTTTACTTAATTCCGGAGTTTTTATTGCAACGTTAACCTGCTCAACAACATGGTCCGCTTCAAGGTCAGCCGAGCATTTTTCTCCTTTCCGAAATCAAGACCGAGATCGAAAAGAACCGCTGGTTACTCATTGAATTTCTTACATGCACAAGTCCTTCGCCTTCTCTTACCTCGAAACAAATATATAATTCTCTCCGTGAAAGCATAATTGACAACTTTGGCGATGCTGGGTGGGGCGCAGTTGCAGGGTCATTAACAAGTACGCCGCTATTAAGCTATTACAAGGGATTCGTTTTTGATGCGCTGTGACAGTAAAATATTTCTCGCCCGCAACTCAAATTTGTATAGTTCGGGTGGCTCGGGACCATCACACAATTGCTTGGGGAGGGGTTACCCTAATGCGGACTCTGGGTGGGATCGCTATTATCCCGCACGTTATTCACCTGTCGGGTGGGTTACTCTAGTTATTAATGCTATAGTGCCATTTCAACTCAATTGCAACATAGGCACACTAAAGAAGGCTCAACTCGCAACTATTGCGCACAATCGAACCGTTGTTGCACGCAAGCGCACAAATGTAGCTGGTTAGTATCATCTCATTGCGCATATCTAGACCGGATAACTAACGACCTCTCCCAGCACATAAAATGGACGCATATGATGTTTATCTCGCCCAAAGTACCAAAGAGATCGAAGCGCTGAAGGATTAGCGCCATTCCTGGATGATTTCATCAACCCTGCCATTTCTGTCAACTGAACGCTTTCTCGCTATTTAATATTCTACTGTATGTGTTTTGCTGATATGTAAGAAGTTCATCTGTCGCGGGGTGACAAAGGACAGCACAGCCACCTTAGTTGAGTGCTCCTCCCCACCACTTTCATCGTTCTTCCACCAATTCTCTGGCATGGAGGAGGACGCCTCAGGAGATATTGGCCTCTCTGGGTTGCCGTGCATATCCAAGCTTGACCCTATCTCCCACGTCAAGAACACGCGTCGCGCCCCTCCAGCTATGGATCTTTCGCAAAACAACGCTTCACACTGGAAAACGCCATCTCCAGGGTCACCAACTGTGTTATCACCAACTTCACCAACCATGCCTACGTCTTCTTCACCCCCCAGTCGTTTAAATCGATCGCGCACTATGCCCCGGTTAAATACTCGCCTTGAACCTCAAATTCACGATATAGATGGAGAAGACGCGGAGGCGTTGGCGTCCGACAGAATCGCAGGGCTCAATAGATGGGTTGCTTCAATTGCTGTAGTTGATTGTAAGTAGACACCATAAGAATTCTATTCTATATTTCATATTCAAACACGAGAGTCCAGTCGATTTAGACGTTGGTCCAGTGGTTGCCAAGCTCTATCCCAATATTAGACTGGATGCCCCCGATAGGGAAAATATGTGGGTTCACTGCTTTACACGGTACGAAGGCACAAACTGATTTTTAATTTTAGCGCATTTTCTTCATTCCCCGATACTACACTTTTCGACACTGGGACGCAAACTCATTCCTTTAAGATTCGGCTGTCGAACCCTCTACGCTCAGTTGCTGAAAATTCCGTTCGCGAATACGATACTTTGTATGGCTATGCGTCATTCATGCAGCGCAAAGATCCTTCATCTAAACGGGGATATCTGCAGGTATGCTCTTACCTAAGATATCGTTACACAGACTAACTTCGTGATAGCGGTCTGTGGTAATCTTGACGCACCTCCCCTGGGTCGGCTTATTCGATAGGGCTATAAGCATCTTTGGGTCATTATTCTTCACTCATGGAAACGCCATGTTGCAGTCTGCTTGTTTGAACATCAGTAATTGGTAAGCCATCTTATCCCAACACCGATTTCACGGCATCCAGAGACACTATTCTTGACTCTGATGCTTACTTCAAGGCCTGACCCTACTCTAGGATCTGTTCTCGAGCTCGGCTTATTGGGATCAGTCATCACTGCTGAGATTCCTCGGTCGGAAGATCAGCAACAGCAACGCGTTACGTCACGAAGGGCGGATGACACCTTGGTTTGTCCTTTCCTTGCCTTCAACAGGTCGTTCCTAACGACTGGTGACTTTCAGACCATTGCCACATTGCCCTCACAGTGCATCGTACCTCTTCTAATAGATAGTTTGCCGAAGTTATGGTCTCTCTGGTATGTGGCAACAATTATCCTGGTAAATCGCGCTTATATACCCTTCAGGGAGTGTTTAGTGCTATGCGATCCCATTCTTATTTTTGCCCCCTCGCCCTCGATGTCTAGCGCTGTCGTGTGGTGGTTGAGGGATCTTATGCGACCTGTGGGCAAACTTTAGAGGTTGAGCACGTTTATACACTAATTGCACGTCATTAGTTGCCATTTGCAGGAGATGTCCGACCTTACTTCCACATTCATGATCGTGATTTTCCTATCCTTATGACAAAGAACACACCCCGCCCAGGACTAATAATAGGAGTTACGAACCCGTACTTCGAGAATGTGTGCAGACATTGGCCGCATATACTCAGTGTGGGCTCGCTGGACAGACGGTCCAAACCTACTATCTCTGAAAAACATGCACCGTGAGTTGGCTGGCCTTTGTATTGCCAGCTTCGCTCACATTCCTCGGCCAGAGCTTTGCCTTCTCAAGCCTTTGGTCCAAGCTTAGGATACCACACAGGCCACAATCGTTACATCTCTAAGGACCGTGCCTTTTTGAAAAGGCTCGAAGCAGCAGTCAAACAGGGCCCCGATGCACGTAAGTCGATCTTGCATATTTTTGAAGCTATAATCATAGCGATGTTACAGAAACTCAGGTATATGAGCTGCTCAGACAACATTTTGCCCAACGCTCTCAGCAGCTCCTCGTCCCTCTCAACCGCTACTTCAGTAGCCTGCTCCCGAAACCCATAGATAGCAACCACTCACCCACGCCATCACTTGCGCCCTCTCCGGCGCCCTCCTTGCGAACACCATCTCCGGCTACTTCGGCAGTGCCCCCCTCAGGCCACCGCCTGTCCCCAACGCCACCTGCACCCGGACGGACCATCACGCGAGTCAAGCCTTTCAACAGCAAAGACTTTTTCGCCTCCCTAAAAACTCATGGTGCACAGCTTCCCTTCCGTTCAACAACAAAACAGAAGGAATTTTACGAGCGGTGGCTGAAGAGCCCCGCATTTGGGGCGTGGATTTCGGGCAGAGTAGACGCCGCACAGAGCGTGCTAGTGCGAGCGAAGCCAGAATAACCATATCTCATGTGATTGCGGACTTATATTTAGCAGGGCTACCTGCATATTTGGCATTTATTTTAATTATTCTTTGCAATGCTGATTGGGGTCGAATTGGGTCTTGCATACACCTAGATGCCCTGGTTTGATTATGGACATGTTACCTTGCTCGACCACGATCACCCTCAAAACTAATATTGGAAGCGAACATGCATATACACATGAGAGCTTAGATTCATGCTAGCCCGAAATTGTTACTGCTTGCCGCCAGTCCTCGTAAACTGCAACTTCCAAGATCGATCTTTCGACATGCCAAGGGCTCTGCCCATGTAGATATCGGTGATGAACGTCATGCCTCCGGCTTCTTCTCGGTCTGCGCCGTAGTCAATCAATTGCAAGGCCTCACCGCAAACACGCCGCAGTCTCGCCAGCGCACTATATACATATCCCATGATGCAAACTTAGACCCGTCGCCACTATGAGACGGACGTATACTATCAGTCTTCTGCTCACTCTGAGTGTCACTGTCTACGCTGCGGGTCGCTGTACGTCCTCACAACCTTGTTGGCCACCATCATCTGTATGGTCCACGTTCAACACTTCCGTTGGCGGTCGCCTCATCACGCCCCATCCGGCCGCATGGCCTTGCCACGACCCGCATTACGACGCTTCAGCATGTGCCGAGGCCCAGAAAAACTGGGCCAACTCATTCTGGCGCTCTAATCAGACAGGGGCTATGGAGGACCTAGTTTGGGAGAGCACAGCATGCGGAATAAATACTCCTCGAAACGTAACGTGCAAACAAGGAATGGTTCCTACATACGCAGTCGCCGCAGAAAGTATAGAGGACGTGGGCAAAGCGGTAAATTTTGCACGCAAACACAAGTTGAAGCTGGTGATCAAGAATACTGGTCACGACTAGTGAGTTAAGCTTGTCTTTTTTTATACCGCTAGTGTTACTTACAAATTTCAAAGTTTAGGGAGGTCTAGTGGAACTGGGTCCCTGAGTATTTGGACACACAAGATAGGAGGAATAGATTTTACAGATTCTTTTATTGCCGAGGGATGCTCAGGCGACCAAGCTATTCCTGCTGTCACGCTCGGAGCAGCCGCTCAGTGGTATGGTATGTCAGATGTTGCTCATGACTTTGAGTGGGAACTCTAACTTCGGTGATGATCCCCTTGCTTAGATGTCTACAAAGCGGCAGACGAACATAATGTAACTGTCGCTGGCGGTGCTGCTCGTAGTGTTGGAGCGGCGGGAGGTTGGGTTCAAGGTGGCGGCCATAGCCCCCTTGCATTCAAGTATGGATTGGGTGTCGACAGTACGTGTGATAGTAACTTACATCAAAAATACACCTAACCCGCGTGCAGATGTACTGCAGTTCCTGGTTGTCACCGCAGATGGGAATGTGGTTATGGCAAACAAGTGTCAAAATACGGATCTGTTTTGGGCTCTTCGAGGCGGTGGTGGTAGCACCTGGGGTGTGAGTATATGCGTCACTTTATCCTTATGGGAGCTTACCACGGTGGATACATTTTTAGGTAGCGATGAAGGTAACCTACAGAACGCATCCACCGCTGAAAAGCATGACAGCATTCGGATTCTCGATCAATACTACAGACACACAATCGGCGACTAAATTGGCCGATGTAATCATCAAGTCTATCCCAAGCATTGCTGATGCTGGTAAGCCTAAATATTGGTGTACAGAATTTTGGCTTACGAGTGTACGGTCAGGTGTTCGGGGATATTTATTTTGGTCACCACCCAATTCTTGTTTTGGAATTATATTCCAACCGGATGGCGCTAGCGTCCTGGCTGTTAATAACACTCTCCAGCCCGTTTGGGACTGGGTAGCAAGTCACCCTGGCACCCAAGCGTCCACTTTTGGTTCCGTTCACCCTACATTCTTTAGTTTCGTGGAGACTTATGTGCACGACATTGCAATTGCTACCAACGTCTGGATGGGGTCCCGACTTGTCCCACGTAAAGCCCTACAAAACAAATCTGGTCAGCTAGCAAAGTATGCTATGGGAGATGGCGCATTTATCGGCTCCTCAGCTCTTATTGGTGAGCGCATGGTTTTTCACTGAGCTCCAGGGCTTACTTACATGATGTAGTGGGTGGGGGTGCCATCAACGATGTGGATCCTGATTCAACAGGACTTAATCCTGCATGGAGAAAGGATGCGTTGGTGAGCTGGTCGATCGCGGGTATCTGGACTAGTGCCATTCCGGCAGGACAAGTTAGACAAATCAAGGCAAAGGTGACCAAGTTCACTCAGGAGATAGGGGATTTGGCCGGGCTTAACCACGGCAGTTACTTTAACGAAGCTGATCCGTGAGTATTGCATCTTTCTTGGCCAGGGGAATTTTGCTCATTCGGTTGAACTTCCAGTGCTGAACCTCGGTGGAAGCAGGCATTCTTTGGATCGCATTATTCTCGGCTACTTAAGATTAAACAACAGGTTGACCCGACTGGGTTATTCACTTGTAATCGATGCGTTGGATCGTCCTAATCACTTATATGTACTGTCTCTGGCTCTTTTAATTCTCTTGTTTCTGTATGCAAAACCGTTGAATAAACCCACATACTTGAACTGTCCAGAATGGCTGAAGCTGTAGTTAAGCGCCGAAGCCACGTGAATTTGTAATGAGGGGGAAGCTCGGTGATAACTGCTGGCATATGCGGCCGTGACCACGTAGGCAGATTCTTTAAGTCCAGCCCGGTGGGCGTTATCCTCTCACAACTACCTCCCGACCACCATGTCGAGCTCGATCATGGACACAATGACCCCGCCAACTGGCGTCCGTCAGTTTGACGCATTTCCGAAGGTTCGCCCAACATACAAGTCGCGCACTACTGGAGGAGGCATGGTGACCGTGCTGGGTGCGTTGTATTGGTGTATAGATTCATATGGAGCTAAATCATTGCTCTTAATAGTTGCGATCCTCTCATTTATACTCATCCTCAACGACCTTGGTGACTACCTGTGGGGTTGGAGGGACTACGATTTTAACATTGACAACAACTTGGCGACAATTATGTATGTCAACGTCGACCTTGTTGTTAACATGCCCTGCCATTGTGAGTAGCCCCTGATACTTCGTAATACGTCTGTTAACGATGCACCAGTCCTTTCGGTTGACTTGCGCGATGCCTCGGGAGATCGGCTCTTCTTGACGGATGAACATGGCGGATTCAGACGTGATGGAGTAAGTCAACTCGGACAAATTCAATATACTATACTCAATCTCCACAGACCTTGTTCGACGTTGGACAAGCACACGCCCTTCAGTAAGTTTTCGAGTCGCTGCCGATCCTGCCTGTTAACAAGCCTGCCAGAAACATGAAGACCTCGGCATCACCACAAGAAGTTGTCTCAGCTTCTAAGCGCAGTCAGCGGGGCTTGTTTAGTTCCTTCAGAAAACCCAGCGAACCATCGTTCCGACCTACCTACAATCATATTCCGGATGCCTCGGCCTGTCGCATTTATGGAACGGTCGCCGTCAAGAAGGTCACAGGTTTGTGTTTCCCGACTTCCGACAATATTTGAAGCTCACTGGTGGTACCCAAAGCAAATTTACACATCACTACTCTTGGTCATGGGTATAGGAGCGCCGAGCACACCGACCATAACCGTAAGTCGCCAATAATTTATGGTTTTTTTGCAAAGTATCTCACTCGGCGGGACACGATAGTGATGAACCTTACCCATGTAATTTCCGAATTTTCGTTTGGTCCATATATCCCGGATATCTCACAACCTTTGGACTATTCATTCGAGGTTACTCAAGAACGTAAGTTAGATAGACTGATTCACGATATCTTGATTAAATGTTTCACCCAAAGATTTCACTGCGTTCCAATACTTCATCACTGTTGTCCCGACTACCTATCAAATCCCTGGACAGGGCCCACTTCACACCAACCAATATAGTGTGACCCACTACACGCGAAGCATTGAACATGGACGTGGCACACCTGGTATCTTCTTCAAGGTACGCTTTGCCGGGCCGATTAAAGATGTTTAAACCAACTCTGCTTGTCCTAGTTTGATATAGATCCCCTTTCCATCGCGATATCTCAGAAGACCACTTCTTTCCGAGAGTTCATTGTCCGTCTTATTGGTGTTATAGGTGGCGTCTGGGTGTGTGCCGGGTGGACTGTTAAAATCGGAAGCAAAGCCGCTACGGTGGTAACCGGAGAGGACGAGGGAATTGCCGAGGTTCAGAAATCCTCGCGAAAGAGCCGTTGGTCTGGCGGGGATATTAGGCGTGTTAACGCGTCGGGGCGGGATGGGCCAACAACACCGATCTATCCCGGAACGCCCATGTTTGGCCCGCTTCCGGGGTCACCCATGCCTATGACCCCAAGTGCGCGCCCGCCACCTTCTGCATCGTACTCGATGCACCGCTTCCCATCTTCTCCTTTCCCTGGGCAATCACCGGCCGGGTTTCCCCGCAGCCCCGCCCCCCCGCTCTCCGCTCGACAAGATTCATTCCCGCTTTCTGCACGCCAAGATAGCTTCCCTCTGCCACACTCGGCCCGTCAAGACAGCTTCCCTTCACCAGGACTCGCACCCCCACCCCAACGCCCCCGCCCTGAGAGCTTCCATGCTGGAGTCGCTCCTGCTAACGGATCTTCTGTTAGTCTGAATGGCGGGCCTCCAAGAGGGCGACCGGCGTCCTGGCTCAGTCCATCTTCAGGCAGCCTGGGAACAGACGATAGCAAAAAATTAGCTTGAGGCTAAACTAGTGTGATCAACTGTACGTGAAGCTTCCCCAAAGACGGAAATTACCACTTTGTTGCGGATATCGTGTGTATGTCGTTTGCCGGTTTGTGATTCTGGCGGTGTATATACATAAGTATGCAGGCCACTCATTTCAATTTTGATCGTTTATATTTGAAGCGATCTGACCACTCTAGTCAGAACATACCTTGATGACCAGCTGTAGGGCAACGTGTGCTGTACATGCGTTTGTTGTTTGCTCTATAGCTAACATATGCGTTGTGCCCAAATCTCAGCCAGGACTTTTAGATTTGGGCTCACTAGTAATGTTGACGAACATTTTAACAATTATTTAGTTCTATAGTCTCCCACGAATCATTGTGGGCGTAGCGACACTACGTAAGGCAAGATCACTAGCTTCTCGGGATCCCACTACCAAGTTGTTGAGTTGCTACTACATAAACTAGCCAAATCAGGTTGTTCCTTCACTCACCACACGACCCGTATAGTAAATATCGTCTTTGACCCTTTTGGTAACCTCCTCCAAACTATTGCCCTTGACAATTGCCACAGAGCCTACCATTTTCATTGGTCCCCCAGCCGCCATCGCCTCTAGGTCAGAATCTGGGGCGAGCATTGGGCCCCCGAATTCTGTCCCCAGCAAGAGTGATCAATATACTTATCTTCGTCAATATAATGAGTTTAACTTGCCAAAAAATGTGCCCAAATCTTCTTCGGCTCTTGACATGTGGGCTTCTCTAACGGACATCCGCCGAGCAAGGGCCCCGGGGTCAGTATAGTCGGGAGCATATACAACAAAAGTATGGAGTGGCATCCTCCCACAAAATCCAGCGCTCGTAGATCTTCGGCTGAGACTAAGAAGTTGTTGACTCTTCACCAGCCGAGTGGCATAGGTCGCCCATGGTCTTATCATGCTGCGGTAGACCTATTATAAGCAAGGGCTGGGTATAGTATGTCGCAAGCAGGGCTGAGAGATGGAATATAGTTCAAGACACTATAATGGTCAAGTCCTGGCGCTAAAGGCTGATTCTGACGAGGAAGTCCACGGGCCCAAGGGTTTTTCAAGTTGGAATACCCTTTTATACCCGAGTTATCGCCCCGGGTTGCGGTGTTGCCTCAACAATGATCACATGGGTGAGTCATTTTGCTCAGCCTATATGCGCGCAGTAGTATTCTCGATCAAGCGCCTGCGGTAGTTCAGTCAGCAATTACCTTGCTCGGGCAGTATGGCCCGGGGAGATGAGTAACATCGGCAGTGGTACTATTCGAAAGACCAAAGTTAAACTAATTACGATACTGGTTTGGGTTATGTGTGGTTCATACCGACGCTAACTCCAGAGTTCTACTACTGTAATTATAAATATAAATAGGGGGGGATCTGGGAATAATCTCGCTCGTGATGGCAAGGTGATGATGCATATGTACAAAGTGTTACAATCCCACCTATCACATATTATGCACTTCGATATAGTAAGGGGAACGATAGGGTGGTCGTGAGAAGCTTAGCAAGTCCAGTCACTAACGATGATCGCACCAGGTGGGCGTCCATCATTGCCATGCATACGTTGCGCAAGTTTTATTTTCTGACTCACATTCAAACTCAAACGTTATTGATTAATTTCCTAAATGCAAGTAGTGTACATGTCTGGTAGACTTGACGTATAAAGCTCAGTACCGGGATACATAGGCTATTTTATATTTATAAAAAGGTCGATAGCCATAACGCATACAATTGCGTTGATCCCTGCTTCGGGGTCAGGGGCCCGGGTGCGAACGAAAGAAAGATAGCACACGCGGAACCGGAAACAGGGTTTCAGAAAGCCCTGATATTAAACGATGTTGTCCTTTAAGAAACAACAAACTACACCATGGGTAATCCCAGAGGAAATCAGGCCATGTCTGCACGTGTCGCTACCTCTTGGCAGTACTCCAATGGATGAACTGAATCGATGATGTTGACATCAAACCTTATATGCCATGCATGCATGTATCCAAAGGGATGATTTACCATTCGCTAGCAGGGTTGGAACTCAATACTGACTAGCACCCCTAACGGAGAAGCAATGGTGAGATATTTGCAAGAAACAGATTGTGACCCCGAACTATCTGGTTCAAGGTCATTGTCATATGAATTCGCCCGATTTTATATAGGGGCACGCGATCAAGCTAATATATAATAGCGTTTGCTTATTACTGGTACCGAATAAATCAGGGGCTACCGGATAGGATAGGAACGCCCGAAGGGACCTGAGTGAAACTGCTTGATCTGTCATTGAGGGGGGAGGGGGCTATATACGATTTGCGCGATCGCATTCTCAGTCCGATTGCTAGACCTGGGCTGCCCAAAGTTACCAGCCACCTATGCAGCTCCCCCTTAGTTTGGTAAAAACGCGGTACCCTATCGCTTTTACTAGTTGCTTAGTGTGTCATACAAGGTTCGAGTTGAGACAAAGACAATCAGTTTTCTCAATCGAAGGGCGTGTGAGAATTGTACTAGTATATGTGCAAATTATGGTAATTGTGCGGTACAGTACTACCAGTAATCGATAATGTGTCAATATTTGTGGCTTCAAAGGCGGCAGCTCAGTAGGAGCCATCATACGCGTACGTGATAATCATTGGCCTCAGTCGCGATCGGCTGGCATGGCCGGCATATATGCGGGGAAGTCTCTGGTTTGTACGAAGTTTTTCAGTACTACACTTTAATGAGTAAATTATAACATCGGTCTAGCTTTTATACATCAAGATCCTCCTTGAACATTAATGGCTAGTGTGACCAACCACCTGCCGACGTGAAAACTTTATTGGCTGTGAAACTAAGGTAACTATATATGTTATCCCATAACTGTTGTCACCAGGGGAATCAGCAATCATCAGGCAAGCACTAAGTTAATCAGCCCTCGAGACCTATCGCCTTTGCAATTTCACTATCGACGGAGCTTGTTGGTGGTGCGGCAAATCTGGGGTCGTGTAGGGATCTGCGTTGACAAATTTTCTCGGGGGATAGCTTTGGTGACGTTGTACCGAAATGAGCTGTGTAGAATATTGGGAGACAATCGTGTGCATGAACGTGATTTACTTTATATTTCCCACCAATTGCCATTGATGTGTTAGTGTGGTTTGGAAAACACATGCTTAGTACACGTTCATGATCAAATGTCAATGTTTGGATGTATTCAGTATATAATCAAGATGATATGCATTTAAACAGTAACAACCTGGGGAAAAGCAACAAGGGGCTTCGTAATAACATAACTGTGGACTCGGAAACTGCGCGGAATCAAGCATCAACTTGGACGGTCTTAGTGGGGGCAACCGTGACAGGAGGGATGAAGAGCTGCGTGAAAATATTAGCATTAGGAACTATCACGCATATATGAAATGACATACACGTTGCTTAATTCCACCAGCTGAAGGCAGGCGAGTGACCCCGTTGCTCAGCCACGCGTCGACTTCGGCGGCAGCGCCTCGCCCCTCACTATGAAGCAAATAAGGTCAAAACTATTGATCCAGAACGCAGACCCAGAAAAACATACTTGATACCCCAAACAATCAAGGACTGGCCCCTACGGCAATCGCCTGCTGCAAACACGCCATCAACGTTTGTGGAGTATTTCTGGTAAATGCGGAAAAGTAAAGGTTAGTGATGTATCTTCTAGTCAGCCGACTACTCACCTTGGGCGGAGTTTGAACGTTGCCTCGCCCGTCAAGTTTTACACCCAGTTTCTTGAGGGGTTCCTGCTGAGGCCCGAGGAAACCGAGTGCGAGGAAGACCAATTGTGCAGGGAAGAACTTTTCAGACCCCGGGACATCTTCCATCTTCCAGCGTCCCCCACTGTCTTTCGTCCACTCGACACGAACCGTGTTCAATCCTTTAAGCTGGCCTTGGTCATCGAGCACGAATTCTTTGGTTGAAATGCTGTATTCGCGCGGATCTATCACAATCAGTTAGATGCAGCCCAGAGCTTCCTAAAACCATTTTACCATTGCCAAAGTGCGCAGCAACTTCAGTGTGCCCGTAGTCGGTGCGGAAAATGCTAATTTAAACACCCGCATTAGTTGGGGTAACTGCGATTTAGTATCCGACTCACCGGGGCCATTGCGGCCATGGGTTATCACGACCACGAGCCGCTGGAGGCTTGGGCAACAACTCGAAATTTGTCACCGATTTGGCGCCATGACGCATGGAAGTACCGATGCAATCATTACCAGTATCTCCGCCACCAATGACGATGACATCCTTCCCGCGAGCACTGATGTAATTACCATCCTGGAGCTCAGAATCGAGCAACGACTTAGTATTGAGCTATAACCCCTCGTTTAGACGATCCTTCAATGCCCAAACTCGTAAAACCAACCTGTAAGAATTCCATCGCGAAATGAATCCCGTCCGCATCTCTATTTGGTATCTTGAGGTCACGAGGCCATGTCGCACCAGTGCAGAAGACGACGGCATCGTTGGCGCTCTTCAAGTCGTCAACATCAATATCAACGCCAACATTTGCATTAGGAACGAAAGTCTATCAAGGGGTTAGAGCACAAATAGGTGTTGAAATAAACCACGTACGATTCCCTCCTCGGCCATCAGATCAAGGCGTCGTTCAACGATTGCCTTGTCGAGTTTCATGCTATAGGGGGAGTTAATCAACGTATATGAATGAGAATGATGCTACCTACTTAGGGATTCCATACATCAACAAACCACCCATGCGGTCGTTACGATCGTAAACGGTTACGGTATGTCCTGCCTTGTTAAGCTGATCGGCGCACGCAAGGCCAGCCGGCCCAGACCCGATTATGGCGACCTTCTTTCCCGTACGGAATGTCGGCTTCAATGGTTTCATCCAACCCATTTCGAAACCCTGACGGAGACCAGGAATTTAGCCTACAAGTAAATCTCGTAATCCACCAGGTCAATTACCTTGTCAATTATCGCACACTCAATGCTCTTGATGCCCACTGGCTGTTCATTGATACCCAGTACACAAGCCCCCTCGCACGGGGCTGGGCAAACACGACCAGTAAATTCAGGGAAATTATTCGTCATGAGCAGGCGGTTCAACGCATCCCGCCATTGACCTTTGAAGACGAGATCGTTCCATTTGGGAATAATATTCGAAATCGGGCACCCGCTATCAGACTGGCAGAAGGGAATGCCGCAGTCCATGCAGCGCGCAGACTGGTATTTAAGCTCGCTCTCCGTCAATCGGTTGGAGATTTCCCTCCAGTCCTTGACACGTTTGCGCGGGGGACGGTATGCTTCGTTCAGTCGTTTGTACTTCATAAAGCCGCGCGTCTTGTCAAGTTTGGCCATTCGAGCCTTGGTAGCATTATCATCGAGCATCGAATCTTCAACATCCACGATGGCAGGCTCGCTGCGACGATTCGGGGCGAGCTGGAGGTTAGGAAGTGTCGGAATGAGAGGTTCCTTTGGCAAAAGTACATCTTCGAGTATCTCGGACGCCAAGTCGACCTGGCTGGCTGTATGCGAGGGAACAAGATCGATAAAGCTTTGTTTCTTCTTTTCTTCCTTTTCGCGGGCGGCTTTCTCCTCGAGAACACGCTTATAGTCAAGAGGCATGACCCGAACGAACATTGGCAAGAGATGATGGAAATCCATGAGGACCCTATTTGCGACCTCTGACCCAGTGTAATGACGGTGGTCCTCGATGAGACTGCGCAGTTCGGCGATTTCGCGTGGGTCCGTGACTTTGCCGAGCTCGACCATTTCTTGGTTGACTTTAGACGCAAATGTATGCGCCATATCTAGAACGTAGGCGATTCCTCCGCTCATACCCGCGGCAAAGTTGCGTCCCGTGATTCCTAGAACAACGACACGACCACCAGTCATGTACTCGCAACCATGGTCACCAGTCCCTTCGACGACTGCGTTCGCGCCCGAGTTGCGGACAGCGAAGCGCTCGGCAGCGATACCGCGTATGAACGCCTCCCCAGATGTTGCACCATACAAACAGACATTTCCAACAATAATGTTCTCCTCGGCCTTGAACGTCGACTGTTTCGGTGGATATACGACGAGGCGACCACCTGATAGACCCTTGCCTACGTAATCGTTCGCGTCGCCCTCGAGTTCGATAGTAATACCAGGGGCGAGGAACGCTCCGCAGGACTGCCCCGCAGAACCGCGCATAAGAATATGGATAGTGTCTTTAGGCAAGCCTTCTTCGCCATACTGCTTCGATACCCGATAGGATAGGGTCGTGCCGAGCGCACGGTCGGTGTTGACGACGTCGCATTCAATGTGAACAGGTAACCCTTGGGTGAGCGCAGGTTCGGCTTCATCAATAAATTTGTTGTCGAGACGAATATAAAGTTTGTGGTCTTGCTGGCGAATGCGGTATGTGGCCGCACCAGGACGCATTTGCCACGCCGGCTTCAGAATGGGCGAGAGGTCGAGTTTGGCCGTCTTGGGCGTGCGGAGCGATTCGTCAACTTTGAGCATATCGGCGCGCCCAACCATCTCGTTAATCGTACGGAATCCGAGTTTTGCCATGACACCGCGAAGCTCTTCGGCAAGATAATAGAAGAAGTTAATGACTTGCTCGGGCTGGCCAGCAAACTTGGCGCGGAGCATTGGGTCTTGCGTCGCGATACCAACAGGGCATGTGTTCACTAAGAAGCGGATGGTTATTAATTTGGAATCGTTTATATCATAAAATGACTCACGATGGCATTTACGCATCATAATGCACCCCATGGCGATAAGCGGGGTCGTGGCAAAGCCCCATTCTTCGGCTCCAAGCAAGCAAGCGATCGCGATGTCGCGCCCAGTTCGGATCTGGCCATCGGTCTGCACAATCACGCGACCACGGAGATCATTGATTACAAGCGTTTGATGAGTTTCGGCGAGGCCAAGCTCCCAAGGAAGCCCAGCGTATTTGATACCGGTCCAGCGCGATGCTCCGGTTCCACCGTCGTGCCCTGAAATAAGGATATGATCGGCTTTTGCCTTGGCCACACCACTAGCGACGATTCCGACACCAACTTCCGAAACAAGCTTTACGGACACGCGGGAGCGAGGGTTCGAGCACTTCAGGTCATAGATAAGCTGTTTTAGATCTTCAATACTGTAAATGTCGTGGTGCGGAGGGGGGGAGATGAGGCCAACGCCAGCGGTTGAATGGCGTGTGCGAGCAATGGATCCAGAAACCTTATATCCGGGGAGTTCACCGCCTTCGCCTGGCTTGGCGCCCTGAGCCATCTTGATCTGGAGTTCGTCCGCATCGGCGAGGTAATTGCTAGTGACGCCAAATCGCCCGCTTGCAACTTGCTTAATGGCCGAGCGCATGGTATCTCCGTTGGGTAGGATTTGCGAACGTTCCGCGTCTTCTCCGCCTTCGCCCGTGTTAGACTTTCCACCTAATCGATTCATCGCAACTGCAAGGGTCGAGTGTGCTTCCATAGAGATCGACCCGTACGACATCGCACCAGTAACGAATCGGCGCACGATCTCATTCCAAGGTTCAACTTGCTCGATAGGGATAGGAGTGGCAGCTTCGTATTTGAAGTCGAGCAGGCCACGCAACGTCGTTTGCCTGATTTGTTCGTATGAATTACGGCTATATGCGTCATAGGCGGCTTGGTTCCTTTCGCGGACGGCGTCTTGGAGATTTGCGATTCCTACCGGGTCGTTAACGTGTGCCTCGCCGCCATCACGCCAATGGTATTCTCCGGATTCCGGCATTCCCGGAGGAAGGATCGTTTCCCGCGAGGGGTAACCACGCTCGTGAAGCTCAAACGCGTCCATTGCAAGGAGATCAAAGGTAGCCCCTTGAACGCGGCTAGCCGTGCCGGTAAAGCATCGGGAAACGACTTCGTTGTGGAGTCCCAGTGCCTCAAAGATTTGGGCGCCCTTGTATGATTGGAGTGTAGAGATACCCATCTTGCTCATAACTTTGAGGATACCATTATCGGTTGCTTTGCGATAATTCTTCAATAGCTCATCCAGCGTCTTCTCTCCCTTGACGCTGTACGTAAGAGGCGTTAGCCCTGTATCGGAGATCGTGGGGTCTATCAACACTTACATGCGTTCTCGGTGAACCTTACGAATAACTTCCATCACGAGATATGGACAAATGGCATCAGCGCCGTAGCCAACCAGCACGCAGAGATGGTGGACCTCGCGAGCTTCGCCGGTCTCGACCATAAGCGCAACTTTTGCACGTTTCTTCTGAAGGACAAGATGGTGATGCACGGCTCCACAGGCGATGAGGGCACTAAGTGGGACACGATCCTTTCCGGCGGCACGATCAGATAGAATAATGACTTTCTGGTTATCTTCAATAGCGACAGTCGCCTCGTTGCAGACACGATCAAGGGCAGCACGATATCCGGGGAGCCCCTCGGTTTTGGGGAAGGTAATATCGATGACGCGGGAAGACCACTTAGGATACGCGGCACTGAGGTTCTTCATGGCATTCATTTCTTCGATGCTAAGGATAGGAGATTTGAGGAGGATACGATGACATTGATCGGGCTTCATCTCAAGGAGATTCCCTTCAGGTCCAACATAGCATTCGAGCGACATGACAATGCTTTCACGAATAGGATCGATTGGTGGGTTCGTGACCTGCGCGAAAAGCTGGCGGAAGTAATCATAAATCGGGCGTGCCTGAGTTGCCATACAGGCGAGAGGAGCGTCATTGCCCATAGAGCCAAGAGCTTCCTTGCCTTCCGAAACCATAGGTAGCATAAGAAGATTGAGCTGCTCGACGGTGTAGCCAAAGGCGAGGAGCTTGGGGTCGCTCGCAAGAACAGTTTCGTCGATTACTGCATCGATGGACAAGGTACGTTGTACACGTTTGACGATGGTCGAGAGTTGGAGCATGTTTCCCTCGACCCAGGAGGCAAAGTTCTGTTTTCGGGCCGTTGTACGCTTAAGTTCCTTGTCGTCCACAACTCGCCCTTCAACGGTGTCGACAAGTAGCATGCGGCCAGGCTTGAGGCGCCCCTTGGAAACAACCTTTTCAGGCTCAATATAAATCGCCCCGACTTCGGACGCGCAGACCATAATGTCTTCCTTGGTAATAATATAGCGGCACGGGCGAAGGCCGTTTCGATCGAGATTAGCACCACAATATCGGCCGTCGCTGAACGCGAAAAGGGCCGGCCCATCCCAAGGCTCCTGGACGCAAGCAGCCCAATTGTAGAACGCACGCTTCTCGGGTTCCATGAGTTCGTTGTCTTGCCAAGCCTCGGGGATCATCATCATGACAGCTTCGGGGAGAGAAACGACGCCATTGACGACCAAAAGTTCGAGTACGTTGTCGAAGGCAGCCGAATCGGATCCTCCATTTTCGATGATAGGATATAAGAGATTCAATTGATCGCCAAAGTGTGCTGATTGGAGGACGCCTTCGCGCGCACGCATCCAGTTTTTGTTGCCTCTGACGGTGTTAATCTCGCCTAAATCGGAAATAAGTGTGATCCTTTCAAAAGAGAACGGAAATACCTACCATTATGAGCAGCCCACCTCATCGGCTGGGCGCGATCCCAACTTGGGAAGGTGTTTGTTGAGAACCGAGAGTGGACGAGGGCAAAATGAGACTTGTATAGAACATGATTGAGGTCGTGGTAATAATTGTATACTTGAGGAGGGGAGAGTTGACCCTTATAAACGATGTTGCTCGTCGAGAGGGAGCAGATGTAGAACCACCGGGCAAGTGTGCTAAATCCGGCGAATCAGTAACAGCGTCCCGAATGAGCCATCAGCCGACTAACATGGTATGGGTTGCGTGTTTGCGCAAGACATAGAGTTGCCGCTCAAAGAGCCGATGATCAAACGGACCGTTTTGGCTAGTTTTGCCATCGCCGTAGTTCTCACGAAGTACAACAAACGGCTGTAAGACAATAGGTTCTTTGCTGCTGGAGGCGGGGCCTAGGATACTACCATCAGTCGGAACTCCTCGCCATCCGAGAACTCGGAGGCCTAAATCTTGAGCAAGCTTGGCAAAAATGGACTTGTGACTTTCACGCTCGGACTCGTCCTTGGGGTTGAAGAAGACGTTTCCCACAGCATACTTGCCCGGTTCAGGGAGCTGGCAGTCGATCTCGCATTCGGCCTCTCTGACCATAAACTGATGGGGGATACCGGTCATCACACCCGCACCATCCCCGTCCCGACTATCTGCGCCTGTGGCCCCTCGGTGGGTCATGGCACAAAGCAAAGAGCGGGCATCCGACACAATTTTGTGACTAGGCTGGCCCTTGATATGGCATATAAATCCGACACCACAGGCATCTCGCTCGTTCACATTCGAGTAGAGACCAGTCTGTGCTGGAAGGGCGCCAGCCCAGGACTCGGGGTCGCGTGCAACTTGATCAAACCCGTTTGGCTCAGGATTATCCGAAACAAGCGGGAGGGGAGAGCCGTAAGGAAGATTTGCGGCATCTGGGCTCGAAGAGCCACCGCTTGGGGTAATCATGCTGTAGGATTTACTGTAACAGAGACAGAGTGGAGATAGACAGATGAACTCTTATGTGCTAGAGAAGTTGAAATAGCGAGGGAAGGGAAGAGGGTGGTGGATCGCACTGGAGTCAAGCTGGAGATTTTGACGAGGTGTGGGGTTAAAGAAGGCCAGCCAATCAGGGTGCGGGGAATTTCGGACGATCGCCACAGTCGGCTTTTCGGACCTAGTGATCGACTCCCTAATCGAGCTGAACTTTACAAACAGCCCCGAGCAATTACATTCGACCACTTTTTGATTGGTACGTGGGCCAACTGATTATGATAGCTTAATGCATATATTTTTGGACTGTTTTAATTGACAGGTGGGTGGTTACAAAGTCGTTCTTGTGGGGCGCCGACTTATCATGACTGCGGTTAATGCACATCCGATCCAGCCCGAAAAATCAAATACCTATCGCTAGAATTCGGACGGACTAAGGCTGAGCGACTCATCCGTCAGTTGAGATACAGACTTTCGGCCTGCGACCGCATGGTCACCCGATCCGAAAATGCCGTTTACCCATGGGCTGCGTGCCCTTGAGCAGCCAAGGGGCCTTGAATCTTAGCCAGCACCCCAAAAGAAAACAACTGCAGACGATCAAAGTCTATGAGTCCATCTTAGTGGATTCGTAGATCGTAGATCAATGCGTGAAACCACGCACTCCAATTGGCCATTCAATACTTCCTTTCAGCTCCCCCACATCCGAAGCATGAGTGATAAGGCTTCCTGGTTCATAATCAATCACGTGACGCATCCACTATTTTCAGTTGCATCAACATTCTGTTGTGATCAATCCAATATTAATCTTCACTTGAATTGTCATCCCCGAAGCAAAACCTCTTGAACAGCTTAGGGAGATTCGACCCTTCCCAGATGGGAAAACATCCAGGTTCGTTATCAGATCAACTCTAATCAGCCTACCCCTCTCAAGGCTCGCCGCATAGGAGTGTCAAAAATCGCCAGTTTGATGTGTTTGATTTACCCCACCTTCTAACGGCTAAGATCGGACCTCAATGCGGCCGACATCGACTTCGGCGCAAGCGGAATGAAGCATCTCGGTGGAGGCTCGAGCATTTATTTATTTGGAACACTTTACAACGAGATGCTATCTTACATGTTAGATAGCATCTCGGTAATGCCGCATGTCCTATCAAACTCAGCCACGCTACCCAGCTCGCGAGGACGAGAGAAAATAAGGCCATTTGATATTCTGATTAGATATGGGCACAGAGCGCTGGGCTGGCCATTCCCATTGCAATACTCAACCTCAAAAACTAGTACGTGGATTTGTGGATCATCGATGCTGTATGAATATCTCCGAATCCCCCAATTGCCGAGTCGGTGCCGAACCACGCATCCCAAAGTTCTGACAAGCCAGTAGCTCCGCTCCTTGGGCCGCCGAATTAATTTCCCAGTATGATAGCATGATATCTTCTCGTGATCAACGTACGCTGGCAGGGTTCGCGACTTGCGACGCCTTTGTTACCTACCTTTTCAGCCCCGAAAATTCTCATGATGCGCGTGATGGAAGTTTAGATGCAGGTGTGCACGAGTGTTGAAGTTATACTAAGTGTCAGTGCTCTCTGACAATCATCTTCCGCAACTGGAGGCGGAGCGTGGAGTAGGTCCGGTAACTACGCGGCACCCGGCCAACGGCTTGGGTTTTCCCAATTGGGTTCAAACACCGACGGCATTCCTGGCTGGTGAGTTACCACCAGTCGCCTAGCCGAGCCTCACTCTTCGTGGAGTACTTTCAGTGGCACTGCTGGCCGTGGCCGCGGCCTCGGCAACTGGTGTCCCACCCCTCATATCCAACGGCGATCCTAATTAGGTGGGTGGGATATCAGACACGATATTGAAAGTCTCGCCAACGGCATTGATCTGCCTAGAACCATTTGCCTGCGAATGATTCACAATACTTCTTCACGCGCACGTCCCCCTCGAGTCCCGCGGGAAACCGGCTGGTCCAGGACTTTCAGGGCGCCGACCTAGACTCCTCAAGGAAAAGTTATACAGTGTGCCTCATTTTGGGGGTTTCGCATGCTGAATCGCAAATTTACTAGTAGACGTGGCTGCGGCGTCGATTTATGACACGCACGTCGCCCATAAATAGTTATTGGATAGACATGCAAACTGAAACTTGAAATAGAGAACAGGTCAACATGCCCGTCATATAAAACAAAATATATGCATCCCAATGTACTTATCAAATTTCTCAGACGGGCATTTCAGATATTGCATGTGCTGCCCACCTAGACAACAGATAGAGCTGTGGGCGCTTGTGAAGTGGCCACTAAATCGGGTGCTTTGAGCCCAAGAAGAAGTCCTGTATTCGCCCCCTAGAACTGAGCACTCCGCATAAACAGTATGGCTCAAGTCATCGGAGTTTCAACATGATTTCCGATCACTATAGGTACCGCCTCATTTCTTCGCATTTTTCAAGCTGTGGGTCGTGGGATCACAAACCCATCCGAAACCCAACCTCCGCCGCCGCCGAATTTTGTTGGCCGCAGTTTGCTCAGATATAAACAAGTGATTGAGAAGATATTCTTGGTGTCGCATGGTTGAGCCAGTATGGCCTAAAGATCAGGGCAGATTCATTTCCATCATTGTTGTGTGCACGGCCGCCCTAGATTGACAGGCGCTCAGGCCAATACAGTAACAAAGCTTTAAAGTTCTCGCCACTTGAGCTATTCACAGCGCGCCTGGAAAACATCGGAAGGTCCGAATGACGGAACATTTCCGAATTTCCCGTTTAATTGGCAGAGCGCGTCGTCTGACCTCCGATGAGACTAATTTGATCTGTGCCTTGGCTGCATTGATAGTAACCTTTGCGCTCTGTCATTATGGCGCCCAGGTCTTCCAGCCTTCAGGTGAGTCGACGTCGACATTATTGACGTAGTTAAAAATTGGGGTGCCTCAAGGATGACTCCCGTAAAGAACAAGCATGACGACGTCTCTACCAATTGAGGGTAGACACGACTCATTACCACGCCGGACCCTCGCTTAGTCGATAATAATAACGCCACTCGAGGAGAATTAGGACGATCAAAGCTACCTAAATATGTGTATATGCCTACGAATTGACGCGGCTATGCATGTTGGCCATAGTGTAACGGTCGTTCGTTGATGGACCTCAGTTTATATAGTCTTATCTCTTTCATCGATAAATTACTAGCATCAATGAGTGATGTCATGGCAATGGACGTTCGGTTCGCTCAACGGAACATCAATTACAACCAATCGGTCCCAGGCAAACCTAACTGCATTTGCACGGTAGAAGTATGACCGAGAAGCCTGGAGCTGGATTTTGGAATTGAATATTACGCTTTTCAGACTTCGCTACCCCACAAGTTACATTCCGTCTCGCCAACCAAGTCGACCTCGGCGCAAGGTCTATCGAGTTCCCTCCTTAATCTTACCTTTGTTATTCCCTGCCTAGAACCCAGCATGTTCAAAGTTCTCGGGCATCTGGACCTTGTGATGATGCTCCGAACATGCTCCCCTCTTGTTGGCAAATAATCCCGAGTAGTTGGCTCCCAATATTTCCTGAAATCAAAAACCAATTTCGAGAAAGCTCTTTCCTTTGGACCCGTACTTCTCAGGGGAAAAGCCCAAACTTACAATGCGGTTGAAGCATGTTTGCTGCTGCCTTGTGTTTCCCCCGACATGTGTTCAGTCCACTTACCTCATCCCAAAGACTCGTAGCGATCATCTTGCCTCCAAGATGAGTTGCAGAGCAGTACAGCATTCTAAGGTTCACCATAATCTTGGGCGCGTATGGTCGCGCTGCCTAAATGCGCCGATCTCCATGTGTTTGTGAGCCAGTACTCCCAGAAACACATGTACAGGAGCTTGGGTCGCAATCCACCTCTTTGGCACAAGAGAAACCAAGATCCCAAGGCAGTTACCCATAAATCTATATTGCTAATTTATCCCACCGTTGCGCCCGGAGTCCTTAAGATGCCCTCGACCATGAGCGGATTTCCTCGGCCCTACCCCTCCGCCTGCGATCGTGTGGACCTTCGAGGTCGCCCACGGAAAATTCTATTCTCTTTTTTTTCTATTATACGTTTTCTCCCTTCCCCATGGCTGGCCAGAGCCAGTTTCCGGCAAGTCATGGTGGAGTTTCAGCTCAATAGCATTTAGACTCACCCGATTTCATTCCCCGCAGGTGGGTGCTCGCGTGTCATATTATGACGATGAAGGGCGTGAATCCTATGGACAAGTAAGATCCTTTGAACTTGCTCCAGATGTGAGTGGACCTCTTTTCAAGTTATTTCGTCCGCTCTGAACGGACATGCTCGGCGCTTAGGGAACTAAAATCGCTCGTATTCGCCTTGAAGGTAGTGGATCTATGGTAGCCTTGCCGTGAGTAATCACTTCAAGGTGTTGGTCGGACAGATGTAACATATTGACCTAGACTTGCATTCATATCGGTCGATAAACTACCACCCAGAGCAGACGCATTGATTAATGCTATTTTGCCAGTCATTAATCAGTGAAGTTTCCGCTCAGGAACAGAATGTCGACATAGCTATTTGTGCCTGGCTCGCCTGCAAATTTACCTTCTGCCCTTCATTGTTATATTGTATAGCATCCGAAACCTCAGGACAGGTCGAATCCTGCGGAGATGTTCGGTGTTTTCTGTGCCCACCGGAGTTTTTGTATTCTTCTAGTGCGAACTGTTGGTTTGATACCTTTCAACACATTTATTTATCCAAAATCCCCAATGTCTGCCAACCGTTCAAAGAAAGAAATGTAAGTGTGGGTAAACGACGTCGCGCATGTATGCACACAGGGGCAAGGTATTTGACAAACTGTGGCGTATCACCCTTTACCAATATTGCAATTATTGTGGCAATAATATCGCCGTGTATACCTAATCCCATTTGCGAGGAACATTTGCACCAAGGACATTAACTATAAATGGGGGTAGATTTATCGGGTATTATTGAAAATAACTGTCGTTTCAGATCGAGCTCGAGGAAGTGCTCGTGTTAATTATAATTTCAATCCAATCAAATGCCGATCACAAAAGTTTAGATTTAAATAAGCATGGGCGGGCGGCGCGGGCTAATCACAGGCATGTTGTCCCAATAAAATTCGCGGCATCCTTTACAAGCGAGTGTGGTGATTTGACAGATCTTTGCCCTTCGAATTCACGTACACCCGGAATTGTGACGGGTACTGCGCGGTACTCTCCGTAGTTGATAAGTCGTAGTCGGCGGGCCGAAAAATGAGTATGGTGCGGTCCAATGGTGTTTTGGTAACGCATGAACGACCAATGGCGACAGGTTAGATTTTCGAGGGTCCAGTAACGGGACGTTTGTAAGAATCGTTGCAAAGGCAATATTCATACTACGCGGCCCTAATAATTGACGTATTACAACTGCGGCCCAGAATCTGAGATCACTGACACTGAAGCATGAATATAGTTGAGGACAAACATCATACACGTGTTAGATGCTCTCGATATATGCGTCACCATCAGAGCGGCGGATTGAATACTAGAGCCAAATAACTGCAATGTGAGAACTTATGTATACTAGTCTACTGATAGGTTTCAGGAAGGTCTAAACATTGATACCTCCAGTTGCTTCCCAAACCACAAATGCCACACCCCATGGACCAACTCTCCCAAGTGTGCGGAGAGCGGCATGCAATCTCTGAGATGGGCTTGATTTAGTATCAAACGAGGTGGGGGTCGTGCTTCTAACGAAATATAGCCACCCTTCCTCGCGTACAGTGCTCCTCAGGACGTCGAATGAGGTGACAGCCTTCGACCAAAAGCTTTGGTGGCGCAATAGGTTGGGAATCTCGGGATGAGGCGACATAGCTTTTATATGCTCTGTTCGGATGTGGGTCTCGTTGACATGGAACACATGTCGAGCTGCGTCCAAGGGGCGCCCGACAATTTCATGACCTATTCCGCCAACAACGCCTCCAGCGACTAGTATTAGGCTCTGGACGATGCGATTTGGTTTCCAGGAATCCGGCGGGAGGTCTTCTGTGTGAGGTGATGCAAGCACCTCAGATGCGTGTGACGCGATCCGTTTCGATACGTCGAATACGGCGAAGAATAGAGCAAATCCTTGAAAGTGTTATTACAGCGACTGCAAAGTTAAGTACACCAAACGGTGCCACTTACCCAGTGTATCTTTTGCACAACTCCATCCCCATCCATCCCACCCTCGACCGGCCATTCCCCCCACCTCCTTCATCCACTCCCGAATTTCTCGGGCTTCACGTCGTGCAGTTCTTCGGTCAGTCGTAGGATGTTTTCGGCTGGAGTCTAGAAAAACATCCTTCCAAGCATGTCTCCATCCTTGAACACCCGTTTGTTTGCCGGTCGTGTCCCCTTCAAGGTATAACCTGACATTCTCGGCTGGTGCACCTGCAATGGATTGTACAGCCCCTGCTGTGGCACCTGACACGGCAGATGCAACAGTACTATTTGGACAGTAGCGTTCTTGATGAATTGCATCATAAGTGTTGGTATATGTGGTAAATAAGATAGTCCCGAGGCAAGTATTGACCAAGAGTGGTGGGATGAAGTGGCGAGGAATAACGAGTGCCTAGAGGCAGCAAAATCAGTAAGGCATTCACATTGGGCAAAATTTTGCCATCACCCCCTGGGTTCTAATGAGGTTGGAAACAAAGCTCGGAGAAAGGCTCGTGCCCTCGGAAGCTGCAGCTCGACGAAGGGTAGTCCAACCGCTCACTATATGTATACAAATATCGAATCATGCAGGAAATAAGTAAAAATTTAGAGCTCACTTTTCGTTGGGCGGAATAATCTCATGGGTCTGCCACCAGACCGTGTCATAACTCGGCTAACCACCATAACATGAATACAAACCTGGAGAAGTAAAGACCCGCGCCTCGAGCAGCCGTTCTTGCCAAGGCGGCGTAGACTGAGTTTGATGATTCTGAATCCGCGACTTCAAGTCCATCAGCCACTGGCTCTGAAAGTGCTCTTGTCATGGAAAGATTATCTGGGGAGCCTGTAAGCGCCGAAGTGACGTACAAGCCAAATTCAGCTCAGGGGGGCTCGGAGCGAGGGCCGAGGTAGGAATTACTTCTGGAAGTTTTCGATATATATATACGCTTCTCGGTAGGAAGGGACACTAAAAACTCAATATCTCCATACCGTTTCCACTCTGCCTGTCAACTGAGTTAGATTGTGGGACACAGCCATTCTACAAATTTCCCCTTGGTGTTCGTCATATTCAGGAGTTATATGCGCCGAGATCTCATTTGTGTGTGCATGTTCATTATGACACAGGCATTGTGTATATTTTAGGGGAAGTATATTAAAGATGCATAGACGCAATCAAAAAAGTCAGTCTATTCATCGATATTCAAAGGCCGCCGAAAAGGGGCCACTCTAATCAGAAGACTCGACCTCGACTTTAGCGGTCGTTCACATGGAGTCGTAGACGTAGCACAAACGCCCTCCCGAAAAACCGGTTAGCCTAGATAGAACAAAATATGAGCTCAGCTAGTTGATCTCAGTGTGGTCCGACTTACCTGTCAGTGAAGTTACCAGTGATTGACATCACCTCTTCAATCGGGACGTCGGCGGCTTCCATTCCGGAGACTGGGAGGAGCGTTTTGGTGGTGGCAAGAGGGTAAATGCCTGTGTGGAGGAAAAAATCAAATTCAAGCGGTGAGATGTTTAGAGTGTCCAATAAGGGGCTTACCAGTCGGATACTCGTCATAGCGCGGGAGATCTTGAACACTTCCCCCATAGAATGAGCGAGCATTCGCCGGACGACGGGCTTGCCATCTAGCCCAAGTACGATCGAGTTGCTGCAAATGCAAAAAAAGTGATAGGGGTGAGACTGTGTGCCAACCGCAAGTAGTGACTTCTTACGCCGTGGTGGAACCAAAAGAGGGGATCAGAGGGGGTTGGCGATGGGTTGGACATATCCCTACAGTTATTCCGTTTTTCAGTACGCCTCCACTATATTATTTGGGTCTACGTACCCTCCCATCATGAGATGAACAGCGTTGTGGACACCCTGGACGCGGGGACCCTCCATGGCAGCAAAAAATGCGGCAGAGTCTCCTTCGAAGTTGTCAACCATGAATTCTATCGCGCTGGGAGTTGCCGTTTCGTTGGCCCAGGCCGTCTTGTTGGTGTATTCAAATGGGAAGATGAGATTCTCCCCAAATGGCTGCGGAGTAAACTTGCGGCGAATGGTATGGGGAACCGGGTAGGCGCGCGTAACGTTTGCAAAAGCCCCATCCGTAACATGCCAGTCTGTTTCGGCTTTGCCCCTATAAACTAGACCTCAGAGGGAAGGTACCACCCCGCAACAAAATTAAACTAACCAAGTGCCGAGGCCATACTCGGGGTTCGATTCGAGAATTGGCGAGTTGTAAATGTCATGGGCGTCTGATCAAAGTAACATCAGTTTTCGTTGCGAGTGGGTCGAAGCAGATGCTTACCCAAGGTCCAGTCCCAGTCTGCACAAGGTAATCCCACTCGTAAGTTTGACGAGCAAAAGTAATGGCTTCCGAGACCACTTACATGGCATATTTCCCTTGAAGTCACACCTATTCTTTAAGTCGGTCTCAAACGCATGCAAGTACCAGCGATGCCTAAAATACGATTAAGCGGGGCTGCAATAGTCAAACACAAGCATAGAGTCTCACCAAGGCAAGAACTCTATCCGGAGTCTTAAAGTCAGCCATGACTTTAACATGAATGCGACTGAAACGTACGAGCAACAACGTGTGTGGCCATGTTGGTGTCCATGTGCAAGTAAACCCAGTCATCGTAGTGAGTACTATTAACGTCGATCAGAGCAATACCACCAGTAATACGAGTCTTGACGAGGTTGCTTTGGTGGGGAATTTTAGACATGCACTAGAAATCGGCATTAGCTACCTTGCCACTCATATTATATATAATACATACCGCCAAAGCACGGATAAACTCTTTCTTTTCGCTGTGAAAGACGCATCGTCAATGGCCAGTAAGCCAAACGCAAACGTGGTTGCTTCCACTCACGCGATAGTGTGTCTCCGCCATTCCTTGCGGACTGCAGGGTTGGTGCACTTGGTGGTGGCACGGGTGTCAAGAACATAGGGCGCAGGA
This sequence comes from Ceratobasidium theobromae, assembly GCA_037974915.1. Taxonomy (NCBI): domain Eukaryota; kingdom Fungi; phylum Basidiomycota; class Agaricomycetes; order Cantharellales; family Ceratobasidiaceae; genus Ceratobasidium; species Ceratobasidium theobromae. The sequence goes on from JBBBZN010000007.1 coordinate 634,257, forward strand.
GCAGCAACGACCAAGGAAGCTGTCAGAGCAGCGATGCCGGCGACTGAAAGGAAGTGCATGGCGAGATTTTAGATATTAGAGAAAACCTTGATGGAGGAGTTGCTGTCTACAGGAGCTCTAATAGACCAAATTATATACCCAGAGGATGCTGTCGGCCCTCCCACGCAAAGGTGGGAGTAATTCCCATCCACAAATCGACCACATCGAATCTTCGACATGAGTTCGGAGCACATCGTGGACGTTGGCATGCAGATGTCAAGTCATTGATCCAAGCAGAGCCGAGCGCAAGTCCCGAAGTGCCCTGAATCATAGGCACCAAGAATAGAATGGGAGTATATTGCCTCAAATGAGGGCATCATCAACGGTTGTCGGCATCAGGTAATTTTGACAATCATGAGAAATCAACTTTCCGTGAGGACCCCGAGGACTGCCCGGCTTGAGTTGATGTCGCCGACCCCCGGGCCTAATACCGACGAGAATTGCCGCAATTAACCTCGGTTGATTATAAAACTGTATAGATACAAAGCAGATCAATCGAGACCTCCAAACTAAAGCTGGAACATTACAGGGGGAGCGCGAGCAGACCAGTCCACAGAATTCCCAGTCTCGTCCATTTCTTTCCAAATATCGTCAAGCACCCCTACCAGGTCTAGTAGTGCACGTTCTTTTCCGCAGCCCTGCAGGCGTGTCCGCAAGAACATTCGATCTTTACGTGAGATGCAAGCGGCTCCGGCCTGGAGAGTGTGAGCGGAGACATGGTTACAAGGTACGTCGGACTCACAAGGAAATACGGAACAGGCAAAAATATGTCAGGATTCCGGCCAGCAGGGATGGTTTGTGCCAGGCTAATAATTTGACGAACAGCATCCTTAATCGCCCTGTGCAATGGACCAACCTTGAAAATCGCCTAAAAAGAACATATGAGTTTAATCTGCCGGATAATAAGTTTAAACTCACATGATACAAGAACAGTATCATCGCATGGCGCCAGATCTCCTGCGCAGACATCCGAACCACCTTGAGGAAGGAATTGGTCGTTGGACTTGGCCGGGCTTGCCATGCCCGAATCGCGCGTTCTATTTCCTCGGCGCGCCCTATCTTCTCTTGCTGAGGCACTGGCAGATCACGAAGCGCGCTGATCCTGGCCATCAAGACGATCATAACGTTAGGGCACCCGACCATCCATTCCAATCCCACATCATCGTCCAAGGGTACAATATTTGGGTTATCTGGGTCCACAGTGAGCAGCGGCTCGATGTCGGTTTCGTATGTGAACAAGGTAGGTCGAGAAAGTGCCATCGCGCTCAGGATATCGCACCAAGCAAACACGCGAATATCGAATGTTTGTTTTCCTCGCAGGGACATGAAGTCAATAACCGTGCCACCCATCAAGCTCTGCACATAGGGTTTGGCTTGTTCTAGTAATCGGTAATATGAGTTGCAGCCGCCGGAACTGTACTGTAGAACTTTGTTCTAAATAAGCAACGTATCAATTGTATCAAGAATTCCCCCACCTCATAAAAAAGGACCTCCATTATTCCGGAAAGCTTCACCGCCGGGGACAGTTGTGGGTTCTGTAGATCAGATTGCAGTTGTTTGCTAGCTAAGTCGTGTAGATTTTGAGCGTGATCCTGTAGGACGGTAGGTGACGCTGCTTTGTCGTAGAGTGATCGGTACAGATAGGCGATGCTGAGCATCGAATGTTTCATAACCTCCGATGCCTGAAATCGTTCAAGAAGCACCGATGCAAGGTTCTGGTATATCCGGACGGGCTCAAACACCAACCGAGAGAAGAACATGAGATCTTGCAGGATATAAGTATTTCTGGTAAATGACAGGAGATGCCAGAGACTCACAAAAATCATATAATTCACTGATATGTTCTCCGTTGTCCAACTTTATAGACCTCATAGATCTCTCGACTTCGGCAAGGAGACCCTCAGGATCAATGTCATCCTCCTCGTCATCGGCGAGCAAGAGGCCTTCATGTGGCCGGGCGACTGTCTGATGGGAAGCAATGAGCTCAGCTCCCAATTCATTAAATGCAGCGTCATTGGGTGCACCCGAAGTGCCCAGCCCAGGTTCCCCGTCGGTGGATTCGATGTGGGCATATGGTGCGGGCTGGCCAAAGTTGGACAATGAGGGCATACCCATTCCCAACAAGTTCCCAAAACCACCAAATAAATCACCGTCTAGATTGGTCGGGGGCATCAAGCCATCTAAGTCGCTTGGTTGGGTAGGACCTAGGCTATCCAAGAAAGTCTGGAGACCGCTGAGGCCGGTGCCGCTGGGGCTATGCAAATTGCCGGCGTTGGAATTTAGGCCAGAAAAACCAGATTGCAGATTTATTACTGGAGGTTGTGTGGGGTTGGAGGGCTGGCCAGCAGCAGCAGGTAAGCCTGTGTTCATCATGGTAGCAGGGAAGGGGTCGCCGATGTCTGCGGCGGTACCCGGGCCAACCTGAGGTACAGTCGATCCAGGACTAGCTACTGAAGAGTCAGGAGTTGAAGGTTGAGCCTGGTCGAGCCCTGGAGCCCCGGCCGTCGACCTCCTATGGTGATCATAACCAAGACATTCGAATCCGCCACGCACACAGCGTTCACATCGAGGCCGGCCCTCGTCGCACTTTTTCCTCCTGTGAGTTGAACCGTGACTTTAGTCCAGCGATGTTCGGGCATATTTCACTTACCTATTTTTGCAAGTTAGACACCCAGTACGTGATCTTAGCGAAGAGGGTGCCATAGATAGTCCAATGCCGAAGTATTTTATCGGAGGATGTGGCGTGTTGAACTGGACTCAATTTGAATGATGTGTAGCCGGTTGACTTGGAGATAAAGTACAAGTATTTCAGACTAAGAGAGGCAGATAAATCAAGGTGGTTCGCCACGTGAGTTGCAATCGGGGTGGTGCGATTCGTAAGTATACGTATACGTGCACCGCCTGCGGATCATTTTAAAAATCGTTCCTCAAGTCTCGGCGCTTCAGGAAATTAAGATAAATAAATTCGATTACTAGTGACCTCGGCGGGCCACGGCCAGACACTCGGCCTCAAGGCCATCCATCCAGACGACATTGATAGCTGCTTCCTGCAGCTTCCTCGTTCCTTCGCACTGGACAAAGTCGGCCGGTTCATTTACGCCAATAATGCAGGTGCGGATCCCGGCCGCAATGAGTGCATCAGCACATGGTGCAAGTCCAGAGAGTCTAACTGAACACGGCTCGAGGGTCGTGTAGACATCTGCAAGGCGCAATAGGCTCGCTGGCTCGGCCCCACTGCCAAACTCTAGACGAAGCCCCTCGGAGCCTGCTCTTGCATGGGCTTTGGCCAATGCATTGGCTTCAGCATGGGTATTTCCGGGAAGCTCACGAGAGTATCCCGTTGATAGTATCTTCTGCGTTGTTATACTATCAGATCCCAAAGTTGGAACCGTGATCACGCAACCAACGCAAAACGCTGTGGGGGTGGGTTCGCACTTGGCCGCCTCCTCGAGGGCCAGTCGCATGTATTTCAAACGCTCTTCTTCTAGGCTAGCTTATATACGGAGGTAAGATAGTCTTTCGTCCCGAGATCTTTGGGGGACTAACTTTCTGTTGGGTTGGGCATTGTGGAGCGGAATGAACCCGGCTCCGATCAGGTCGAAACAGGAAACCCGGCGCCTACTAACACTACATTACGTCCTCGAGTGCCCCTAACAGTCCATCACGATATTTGCACGTTCCTACTTGAACCTCGGATCGACAATTGTTTCTGATCTTGATACGACAACCAATAGAGCAAAGATAACAATACCCCTATCGCCCCCTATGCAAACCGCAGATACATCCAACTTTTTTCGGTCTGAAGCCGACATTGCTGCGGAGGAGGTACGCGCGGTTTTACCTAAGGATGCCTAATAACTCGAGCCTAAAATATTATCTATATGATCTAAGGCGCGCGCGAGAAAGGCTGCACGCACCAAACACCTTGGCAACCCACTCGAACTCAAAGGGAAAGTAATCAGGCTGGTTATTCGGGATGGTGAGGCCTGGACGGCCGAGAGCGGTTCCGTCGTGTGCAGGATAAATCTAGTAGTGAGTAGAAACTCAGAGATCTGATCAGTAACTAAATATGCCTTGGCGCGCCTGCCAGACTGGAAAAGCTATTCAAGTGTATAGGGGTCATAATGGCCCCGTCACTTGCCTCGCGTTTTTTAAAACAGAAAGCGGCCGAACAATCTTGCTAAGTGGAGCGTGGGATCAGGTGTGCATCTTTGGTATCTATCTTCATCCCGATACTAACACACACCCACAAGACAATCCGGGCTTGGGACATCGAGGTCAGCTCTGGCCCTAGCCTTACCTTAAGGGCAATAACCAAATGAAACAACCAGACAGGAAATCTTCTTTCAACGACCAAAGCTCATTCAGACTTTTTGAAAACGCTCCTAGTTATTCCGCAACTCAACCTTCTTACATCGGGATCGTCGGACAAACTCATTAAGCTCTGGTACCCACCAAAAGTATTCCTAATTTGCCTTTCTAAGTTGTTTTATGCTTCTCCTCAGGGATCTAACATCGTTAACCTCGTCGAACACGCACAACGATCCATTAGTTCAAATTGGGTCAACAACTGGGCACACGCGTCCTGTTGAATGCCTGGCGGTCGACCATTCGACCGGCTATCGTATGTACTCGGCCGATAGCCTGGGCGTAATCAAAGCCTGGGAGGTGGAATCGCACCCTACACCCACTACTAGTCGACGGTTAACGCATGTAGGGGATCTCGAAGCCCACACGATGGGCGTTACAGATATGTGGGTTGCTCATGGTAGAGTCTGGAGCGGTGAGCTTGTTGTGCTAGTGGATGTTTCACCCGCCATCTTGACTAATGACACGATTTTGCGCGGGAATTTAGCATCGACGGATAATACTGTACGTGTTCAGTCGTTTGACAAGGGGGCTGTGTCGCCTTGTCTCGGCCATCCGACGCATGTACGATCCTTGCTCCCACTACATCTTACGCCCACGGGTTTACCCGTTGTGATTGCGGGATCTTCCAGTGGAGGTATTCACATGTGGGACCTCGAATGGAACGGAGACTCTGACGATCCCAGCGTCATTGATGGCAGCGGAGCACGCGAATCTGGGCTAGTTGACGTGCATTCGCACGACGTATCTGCGTTGGCACTCTGGATACGGCATCCCACTACCGAAGCTTCCATATATACATCGGGCAAGGGGCAGGAGCTGCCGCTGGTAAAGTCTGTTGAGGCCTGGATCGTGAGTGGCAGTCTCGATGGCACTCTGCGGAGGTGGCGAGTTACAGGTCAGTCGCAACTTGAAGGGCCCTTGACCAACCAAACTCATCCCATCAAAGACCTGTTGGATGGGAAGCACAATACTACCGGTGACTTGACGGGTACTCAGTCTCAAGCCGAGGCAAATGCAGCCAGCAAACCTCCTGAGAAACCTTCCACTCGACAATCAACATTTACTATGACGGAAGATGAAGAGCGCGAGTTAGCCGAGTTAATGTCAGACGATGACAGCTAGATACTATGCAGGCTGTATGCGAGGCCGTTTAGTATATATTGCATCACCTTTTGGGCGCCTGTGGTTCAGTTCCTCGTGCACGCGAAACCCCATCCGCACTAATACTAAAACAGGACCGAAAGTAAGCTATGCCAATTTGCCAAGTTACCACCGGAACGGGCCCGATGGAAAACCGAAATATACAGGTGCCTCAAGTAGGCAGTAACCCGCAACCGCAATATCCGATTGAGCCGGGTGGCAATCCTAATCGGCTATGATTCAGGATAAGAAGGTACATCCGTCTCCTCGTGAGAACGCGCAGCGGGCTGGACAAGCCATGCTGAGATGGTCGCGAAGGCCAGAGGGCGTAGAACAAAGTGTGAAGAAGCGGTGCGATGACAAGAGCTCCCTGAGGCGATTAACTTTCTGATCGATGTGTACCAATGCGAGAGTATTGGATTTCCGTGTCAATCAGATGCACTTTGTACAATACTGTATTTCAGCGGGGAGCGATGGCCATGCGAGTGCCTTGAGCCATTCCTTATCTGTGCTTTGCATGCGAGCCGGCGGTCAGACGCCGAATTAGCTCTCGGTACCGATTTGGGCTAGTCTCGCTTATAACTGATTGAGAATAGAAAATGAGGGTGGTTAGCAGCGGGTCTACCAGGTGGCAGCACCGCGAGAGCATGGAAACTAGGGTTGTGGCAAAAGCAAGTGCAGCCTAAATTTATGCTAGACTAGTTTCAGGCTGAACTGTTCCAGCAATGCAGATATTCCTTGGAAACGATAGAAATAAGATCACGTGACGTCCCAGCACCAGAATTGAAATTTCGCACCCTAAATCTAAAGGACAGGCACAAGAATCGCTCTGATCACGATTCACTGATTTTCGCAAGGGCGCATACAAACGATCCCACCATATTGTATGATATATAAATTTAATTGATCCGCACGAGAGAAATGCCCGCCTGGATGCGAGCTGAATGTCCAAGATCCAAGAAGCATCGAAAAAAAAACTAACTATGGTATATGTATATGCTTGAATAAAAGGCGAAATCAACAAAAACACGGGACACATATAATGTAATCGCCGCCATTACGCCCAATGTCGACATACAAGTGTCCCAAAGAAGTAACCAAAGTTAGGTTCAAAATGAAAAAGAAGCCAAACGTGACCAAAAAGAACGACAGGTTGACAAGGAAAGGTGGGGTAAAAGGATGGTGATCGATCACTTTCAGAGTTCGTGTGTGATGCAAAACTTCTTGTCTTTGCTGATCGTATAGCCCTGCTCGCACGACAAGACGACGCACGAGCCGCCCGCGCAAGAGGACACGCTCACATGTGGGATTGCAGAGCAATCTTGTCCTGTGCCCGCCGACAAGCATCCACCGCATGATTTGAGGTCAGCCAGGGTGTCGACGCACTCGTATTCGTCCTTGGAAAGCCCGGCGATCGAGCACGCAGTCAACCCAGCAGGGCACATGGAACGCTCTTCAGACTTGGGCGCCCGCTTCTTCTGGTGGGGGACACCACCAGCTATGCGGCGTTTAGTATTATCATGGGTGCCGCGAGGGTAGTTGCTGGGCCGAGGAGCTGGAGGCGGGTTCTGGTCACGTTTGCAAGATTGGGTATACGGGCTCCAGCTCCAGCCCGGGGAACAAGAAGGAGGACCCGGGGTAGGCGGAGGATGGTGGGGCACACAGCAACCATGAGGCGAGTGCCAGTACCTGAGATTCAGCCCAGAATTAGTGATGTGTTTCGACTAGAGATGTGTGTCTAAGTACCATGAGAGCGGACAATCAGTACCATAAGGGGGAGGGGGAGGATTGGGAAATCCGTGTGGAAGACAGGAAGCACGATTCGCCCACCACCACAGGGAGGGGCCACAGTTTTTGTCTGGGGGTGGAGGTCGAGCGGGCTGCTGGCACGTATAAGTCCTGGAAATGCACGATGTTTAGTTAGCAATTATACGCATACATGTATACGGGGCTTACGTAGTATTCCAGACCCATCCGCCATTGCATATTGGCTGGCTAAAGGGAGGAAGATAGCGAGGGGCACAGATCTTAGCCTCGGTGTGCCAGAACCACAAAGTTGGGCAGGAGTTTCCAGCTCTAAAACAGAATCAATTTAAGGAGGCTGAAACGAGCTAGCAAAACTCACGGAGCGGGGACATCGGGCCAAATACCGCCAATTGGGATACAGAGGTCTTTTTCGTCCCAGTGCCACTGCCCATAACCGCAGTTGCCAGACGAGCCAAAGCCAAAGCCAAAAGTGGCCGTGGCCGGTGCCGCAATGCCGACCAAGATGGCCGCGACGGAAGTGAGGGATGCAAAGTGCATAGTTAGGCGAAAACAGTTCAACCAAAGAGATTAAACAGAAGAAACACGCTGGGCGGGTAAGGAACGGGGGCTCGTCGGAGCGATGGGTGGGCCGAGTCCTAGATGGCAGGCAACAGGAGAAATAACAGGCAAAGACTGAGGTGCGCCTGGATTATAAGTAGGCGTGACTGGATTCCGCGTTTCGTTCTTGCTTCTATTTTATCATTTTTGATCTGCGGCTGTTACTTTAGTCCTCTAGTCGCACCGCCGATTCGCTTCCTGATATGGCGCCTGCATTGATGCGCTGACTCATCTGATCCACAATAGCATGCTTGTCCGTTGCCTCCCGCGGTATTCGAGGCGGCACACCTATTTCCACACCCTAAGTCGAGCCGCCCGGGTCCAGCTCCAAGGGGATGAACCCGCCCCCGATGCTCTGATTGACGTGGGCAGATTGTCCCATTTGGTACTCGAAGGCCTTGCAGACCTGCCAAGTGATTCATTCGTCGTTTATCCTGGCTTTTTATCTCCCCAGGAGCAAGTCGTCTTGTTAAGATCGTCCTTGGCCAAATTGGGTGGGCGCCGGCGCCGGCGAAAGCGCCCTTATGAACCTGGCTCATCCCAGAGCTCACGTGCGGAGCAGCAACTGACTTTGAGCGGGCTTTTTGGTCGAGATGATGATTACGATTTTGAGGAGGTGAGTTTCTGGCGGCCTGCGTTCGTCTGCCTCGATGATAGTTATCGATGTGTGAAGGGCCACTTTGATAGAGTTATCCGAGACTATCGTGAAATGACTGTGTCGGCCTGGCCGGACTCGTCCCACTCTGACCTTGCAAGCATCCTGCTCCGACTATACAAGCTCGTCGGTCCCAATAATACACCCTCTGGTCCCGGTCTCCTAACCCCTCCAAATATTCAAACTCATATTTTACATCTTGCATCTACCGGCGTCATTTTACCCCATGTCGATAATGTCGAAGCAAGTGGGGGCATGATTGCGGGTGTTAGCTTGGGTGATACACGGGTCTTGCGGCTGAGCCAGGGTACTGAAGTGTTTGACGCGTTGCTTGAGAGTGGGTCTGTTTACATCCAACGGTGTGTGATCGTATTACTGGCGAATGTCTAGGTTTAATTACACGTATAGGGGCGATATACGGTATAAGTGGAAACACGAGATACCTAACATGACAAACTTCCGAGGCCGCACTATTGGTGGTGGCCAGAGGCTAAGCGTGATGTTTCGGGTAAGTCGGATCAACCATGCATTTGGTAAATCTCACTGAATTCGAACCGACTCGGTTGAAAAGGATCGATTCGGTGCTTAACCAACTATTCTTCACATATTTCTTTTGCTTTGCGAAAATTGTATTGGTGGCGCTGATGTAATACAATATCTTGTTGATGAACGCTTCAGACGGAGCTCGAGCCAGATCTTGGGCGCTTGCAAGCAACACATGGCCACAACTCTCACTTCTATCGTTTTGTGATCGCCTCGAGTGGACTAATACGCTGTTGCTACTCAGCCTATAACTTAGCATACTGCTGGTCAAATAACAGCTGCCATGTCGACGCCCAAGGCAAAGAAGCAAGACAAGCAGCCAAAGGTGATGTGCACATGGATATCGGACTACTTGTCATTAAATCAGGAGATCTAGCGCACAAAGCAACCAAGGGGCATCCCGATTCTTCCAGCGTTCTTGGTTGCCGCTATTGGCGTCACAGTTGTCACCATATTTGCCCCCGATACAGCCAGCACTATTCTCAACGTGTTTATTGTTCCTTTTAGAACACGGGGCTCAGGCCTTCCATTTGATGTAGTTGACATACCTGGGCGAGGAAAAGGTGTGATCGCGAGTAGGCATATCGAGGTACGTATACGCACCTATTCTTAATGACTAGGTTGCCATCACTTTTGATCATTGCAGCAAGGAGAATTGCTTATCAAGGAGAAACCGTTGTTTATCGTGCCAAACCGGCGTGAGTGGCAAAAACGTACACATTCTTTGCCACTCGTTGATGTGACTTGATCAGCCCAAGGAGACCCCTTCGAGCTCATTCGCAAAACAGTCGCTGCGCTCTCTGAAGCTGAACAAGCGACATTTTACGCACTTTCACATGCCAAACCCAACGTACCCGCTCCTGATATTCCATTTGAGATTTTCCAGACTAATGCGGTTTCGGCTGGCTCGAGGGGATCGGGGTTGTTCCCTAGGACTGCGCGATTGAATCATGGGTGTTCAAAAGCATTTGGGGCGGTGTATAGCTGGAGGGAGGATGAGGGCGTTTTAGGCGCGTATAAAGATCATAATAGGCCATTGGGTTATTGATTTGGTCATAGTTGTCCATGCCATTAGGGATATACCCAAGGGCCAGGTAAGTGTAGGAATGTTTAGGGTTGGACCTACTGACTCGGTTGTGTAGGAAATACTAACAACGTATATGAACACGAAGCGTCGACGGAGCGAAAGACGGTATGCGTCACGACATGCAGCCTCATCTTTTACTTAACTCAAAAATAGTGATCACCTTCGGCGAACGTACCACTTTGATTGCGCCTGTTCTGTATGCACTTTGCCTGAGAAGCAGTCAGCGGCCTCGGATCGCAGGTTGGGGCAAATGGCGGATGCGTACTCAATGTTTTCAATGTAAGTTTAGTTGCCACTATCTGGGATTTGTGTCGACGGTGTACAGGTGGGGGAGCGATAACATTAAAGGGGCAGAAGCTATTAAGCTTGCTAAGCGCATCTGGTCAATTGGCGAGGCAGAGGGCTACATTAGCGAGTAGGTACTCTCGATGATTCTTGAAGCCTTTCGCTAACACTGGCGCAGGAGGGGCCAGCTCGCCGCAGATGCAGCGCATGTCGCAGCAGCGCACCATGAGTAAGTAAAACCGTTGTTAAGATTCCGTTTGCTGACCATGCCTAGTGCTGATGCTGCTCGGGAATGGGCACGCCTCGCATACAAGTGGTATGGAATTGAGCTCGGGTCTGACAGTAAGCAGAGTCGGGCCGCACTAGCGATAATGCGTTCGCCGGAGAGCCACGGTGCCTGGGGGTCGCGGCCAACAGAGCCGGTAGGAGGAACTGCGGGGCTATCTTGAGCGCGGTCGGCAAAAAATCTGTCTTGGCACGGAACATATTACATAATACACTGTTCACACCCACATGTCAAACTACCCGTCAGTCGAGCCTTGCTGCACGGTTTGAAGCATGATGCGACTTGGAATGTTCGGAAGGTACGAAAATATTTCTATTTTCGTTTGATGCGTCATACACGAATACTCGCAGGCTTGTCCACCCCAGACCTTCTAGTGAATCGAGCAACGTATGAGATTATGCGAAGGGCAGTGGACTGGGGTTCATGCTGTTTTTGGGTAGCGAGTTCACATCCTCCATGGGAAGATAACTCGTATAAATGCGCTCGCACCGACACACTCAAACGACATCACCTTCAGGTTCTCTCACTTTTATCGACAATTTGGTGTCATGCGCTTCTCGTCTTCTGCGCTTTTTGCGGTTGCGGCTTTGCCCGCCGTCATTGCCCTTGACTTGCATGTCAGTACTCCCCTAGACACTATTTCGATCACTCCAAATACCGTCAACGAGCACACGCCCGATGCGGGCAAGTCGATTTATCCAGCTGCCAAGGTCAGCCCATCCGGCGCGTGCACCAACCCTGCTGTGCGTAAGGAGTGGCGTACTCTAAGCAGGGCTGAGAAGAAAGATTGGGTTGACTCCCTCAAGGTATTTCTATCGCATCAGAACTTGAAGATGGCGCTGACACCGAATATAGTGCTTGCACAAGTTGCCTCATTCTGATTCCTTGTACAAAACACGTATCGCTGGTAGTGTGCCCCTGATCGACCCCAACAGCACGCACTACGACGACTGGGTCTATCTCCACGTTGTATGTCTGTTCACTTGTTCATTTGGCTCGTCGACTCACTAGGAGGTATAGGATTCGAATGTCAAAACACACGTCACTGGATGTGAGTTTAGTCTCAATGCGTGTATTTATCGGCGCTGATGTTATATGCACTAGTGTTCTTCCCTTGGTAGGTTATGTTGACCGATTTGGTGGCTATGTTTTAAATGGCTTGCAGGCACCGCTGGTACATGGATTCGTTCGAGCGCGCACTCAAGAAGCACTGTGGCTTTAAAGGAACGATGCCCTACTGGAACTGGGGACTTGGTATGCTAGGCAAAAGCAAAGACAAGTAACTGTATTGACCCGTGTTGACAGACGCCGCCGACTTTTCCAAGTCCCCTATTTTTGATTCCGACCCAGAGGTCGGCCTCGGAACATGGTTCGCATATCTCGTATTGTAGATTCGGGCTATTCTCAACGTGAATTTTACAGGGGCAAGGCTGACAATGACTGGCACGTTACTGACGGCGCATTCAACGATACTATCCGCGCCTACCCGGTCCCTCACATTATCCGTCGCCAATGGACTCCCCAACCATTTGGAGCGAACCTAATCTTTCCATTCGAGTACCCCAATAAGACCTTGTTCGCCAACGAGACCGCGACACACGATGCTATGCAAAATATTATTAACAGCTTCCGAGGTGACGCGGATTCGTTCTTTGCTTCCATGGAGGGGATCCGTGCGCAGGGTGTGCACAACGCCGTGCACTTGTCTATTGGAGGGTAAGCAACCAGTTGCGATATTATGCTCGATGAGGTGTACTTACTGGCGTCCCTACACAGCGATATGTCTAACCCTTCGCCTACACCCTCGGATCCGTTGTTCTGGCTGCACCACGGAGTGAGTATTTGGGCATTCGCCAGCTTGCATTCAGCTCATGTCTTGCTTGTAGATGTTGGACCGCGTGTTCGCAATGTGGCAAGCCAAGTACCCTGAGAACGCCCAGTCGTACTCTGGGGGATCTCACCAGCATCTTGAAGCCTTTGATCAATGGCCAACTGGTGAACCTCCGATGGTCAACACCAAGTCGCTCTTGCCCGTCTCTGGCATGGAACCCGCGGACGTACCTGTCGAACAAGTCATGAGCATCGTGGGCAACTACGCAAACAAGTGAGTCGGCTATATCTAAGATTGGTGATTTTGGTTATTGATTTGGCGATGTCACGCAGGTGGACCGGATTCAGTGGAGGAAGGTTGTGTTACACGTATGACAATATGACATACGCTTGAACTTGATTATTTTGGAGCAATGTTTAATGCTGCTTCTCAAGTGTTTAAAATCTTGTTGTTTTCATTAGAGAATTAGAGAATAATGCGGTTGTGCTGAGTCACGAGATCTTTGCCACAGCACTATCAACCCAATCAATCAATTCAGTTCAACGATGATTCGGCTCCGTCGACACTGTTGCCTGTCATGAAGCTGTGCAACGACGTGTCAACTACGTACCTGAACGTTGCCAGGTGCCTTAAGGGGTATAAGAACGCCGTGAGAAGGCACCTTGAACATACACCCCCGATTACACGCAAACATGCTTTTAGAATTCCTTACTCGTCTCTTCCCCCTGAAGGCTAATGAGAAACGCATATTGATTCTTGGGCTTGACGCTGCTGGAAAGACAACATTCTTGTACCGAATGCACCTCGGCGAGATTGTCACTACGATTCCGACCATTGGTATGTTATCCACCTGTCCGTGGGCTACTTTCTGATACGCGAGTCGTCAGGTTTCAACGTCGAAACTATTCGCACGCCTACATCTAGTCGTCGTGGGCCGCTGCAACTGACCTGTTGGGACGTGGGTGGATGTGACAAGATTCGGCCACTTCTTCGGCATTATACCGCCGCGACAGACGCACTTATTTGGATTATCGACTCGAATGATCGCGAACGATTGCCTGAAGCTCTCGAAGAGCTCAAAATTATAATAAATGTAATCGAAAGTGGGAGGAAACCAGGTGCAGATCCCATACCTTGCCTCATGTAAGTGAATTAGTTGCTTGGTTAGACTTGAACCTGACGTACTTGAACAGACTTGCGAATAAGCAGGATTTACCTAAGGCGATGAGGGTCGACGAGATCCGTATCGGGTTGGCTCCTGTTATATCCACTCGGCCATCGTGTGCCGTGTTTACCACGTCTATTATTTCCGACAATTACTTGACGACGGTCACACCTGCGATGGATTGGTTGTACGATATGTTGGCCGGGGTCGAACCAAAACAGCCTGTGTCTACGGAACCATCATTGCAGGGTGTTGAACAGCTGGCTGAGAAGCTCAACTCATGGGTCGAGCGAGCGTCCAAAGATATTGCTCCCAACGAGTTTCTCCAGGCGTTCGAGGCGATCAATTTGCCTTCTTGGGATCATTATACACATGTCAGGATTGCTTATACCATTTTGAAGGTATATGGGAGACAGAAAGGTAATTTTGAATTGGGCCCGGGATTACTTCTGAACAAAGCTAATCAACGATGCCATGCAGGGAAAACGATAATATTTGATGGGCTTGAACGGTATATCAAAACGAGCACGCAGACAACTGGTAGAACCTTTCATGTTACGATGACTTATTTCTGGATCCAGGTCGTCCATTTCGGAATGCAAAGCATGCCTGTGGAGGGCGCCCCAGCTGAAACCACGGGGAACGACGATTTTTGCCGTTATTTGTTACTCAACCCTTACGTGGTGGATGGGAATCTCTGGACAGACTATTACTCTAAAAATGTGATTATGACGCCAAACGCAAAGGAGAATATGGTGTTGCCAGACAAACAGCAATTGCCCAGTCTCATTTCTCGAGATTCTGTACGCAAATGACTCCTTAAATATATTGTATTATCCTTCGGAGCCGTGGAAATGTTAAAGTTCCGCTCAAGCCCTAAACTGGGTACCCTCTTGATCATTGGGTGATTGTTCCCGATTGGCAATCGGGAATATGCCATAAATAGTTTGTGCGGCTGTTCCGGGATGACGTGGGGAGTACCAAGATCTCCTTCAGCCCACCACCATGAGTGAGTCATCGGTTGTTCTGACAACCAACGGTGGTGATGAGTGAGCCGATCCACAATTGCTGCTTAATTTCGGGATTTAATATTATTTTATCAAGGGATTACATAGCTTGCGAGCTGTGCAGAGAGCCACTCCATGAACTTTCTGTCAAAGATCGTCAAGCGCACTATGAAGCTCACTTCAACAACGGTGATGGACTCGAAGCAAACGAACTCGATGTTCAACTTGCCGTTGGTGAGCATTTCATCGCCGTTACTGTTCGTCCATCAACCCTGATTTAAATTCTTGTTAGGGCTTGCACTGCAAGACTCGTCACCAGATTCCCGTGGCCCCGCGGTACCCGGCATTCGTTCGAACAACATCCAACAAGCCATGAGCTCGCAAAAACCGCGCGAGAACGTGTTTTGGCACCCAGCTTGTTCCTCTCTGCCACCGAGTCGCATCATTACCCCAGGCATTATCCAAATACTGGGGAAAGCCCTTCAAAGGCCTGAATCTGGGGGCGGCGCACTCTGCGTACCATTGGTTACTCATTACGGAACAGAATTTTGGGATTTCGGGTGGTGAGTAAGTTTGTGCACCAGACGATTCGGCACTGGCCTAGACCCCCATATTGGCTTTCACAAGTCGAGCAAAGACATATTCGTCATTGCCATGTGTCCACTATGTCGCTGTTTGGCCCAGAAGATGTTGGATTTTCCAATGCAGTCCAAAGCGGAGGCCCAATTCTGTCGCCACTGTCATTGAAATCCAACCAAAGTCTAATATTATTTTAGGGGCTGTGGCTACCGGAACTTTTTAATGGCATGCAGTGCGCTCGCGGCACAAGGGACACGTCCGGAGTACCGGGAACTGCTTATGGACGATGCATGTGGCCCGCCTGGGGTGAGGAACTTGCAAGCATGGATTGAAGATGCTTGGCGCCGAGGTGGGTAGTTTTGTTCATTGCCAAATGAAAAACGTTGTTTCAACGGACCTGGGGCCTCCAATGTTCACGAGGGTGTTGTGATGGCGGATTGATATGTTCAGAACTGAGTGAATGGGGAAGGCGCTGTCTGAAACAACCCTGCCCTCGAGGGCATGCCTTTCTTTTGATTGCTTTGGTAGATTTCTCCACAACTCTAACATGGGCGATCGATCAAGCTCGCCCATGGGGATTTGTTGGCTATGTTTCTAGCCATTCAGTAAAATTCAGTTGACGTTTTCGATGGTTGATTACCGCGTTGCTCATTCAATCTAACTTTGAGTTTGAATTACTCCAGGGTACGACGTCCGCGGTGCACAACAACTCCGGCACCAACTAGTAGGGACAAGAAAATGGATTGGAACTGCAGGTACGTTTGCTGGAACCTCCTTTGATTTGCATTTACTAAAAAGCACAAATTTATTCTGCATTGATCTGGGGCGTGCTTTTTATTCGTGTTTTTCATGTTTATAACTTGGGATCTGGGTTTAATGCTCGCGTGATGCTAGAGCTCTATGTAGCATTCACTTCAAGAGGAATTCCGTACGTTTTTGCTAATTGGTCTTTTTGTATAGACTGACTTGATCCATCCTTCCGAACGAAACAGTGCCCGGCTTGTAGATTTCCCAAACAACGGTCATGGTATGTGGGTAACATCGAGATATTCGGACTGATGCGCTAATATGCGTGATATCGCGGACGCGTCTCCATTGGCCACATAGCCCATATAGCACTCATCCAATGGCTTACTGCACATTTTATGGAGCACTCCAACGATCTTAATCCAGACCCCTGTGAATCTTCCACAGCCCAACCCAACTTGTACATAACCTCGAGGATGCCGATCGTGTTACAGCATAAAGGCCACTCCAGAACGATTGTTGGAATAGAACTCACCCGATCGGGAGACACAAACGTGTTGATTTACGACCCCGCCAGGTATGTAACTGCAACCCTCCATATCTGGCAGGCTCCAAACTATTCACGAATTTCTAAAATGGCGGAGGAGTCATAACCAAAACTAATATCCTGACATCGACAGGCGGCCGAGCTCAACACTTCGCAAAGCCGGGCTCAAGGTTCATGCGGCCAATTTTCCGCCCCTCGATTTGGACATTCCGCATAAGCCGAACTCCCGCCACCACTCCCCTACGAGTGCTAAAGAGTTTTTTAAACGCATGATCAAAGGGCGATCACGCACGCAACTAAGCGAGCAGGTATCGAAACGTGTGCGGGGAGGAAGTGCGGAACCCAATGACTGGGAGCTGGCGGGAAAGGGAAAGGGCCACAGGTTGGGTGGCCCCGCAACAGAGAGCCGGAAAAGGGAGAATCCTGAGCGGGAGGCTAACACGAGCATCAAGGTCGACGACGAGAGAGGCCAGCAGGGGGCCGTAGTATCTGCCGACGTGATACACGGGCTTGATCTCGGACGGGTACTTGGTGCGTTTAGGGTGACACCCTTGCAGCTTAGGTGAGTCTTCCATCCTTTTCATTGAGCTGTGATAAGTCCTCAAAGCCATGATCCGATAGTAAGAAGGACCAATACCAGATCCTTTGGTTTCCTATGACAGCACCATTGACCGACCCGGAGCGTGAATCCTGCAAGGTGGTTTGCAGCGAGCGGGTTACTGTTTCTCCTGCTCCCGACCCATAGAAGGCATCGCCGAACATGTTCGGATTGTATGCGAATGACGGACGCTTGAATTCGGACATGGTTTCCTCTCAATTTGACGAACTTACTTTTTGAACGCTTTCCGCCCAGGTTTAGGCTAATTCAGCCGCGACTTGTGTAATCAGTACCCGGACATTTCCTCAGTCGGATCACCATATTTTCGTTACACAATCCCGCTCTATACTGCATTCATACATCTTTAGAATTGATATAGAACTTGACTCGGATAAAATGCATGTACTCAAGGATCATAGAGTCATGGGTGGGTGAGCGGGTTCGGGCTGTTACAGTGAGTGTATTATGGTGAGAAGGGTCATCTTTGCGAGTGTCTAATTTTTCATGGCACGGGCACCGATCCGAGTAAAGACGCAATTTGCATGGCTATCCAAAAGGGATGAAAACATGGACAAGTACTTGGGTAACCTAAGGCAGACTTCAGTGACTTTTCACCAAATAATAATACATTACTATTTCCACGTCCCCAAATTAAGGACTCCAAATCGATCGCTGGGGCCATATTCTATTTATAATCAAGAACCTTAATCCATCAATTAATTAACAACATGGAGTTTCAAGGTATCAATGCTACCGGGCGCATTCGCTCCCGACTCAAAGATAAGTCCTACCGTTAGGCTCACCCAGTGATTCGAGTCTAGTAGTGCTACCCACGCCTTGAGCCCGGAGAGGACTGACGCAAGATACATTGTACTTGAAGCTGCTGCCAACGTTAACATATAACATTGAAAATCAAGCCCCAATAGTACCAAATTGTCAAGAGCGGGTTGCTTCATGTTCCATTCTCGAGTCAGGGGATCGCAACAGCATCAGTCATCACTGCATGAAGAGCTGAAGTATCGCTTCCCTAAATTACGCGAAAGTGAGTCACTCGGAACCTTTAAGATTGACCAGTACTATTATCAGGTGTGTCGGACCATATTTTAACCATGGCAAGTCGGGCGCGTCCTGTTGAAGTATAAAGTCACGTGCTCGTGTTGTTCAGATCCGTGAGAATACGTCATGTGCAACGGGCGATTGAGCGCCGACCGCACAAGCAGTTCGGGTCATTCGCGACGAGACCGTGGCGGCAATCACTACAATGTCTCCCCCGTCTCCCCCACGACCTAAAAGCACGCTCAAAGGCAAAGGCAGGATGAATGCATCGGGAGATGGCGACCTGTTCCCTGTACTAACTTACAGACACCTACACGCACAAAACCTCGGTGTCCAGTAAGTCGCAGTGGTTTGTTTACCCAAACATTGGTATGACTTATAATTTTTACTAAGTAACCCTCTGTAAGCTACTGTCACTTAAGCTGGCGTCAAATCACTCTTACACTTGTTCGCCAGTCGCGTAATTGCACTCTGTGACAGCGACGCGTTTTACGCCTCGTACGTACCAAAAATTACTTGAATGGCATGACAAATACCTAAAGCTTTCGCTCAGATGTGAGCGAGTTAGACTCAGCATTGATCCCGAGCAGCCCTTGGTGGTTCAACAATGGACGAGCTTAGTAAGTGCCTAGTACTGCCAAGTTCCTTATGACTATCTCAGCCTCTCCCCCTTAGATCGCTGTTAATTATCCAGCGCGCAAATTCGGAATCACCCGACATGAATCGGTATGTACCATTCCGATGCCGAACCTAAATGAACATGTACGATAACGATCATTACCACATGTAGATTGTAGATGCTAAGAAAAAGTGCCCAAATCTAATGGCCGTTCACGTCGCAACCTATAAGGAGGGAGATAACGAGCCGCAATATTGGGAAAACCCAAATCCCGCCACGCACAAGGTCGGCTGAAAGTTCGGGGAGTGACATTTTTGGATACTCAGTTGGAATAGGTCTCTTTGGATCACTATCGTCGTGAAAGCTCCCGGGTATTTCAATTATTTCAAGATATGATGCCGGTTGGAGGAGAAATAGGTATGTGATTGGCCTCGCCGTCCAATCAGGTACTCACATGTGATTCCGAACCTTAGAAAAAGCCTCAATCGACGAAGGTATACACATTTCTTCCAAAAAGACCTTCGTCTCATCCTTTGTGTCTTCATAGTGTTCATAGACTATACCATACCCGTCCGTGTACTCATGCTGGAACGATATCCGCAGCTTCGTCTCCCGGATGGCCCATTTGACCTAGACACACCACTTCCTCCCCCACCGGAAGAGATTGATTGGACTAAATTGGAAACTCACGTAGTTCCGGTGTCTACAGAACATCCGGTGCCCAACCACAAAGAATCAGGATCAAGGACATCGTCGCCCGGTGCCGACTCGGGATCAGCCTCGGCATCTCCAGTCGTTACGCTGCCTTTAATCTCAACACCCCACTCTGACCCTGAGTCACCAGCAGATGCGGCGGGGCCGGAAAATGATGCATACCCTACTTGGCACGACGTGGCCTTATCGATTGCCGCAGAACTAATGCGAAATATTCGGCAAGCAACATTCGAGAAGTTAGGTTACACACTTTCTGCGGTACGTCTGGTTATCGACTATTGTAGGATCCACGATCTTCTGATCAAATTAGGGATGTTAGGGGATTGCAAGGAACAAGATGCTCGCAAAGGTAAAGTAACAATTAAGTCGCCTCAGCCCCGGTTAAACTAATATGTCTGACCAGTTGTCAGCATCCTATCGAAAGCCGATGGCGCAAACCGTTTTGCGCAACGTGGCCATACCCAGTTACCTTGGTCCAATGCCGTTCCAAAAAGTTAACAGCTTAATATCATTTTTACCCCAAATTAACCACGTTCAATAGATCCGATTTCTTGGGGGAAAGCTCGGCGACGCCATAGCCAACCAGTTTGGAGCCACAACGGTCTCGGAGTTAAGGGAAATCGAACTTGGTGAGCTGCCTAGACCATGCCCCACACCCCACTAAATGCACATCCTAATTTTTCGGCATTCTTAGAGGACATGCAAAGAAGGTTCGGGGAAGAGTCTATTTGGGTTTGGAACGTGTTGCGGGTGGGTCTCGCCATCCCCCATCATGCTCCTATCATTTCTCACCCTCCCCCTCCATCATTCAGGGGATAGACTACAGTGAAGGTAAATTCTCCAGACCCTCCCTCTATCAATCACGTCAACTCATCCGACGGCGGCTTTCGGTAGTTAAGGAACGAACCGCCCTTAAATCTATGATGGCCTCGAAAAACATCCGACCGGCAATAACGACAACCGAGCAAGCTCGCCACTGGCTTGCCGTTCTTTCGGCAGAACTAGCGGTACGTTTAACGGATGCAAGAAAAGTCAGCGCAACCGTTTGGCCACGTACTCTTGTGCTACACATCAGGCAAGGTACGACCGCAATTCTGTATAGTCTTCCGATCAAACTACATCCTATAGGGTCATACCGCAGGTTCCAATGCTCCACGATCCAAGCAAATCGCATTCCCGTTTGCCCGAGCGTTTAGTGCGGCAACTATTCTCGCCCCGGCGGAGAAACTTTGGCGTATACTGCTCCCAGGTGCGAGTGATCTCAGTGTCGGGGTGATCAATATCTCCCTCGGTTTTGCTGGTTTGGATGCACTTGAACCTGGTCAAAAGGGCATCGAAGGATTTTTTAGCACCAAAGGGAATAGTTCTTCGGTAAGGAAGCCAATGAGTGCTACCCCATTAATCGACAGCGCAAAGACGCCAAAATCCGAGACTCTGGCGTCGGAGAGCAAATCCCGAAGAACATCATCCTCAGTAAAAAAGAAGCCTGCGGAGGAACAATCCGACGAGCCGAAGCGAGATTTTTTCAACACGGCTGGTTCCACAAAGCGCAAGGCGCCAGTCGTTGAAGTCGTGGATGATAGCGACTCGGATATTGTGGAAATATCACCCCCTCCACATGCGAAACGAGTGAACTCCGGTTCAAGTGGGCGATCAGAACCTCGAACTTCCACTCCAACCCCTGCGCCAAAGAATGGCAAGCGCAGGGACTCGGGTTCAAATGACAAGGCCAAGGCTGGGAATGGCAAGAATGGCAAGAAGAATAGTGGAACGAAGGATATTACGAGCTTTTTTGCACCACGCCAGAAGTGACGTATGCAAAGGGGGAGAATCGATAGATGGTATATACCTTGACTATTGAGGACTTTTGGTTTGTTCCGGACGGTTAGACGGATCGCTGTCTGTAGCTTTAAATGTGGACGCTATTATTGTACACGCACTTCATACTATTTACCATATAGACCGAACGAAGAATTAATGTACTAGCGGTTTTTCTGGTGGTTCACCTATATACTCCTCAGAAGGCTCTGCTATAGACTCCTGGAGCGCGTGCAATGAGTCGCGTTTCAAACATAAATGGACTGCATACATACCTCATTCGTAACTCGAATTGACTCGATCCCTAGCTCATACCGCCCCTGCGTCTTGGACACGCCGCCCAGGATCGAGACTCCAATCGACCTTACTTTTTCACTCATCATCTTGACTTGATGTGGCACAAGATCACCTTGGTTCGTCAGAACAAAATTCGACAGGGGAATCTACCATACAAATTGTTCACTTGTTTATCCATCATAGAGAGAACAAAACATACCATGATATTCTCCCACCGCCCATCCGTCTGAAAGTACAACCTATGCTGCCATAGATCTGTCTGGATTGGGCTGTCGGTCTGGATATTTACAAAATACGAGTTACGGGTTTGGAGGTCCCCCGCAGCCTTTACACGGAGAGCAAGGTACCTGTGCAACGACAAGTCGTCGTAAAATTGTCCAAATAACGTCGGACGAGACTGAGATTAATATCGTGTTTAGTCCAATCTCGACAAGTTATCATAATACAACTCACTTTGTTCCTAAACCCTGCATATCCGGGTCTGAGCTTTCCTTCGAGCCCAGCTTTAACGTCTAATCTCATTTCACCCCAGAACCGAGCATATCCATCGGGATGGTGGTCCAGGTGAGCAGAAGAGTTTCCACCAAGGTCACCATCGGATCCAACTGCGTATTGTTGCAAATCTTCGGCCGTACGAAAGCTAAACAGTGTACGAGCAGAGGTATCGGGATTGACGCCCTCCATGCGGATTACTAAGGGCAAAGAGTGTCATGCACAGCGCGGGATGTGCGGAGAGAGGCGGCTCACTTCGGATGGTGTTGTCCCGAAGGACTTTGGCGGTGCGGTTGATTGCTCGTGACCATGGACTAGACATTGTGTAGATACTAGGCTTTGAGTTCCATAACCCCAGTCAGTCAACAACCTCCCAAAGAGACTTGCGCATTTACACTTGTGATCGTCAACCAAATGATCCTCGTCACAGTAAGATTACAAATCACGATTAGTCAGGTTGCGTCATGCATTTCTGCGCCGACCCACAAAGCCGGAATCAATTATTTTGGCCAACGCTGGGTACCAAGAAAGGCAAGTAGAAATCAGCGACGGAGGTGAACACATAACGCATTCAACCCTCGCCTTTTACTAGAGTTGACCGTGGGTCCGCCTCGCTAACGTCGCAGTACGAATTTTTCGGAAACACCTTCCTTCGGGATGAGCAATAATATTTTTGTAGCTTTACTTTTTAGTGCTCAAGTCCAGGGCTCACTAGCACTTCATCTCAATCTTACGATTTTGTATGGAGGGACCATGTATATTATTGTATGTAGCTCTAGGGCAATCAATCAACATTTTCCCAACGGCGGACCTTACTACCTACTATCCCTATGTGAGTCGATGCACTTGCTGGTCGCTCCTGTCATCACTCAATAAGGTGTCATCCTCTTGGCCGTCGCAACCACTAGTGATTCAATTGCACTCTACTTTTTGCAGTTAGTCCAAAGGTCGCCGGCATAAGTAGTCCAGCTTCGGCTCGCCAATCTGTCACCGCCAACAAGTTGAACGAGGGACTTTTGTGTCATATTCAGACATACAAAAACACCAAGGGCAACTTCACACACCACGCCAAGAGTGAGACAACAACCAAGCAAAAAAAAGGAAGCAAAAAGTGAATTTTAGTTGAATTTATCGGAGTAGAAGGACGTAGACAAGAAGCTGCAAGCGACAAGAGTAAGATAACACACACCGAGAAGACAAGAAAACGAGATGTTGCGGGGAAATGAGAGTCGGGATGGCAATATAAACGGATGTCGGTCAAAAGACGGCAACCAAGACTCAAACAACCACACAGCCTCCACAGCAGCCGCTGTCAGTAGTGCCCTCCTCAGCGTCCATGCGCTGAGGCCCACCGCTGGATGGCCCCCCGGGACGAACTTGTTGATCCTAGAAAGCAGTCATTTAGCTTGACAGTGCAGATAAAGCAAGCGGGCGACCGACCTTGTAGTACCGACGGATCTCACGGACAAGATTTGTAAACGCCTCGTCAACATTGATCCGCTGCTTGGCAGATGTCTCAATGAACTTGGTGTTGAAGTGTTTAGCCAAGTCGCGGCCCTCTGCACCGAAGATCAGCCGCATTTCATCAACGTTGTCGCCGAATCACAACGGACCATTCATTCCAACCTGCCTCTCGTACTCCAAGTCGCACTTGTTGGCCACTACAATCATGGGGAACGAGTCCCTATCCTTGACGCGCAGGATTTGCTGGTGGAAAGTGCTAATTTCTTCAAACGAGTTCCGCGAGGTGATCGAATAGACGAGCAAAAAGCCTTCGCCCGTGCGCATGTACTGTTCGCGCATCGCACTGTCATCGGAAAGCAATGCGCAATTTCAGTAGAAAGAGGGGATTTGCAAATGAGGCGTCAGCATAGGAATGAGCGAATAATCAAATATGACGAACCCGTATTCCTCTTGGCCAGCCGTGTCGAGGACGTCAAGCAGGGCGACTTCATCGTCAATCACACACTGCTTGCGGTACGAATCTGGGTAGCGCCCGCAGTCAGGAGGTGTTCGGGGGCAGCCGAATGTGTCCCGAACTAACCTTCAATGGTGGGGTCATACTCGTCCACAAAGTGGGACTGGATAAATTGGATTGTAAGAGCCGATTTGCCGACACCTAGTGAAAGAAAAGAGCGGAATTAGAAAAAAAAGGGGACTGGCTCTGGGCAACTGGGGTTACGCACCTCCACCTCCAACAACAACGAGCTTGTATTCGCGGTACAGTTGGGCCTGCGTGAGTTGCCCAACGTGAGTTGTGAGCCGGGCAAAATGAGAAGAAAACACACCCTCGACATGACTGCTCCGGTTCAATCCTATTGAAAAAGATTAGTATCAAGATGAAATCTGGAATAGCCTTCGATGATCACCTTTGAATGTGCAAACGGGAGGAACGGTGCTGGAGGTGGTGGGGTGGTGGTTAAGAGAGACGCCAACAGCAACTGGTTCTTCCCCCGTCCATCAGGGACCCCGGTCACCCCTGCCTATTTCCAATCAAGACCCAGACCATACAGCATTCGATTGGCGGCTGCAATTTGGGGCATCCGGGGCATAACCATACACGATTCAACTACATACAAAACCAGGGAAAATCTATACCGAGGCACAAAGATAGTACAGCTCGAGGCCATCCGGCCAAATCGAAGGTTGATTGTGGGAATAGCAATGATGATGAGAGAAGGGAAACAAGTGGTGGACACAGATGCAAAAGTTCAGGTGGAAACGTCCTAGGATGCGAGAGAACGATAGTGATGAGCAGAAAGAATGGTATAGCAGCATCGGGAACAAAGGTATACTCAAGTGCATGTTACATGAGCACGCACTTGTGGTCATTTCCGCTAGCTCCCTTGGGCTTGCGTCCGCGGCCCTTGGGCGCCCCGTTGCCCTCGACTCGCATCTGGCGAACGATATCCTCAAAGACCTCTGATATGCCCCAGTTGCGCTTTGCCGATGTCTCGTAGTATGGGACACACCACTTGTCGGCAAGAGTTTGCATGGTCTCCCGGCTGACTTCGCGGTCGGACGTCAGGTCGGATTTCGTACCCACAAGGACCATGGGGATATTGCGTTCGTGGGTCTTGACACGGTGTATTTGTGTTCGGAGATTTTCCACCTCGCGAACACTTGCGGCTTGTGTGAGGCTTGGAAATGAGGCGTCAATATTGGAAAGGCTAGCCTGGATGGGAATGTACCTGAACACCAGGATGAAGCCGTCTGCGTCCTAAGGGAGTGGCGTCAGTTTGAGGGGTGGCAAATAGGAGGTGGAGACGAACCTTTAAATAATACTCGTTTACAGCGGTGAATTGCTCCGCACCAGCAGTATCGGTGATCTGGAGCTGTGGCAGAGGTCAGTGGGGTTTGAGGAGCTGAAGTTGACCTACAGAGCAGAGCTCGTTGTCGACCTGGATAGTCTTGGTATATACATCTAATCATGATCAGTATGATGCCAGATCCCACATATGACATACCTTCAATCGTGGGATCGTATCCGTCCACAAACGCACCCTCGACGAGCCTTAGAGTGAGCGATGACTTGCCCACACCGCCGGCTGCAGAGCCATTAATAAACAGTCGATTAAACCAATAAACTCACCTCCGAGCACAATGGTACTGTATGTCCGCATGAGAATGGTAGTGGAGAGGCTGGAGCGGTGACGGAGATTTCAAACGCGCATGTCGATAATTAACTGGCGGATAAAATAGGAACTCGACACTTGTACTCTCAATTCTTTCCTGAGAGGCAGCACCAATACCCCGGTTGATGAGATCCCAGACACCCGTTCTCTCGGTCCCACGCGGATTTCACGAGGCGCCAAAAGGAATACGATTACACTCTGATTAGTCTTCTACTAGTGTCACAGGATTTAGGTAGTCGGGCCCTGAATTCCCTCTTTGCCTTGAACAACCACCTCTCATGCCTAACCCCCGCGTCTTCTTTAACTTTGAGGCCGATGCTCAGCCGCTCGGAAGGTCAGTTGCCTGCCGTTCCCACCAGGCCTGACACCCTCATATTGTCCCAGGGTCGTCTTCGAGCTCTTCCGCGATGAGGTCCCAAAGACCGTCGAAAAGTATGTTCCCTGTGCCACACCCAACCAACATTCAGTCCAACTCCATCCCTGTAGCTTCCGCGCACTCGCAACGGGCGAAAAGGGCCTTTCTCAGCTCTCCCAAACCCCGCTCTATTACAAAGGATGCATTATACACCGCTCTATCGAAAACTTCATGATTCAAGGCGGAGGTGAGTTTAACAGGCCATCCAGCTTGCGGAACCAATATCCTTGGAAATCCTCTTTGCGCAGACTTTACCAAACATAACGGCACCGGAGGAGAATCAATTTACGGTCATCCATTTGAAGACGAGAACTTCAACCGGGACGTCGATGCCGAAGGGTATGTGGCCAAAACGGTTATTCTTACACAATACATATGACCTTTTGCACCCCTAGACTACTCGTTATGGCCAATCGAGGTCCAAATACAAACTCTTCCCAATTTTTCATCACAGTGCGCCCGTGTCCGCATCTCAACGGTAAACATGTTGTGTTCGGTAAGCACCAATCACCCCATATCATTCCCGTAGATTATGTTTTGATGGATCGTATCTTGTATATTTTTGCCACACTTCTGTGGTCCTCTGCTCGTCCGTTCCACGCATGTGGCGGCCCATGGTCCATCAGGCCGTGTTGTTTCGGGTCTCGAGATTGTGAAACAAATATCCGAAATGCCAGTCGACGAGAAATCACGTCCCCTCAAGCCAGTTGTGATTATTTCGTGCGGGGAACTCGAGTTGAGAAAGGCGCCGCCGAAACGAAGAGAGCCATGCAAGTCTTTTTAATCGAGTGTTTCACCCTGATTTTTACTTTGTTTTACTTTTGCTTTTTGGCTTGAATTTTGCCGTGACGCCTTTTCTAGCCCCAGAATCGCGCTCAGCTTCTCCTTCGGGCTCCGAAGCTGATGAAGATAGAGATGATCGAGAGCGAAAGCGAAGGTCAAGAAGGCATTCTCGTAGTGCTAGTCCAAGCGGGACCCGGACGAAGCACAAGAAACACAAGTCGAAGCGCAAAGACCGGGAGGATAGGAAAAAGGACAAGGACGGGAAAGACAAGGAAACAGGCGAAAAGGAGCCAAGAAAAGAGACCGAAGAGGAGTATGATGCTCGGTTGGAGAGAGAGGAAAATGAGCGCACCGCGGCAAGGCGAAAGGCCGAGTTGGAGGAAAGGAAGAGGGCACTGGAGAGGGAAAGGGAGAGGGCAAGTCAAACAGGAGGGATTAGATATAAAGGTGAGTGGGATTGCCTTTTCAGACAATCTAGCTTTGAAAGTGGGAATCGCTTGACGAGTGTCATGCATAATTCCATCAATCTTTCAATGTGCCTCCTTGCTTTCTTCACCAATTCACAACTGACGCATTCACCTTGCAATAGGCCGAGGCCAGATGAAATATCGTGACCCTGATGCTCGTTAAACCACACGATGCAACTTGCGATCTGATCGGTCGTTCGGATTTCCTAAATATCATCCAATGCCTCCGACACAATTCAATCATTCCTATCCTATCTACGATATTCCAATGTCCCTTGGTTTACCCTATCATTCACGCAATGTTACAGATCCTTAATGCTCGAACCCGTAGAGGGGTTTTGGAAAGCATTTCACACGTAAACTAGTCCATGTGGAGAACAAGAGGTATATTAGACGCCACCTCGAGACACTCATCATTACCCATCTGATCGCCCGCGTGTTGGCATTTAATTTGCCACATCTCGTAGGGATGCCCCAAGGGTAACAGTTGAGGGCGCCCTAGACTTCAGCCGAGTAAGTATTCACTTGGTCCAGCTCTTAAGAGTGAGATTATCTCGTCAAGCTTGCGCGATTGACGTGTTGTCCCCTTGCATCGACGTAACGTCTACCTTTGTTCAACTCAGTATTGATATTGCCCTGGAGGATCCCCTATCTGCATCTATTGGGGGCACCGGCCTCGTGCTTATTGGCTTCATCGACCACAGCGCCATATCGCAACCCAATCATGAACACGCCTTGTTCCTTTCATCATATCACCCTCGTGTTCGTACCCGAAATCACGCCCGAATCTAACCCGCTAGTCTATATAGGACGAAAATCCATTCCCATGCCATGTCACATTGGGATTCAAGGAAGAAACACAAGAGGGTAAACTAAAAAATGTGGATTTCAGACCAGCACAGCGCATATGAAGGGCATATGAACAAGTATTACAGTAAAATCAAGATGTGAATGCTTGCGTCAAGATTTATACCTAGAAGGACACACTTCCATTTCAACCCGCCTTCGATCTCGAATCTAGACGGTCACTCCAGCCAGTTTTTCAGCCGTCTCGTTGACGGCAGGGTCTTCCTTCTTGGTCCCACCTGCCGCGGCCGCAAAGCTCGTTTGGGCGCGAACCTGTGCAGCCTTGGCATCGAACTTGTTTGGCGCTCTTTCCTTCTTCTCTTCCTCAGTAAGAGACTGATCTTGAGGTGTCGATACTGTGCCCTGACGGCTACCGGGACCAGGTCGACCGCCACCCATGGGTGCTTTACCCTCGCGCCCCTTTTCGAGTTTGTCATTAATTTCGCGTTCTCGGTTACTAATATCGACCGGTCTGTAGGGGTGATGTCAATAATTCGTGTGTGACTAGGGTGGCAATAATAATTCCAAGACACACTGACTTTGCCGCACCAAACGGGTTCGACTTTGTGCCGGCGGCAGAGGCCATACGTGGGGAGGACAGGGGCGAAGGGACATTCGAACCACCACTAGAGCGAGGGAGCAGGTCCAGTCGCTTTCTGTTCCCCTGAGGAGTTTGAGGCTGGGAGTTTGTGGCTACACAAGGCGCTAGTGAGTGGCACACATATTGAGGATATGGCTAGACGTACGGGATTTATCATCAACGCTCCCTTGTCTTGCCGAGGTGCCCCTCATCTGGGAACGCCAGTCACCACCGTCTGGTGGCCCCCCGCTTCCAAACCCTGACCCCTCTCCACCTCGCCCTCCAAACCCTCCGCGCTTTGGTGGTGCATCTTCAGTTTGGGTAGCGGCGCGAGGAGGCCCTCGCCTCCACATATCATCTGTCTCGGCCGCACCAAGTGGCGCGCTTTCCTTGTCTCCCGCAGGCGTTGTGAACCCACTCCGACGGAAGTTGCCAGGTCGCTCAGTGGCAGCCGCCTCGGGTACCGTTGCTTTCCGTTCCCAGTTTATTTCCGTGCGAGGCGGGCCATCGCGGAAACCGGAGCTTCTACGCGAAGGCTCGGCAGGAGGGAGGGAGGATCGTACCGGCTGGCTTGAGCGCCAATCAGAGGTGGTCTCTGCCTCCGAGGGTTCAACCGGCTCCCGTGGTGGGCGGTCGTCAAAACGAGATCGCCCCCCACGAGAGTCGGCGGAGGGAGGTGGTCCATCTCGGCGCCAGTTCGTAGATTCATCGCCGAAAGAGGTAAATCCAGACCCTCGCTCCCGTTCTTTGGCTACGGGGCGCGTGAGTTCAATTTCGTAGCACGTAGATATGGGCACTCACGTGGTTCAGCGACACTCACTCGCACGGTGCGCGAGTTGAGCTGTGAACCAGTCTTGGTTAAGCCATTCTTGAGGCCATCTAAAGTTTCGAATTCAACATATCCAAAACCTTTGGGTTTGTCATCTCGGTCTCGGATGACTTTGACAGATTTCAGCTGTCAAAAGACAGGTTCAGCGTGGTTTAGGGCCCGTATTTGCAGAGCTCACTGATTCAGGTGCAAAGAATCGGCCAAGATCGTCCTCATTGAGGTCGAAGGGAAGGTTCCCGACGTACACAGTATATGGGGGTGCAGTTGGCAAAGGTAGATCTTCCCGAGGTGCTGCTGGGGCTCGATCTGCAGATCGAAAGTCAACTACCATCGCCAACCCAAGCTCGAAATCGACTTGCCTGGGCGGGAAGAAAAGTCACGATCTCCCCCACGACCGCCGAACCTATCGGACGGAGCATCATCGGCCCTCACTGCGGCTAACAAACACGATTCCAGTCAACTTGGGCTGGTGAGATGGATCGAAGAGACTTACGGGCAGTAGGAAGGCTCTCCATCTCATCAGCCCATGATCCAAAATCTGTAACGAATATGATGAGCAGGTCAACTTGGTGTCCAAGGGGTCAACTAACCCGCATTCCCTAAAAAGTCCCCCAGGGACATTTTTTGTTTTTGTGCTTTCTTTGGCGCTGCATAGATAATAGATGGTAAGATATCTGGTATCGCTAAAGGTATCCTACTTACCCATGGTTGCTTTTGTATTCAAACGCTGGACTAATCAGCAGTAATGATCAGGTCTTCAACTCGGAAATTTCAAGATGCATCCGGTCACCCGATGCGGATAATGAGTTCATGGGCGCTCAATCTATGGCTGTGCTGATTATCTCATTTTCTATCACGTGCACCTCCCCTTGTCTCTTATTACCCCTTCAGCCGAACAATCCTTGTCCGCTCTCACCGGCCAATAACGTCAAAAATGAGGTACCACTGCCAACAATGGGCAGAATGGGCGCTATTCGGACCTGTGGCACATTTGGGGTTGAAATGGGGCACGTCCTCATCTCACCACTCACGCTGGATACATATCATTCTGTCGTCAGGCTATATGCATCATAGTGCCACACTACTTGCCACTATATCACCGCTATTATGACACTGTCGTGGGTCGAGCGCACAGCAACCGACAGGAGTACCTGGTATACGCAAAGGTTATTCTTGGCTATTGTCCATGCACGTTCTGGAGGGCTGGTGCGGCACCATTGGTGTCCATGGCGGTATCCTCCAATTTAATTCTGGATTATCTGATTATTGTTTTTTCTATTGAGGCTCGTGGTTCCAGACACTCGAGGAGGCATCGAATCGTGTTCTTAGTGCTATTAAAAGCGACACCTAGCCTTATTCGATCGTCGTTTGGACGTCTGTTGGTCATTCATCTAACAAAATCACTCATGTGGAAATAACGGAACCATGAGCGCCTATTCTTACCAATCTCATCTACCCTCGTGGGTTGGAGAGCACCCGTACTTTGAGGCCAACGACGGGCATGAGTTTGCTACACTATCGCAGAGTCGTGCTCATAGATCGCGGAATCGAAATAGTATCAAACTACTACAAATATTAATTCGCCACATTACTACTGCTGCCTCTACAGTAGCCCTTTCGCACTATTATGGTCACGAATTAGGTCACTGAGTGATCCGGATCATGATGATCTATCAGTTTGGTGTCCATCTGTGCTCACTGGTAAATGCCGAGCGGCAAGCCGGAATCGAATATCCCCACCATGGACAATGCAAACTTCCCACTCCGGAGTTTAACTCTCTCTGTTGAGACCTCCCCTGGAGTTTTTGCTCCTATTGGTCAATTGCATGCCACGCGTAGGCTATACGCACCTGGATTCTTTTTTGTCTCTAAATCTGGGTGTGTCCCACTGATTCGGACCGTGCGCTGGATGAATTTTGCGCGCTTGTCGTTTGGTTTGCCTTTGACTTCAGACGTACAAAAGGCCCGGTCTCTCAAGTTTGGAACGGCAATAATTTCCTCGCTCTCATTCCTCGGGCCATACTTCTGTGCTCGATACTCATTCACCAATGGCATCTGTACTTTCATGGTTTTCATCTGCTCTTGGGTCGGCTGCCCAATCATGGCTCGGGCCCCGTCCAGTCGCCTCGCCTCGCCCATCACCAAGCAAGGTCGACCTTTCTTACTTTTCATCTTCTCGCTTTGAGCTCGATGCCCAGACTGCATTTATGCCGCCTGAGCCCCCCCTGACCCGGTTGGATGGCGAACACGAATCATGGGAATTGCTCTTGGATGCTGCCTCCCAGAACTTCACCTGCCCCGGCGACGAGGAACATATACCTAAATCTCAGGTCAAATTCGGCGAGTCCTGGCGTCGCTCCGTTCGAGAGGTGAGCGAAAACATTGAACTTGGCATGTCTGTCACATATACTGAAACATCGGCGATTCTAGCTACCCACTCTCTCGATTCAGCCCTTTGAATTTGACATTCGTCGCGCTCGTCGTGCCCATCACGTCCTGGCATTTATCACCCAGTTCTATGTCCAGTCGCTGCCCCCTCGCCAGAACGCATTTGACCGATCTCCAATTGTCATCCCGGCTTCTATTGCAATCCCATTCGTCGGAGTATCGCGTCAGTTGGATATTGCACCAATTGTAAGCGAATGGGATTTAGATAGGTCACCTGACTAGTACTAACACTGAACTAGGTCACCTATGCGGATACCGTCCTTTGGAACTGGGAGTTGATCGACCGTTCTCAGCCCATGTCCACGAGCAACATTCGCATCAAGGATCTTTTTACGCGCGATCCACAAGAGGAGCACTTCTTCCTCACGTCTGCCCGCATTGAAATCCGCGGGTTGGAAGCGATGGATATTATGGCTAAATGCGCGCGCCTAATCGATGCCGGCATTAACTCGACCGCAGACAAGACTTTCCTGGCTTCCCAGCTCGCTCGGTTGGCCGTCGTGATCGACGACATTAGTGCGATTTTGGACGCGGTTCGCGAGGGATGCGACCCAATGTTCTTTTACTTCACTTTCCGACCAGTTAGTATTCGTTTTTCTGTTCGAGCTCTCCCTCTAATTAAGACGTGCCTACAGTGGATTCGCGGCGCTGACCAGGGTGCCGAGTCTCCCATGTGGCTTTACGAGGGTGTCGACGGCAAGGGGATCGCGATGCAATGCTCTGGCCCATCAGCTGGCCAATCTGCATTGATGCACTCGTTTGATGGTAAGTCGGGTTCGAACAATTGGACAAAAAGTCCGACTAACAACGACAATAGTGTTCCTCGATGTTGTGCACCCTAACGCACGGGCGTCTCGTGGTTGCTCGTTTTCAATGGCCCTTCCGGATACACCCCCTCCCTCTCCAGGCTTCCCTAGTAAGGGTATGGACGACGTCTCTCGATGCCCGTTTGCGTCCAAGATGCCTATTGTCGACCCTGCCTTCAACCCACACGCCCGACCTGCTCGAGACCATGTGGTCACTGGTCTCGATACTCCACCACTCACCCCCGTGAGATCTGAAATGCTTGTCATCCCCGCTGATCTCGACATCTCGGAGCCTTCGAAAGAACCTCTCGATACTTCATTCCTTGGGGTACGCCCACTCATTACTTTAACGTTCTTCTAATGCTCATTGTTTCAATTAGCGCATGCGCAAGTATATGCCCGGAGGACATCAGCTCTTCTTGGAGCACCTTCGTTCGCTTAGTTTTGGGCCGACCGTTCGTGAGCTCACCCGCGATGCGCCTCACCTCGCCGAATCGTACAATAGCTCCATCCAAGCGTTGTCACGCTTCCGCGATGCCCACATTCGGGTCGTCACCCGCTATGTTATTTGCCCCGCACGGTCGAAGACTATTGTACGCGACCCATCCCTCGACTCGGGTGCAGTTCGTGGTACTGGAGGAACTAGCCTCGTTCCTCTCCTTAAGGTTTACCGCAACGAGACCTTGAGCTGCCGTGTCTAACTTCGATCGCAACTGGACTATATGCATTTGATAACATCACTTCGTTCATCTACCATCTGGAACCTCAACTGTATTATTCGTTCATCAACGCCAGTGCGCATTTTTATTTACTTCGTTCATCCTCACGTGTATTTTTGTATTTTCAGCCTGCTCGCTTTCTTGTTTTCCCCTATGGCGCAGTTTACCTTCAATTGTCTATGCCGATGCCATCGCTGTTCTAGATATGCCATCAACCAAATGCTCTTTATATATATTATACTTATGAGTCAGGTGTATTCGTTAGTAAATGTATCGCAAGTTCCTATGGAACGGCTTTCTCCGCTGCAAGGGCGACCAAGGCAGCCATTTGAGAGAACAATAGCCCGATTGCCTTTAATTTTTCTTTGTTGCCCAGGGGAAATCGAAGGAGAATTGTGGCACTTCCACTTAGCCTTTTATAGGTGGCTTTTTAACTCCTCCATCTTTAATATATCAACCAGCGCGAATCATTGATCAACATGATCTTTATTGTTCAGACCCCTCCTATTGTTGCGATCGATTCCCTGCTTTTTGATGTTGAAGCATCATCCCACTGGCTACCGAGCTCGAGATGACCCTGCCACATGGCTATATAACAATTACTCTCGTGTTGCGCTGACGTCACACTAACCCGATGGTGAACGAGATGAGGTCGATGTCATGGCGTGGCTGCCATGTGGCTATGGTCACATGAATCACTCGTTGTGCAATCCTTATACTGTAACCGCATTAATTCTTCTCCACAAGGTTAACTTTATTTTGGGGGCAGCATGACAAGATCTACAACTAGTCGCGGTTCCACATATTTTCAAGGACTTCCAGCTCGTTCTGATGCGCTACGCGAAAGAATCCTAACCCCTTACATCCGATCGCTGCGGTTGTGAGGAGACCTAGACTCAAAAGCATCAGAGTCCATCTTGTAAACGGAAACCTGAACCTGAACCTAAATCGAGTGTGTGCACGCGACTCACTTCCGAGGCTTCTAATACCAAGTATGGCATCCTTCGACACCCCTGGAAAGTTTGGCAGGGATGTGCGAAACAAACTCAATATGTCCATTTGAGGCGATTGCCCCCTGCAGATCGTCTACTAGCAATCTTTTCGACAATCTGGCCAAAATTGGGCATAAGGACAAATTCAGATCCAGGAACACAGTTCTTGTGTAATTTGACAGAGACAATCAATCAACCGCTAAATAACACTCGTTTTTAGTCTTTATAATGCCCATGTGGGAAACCACACTAAGTACCACAGAGTATAAGGGATACTTACGATCAACGCGTAAACGGCGTCCGCGCCTCATTGTGCCAAACGGCGATTAGACGTAATCCCATTGATTATAAGCCAGAGAAAGAATAACTAAGGCCAATATGGTAACCCTCAATAGATTGGGAACAACGGGTCGACCTCTTGCGCCCATGCACGTAACCCTCCAATGACATCAACAACTTGGTGCGCTGTCTCTTCGTCATGCGCGTTTGAAATATTCGGACCTTCCCTCGCGTAGAGTGCATCGCGTAGTGCACGAGCCGCTATTTGAGAGTCATTTCCCAAGCGGCAAACTACAAAAGTCCGCGCCGAAGGGGATACGTGTTGTTCCGGCGTCTTCAAGAGCTGGGCCAAAGGAACATCTGTGACAAGCACGTCGGTTAGATACGGAGCAAGTGGATACTGAAACTAATTTCCGTTGGCACCACGCAAAACGAAGGAGTTGCTCCAAACTCGCACATTCAGGGCGAACTCATTTAAATACGTATAAGGAAAGACGGCGGATACGAATGGGGAAAGGGTGGCGGGAATGTCATGATGTAAAGTCGCTTACTGATAGACTCAGGGATCGAGCAAATCCCGAACTCTGTTGGTGGACGTGTGTCGATGACAACGACTCGTGCACTGCCGCTCATCGGAGCTGTTGCTAGTGCCTCTTTCAGCACCTAGAACAAATGCAAATGAGAATTTGGACAAATTTTGGCGGCTCGATCGCTCGCTAGATGATGCATCGAAACGTGCATGAAGCAAAGACTTACAGAAGCCTTGACCCTGGTTTGTCCTTGCCGTGCTCCCGTCATTATGGGATCTTCTGGGCTAGCTGGGCCATCACAGAATTCATTATAACTACCCTCTAGCGATGCGGTCTCGCCGATGAACTTCAAGATAGATCGGTTTTGCGGCAAATTATTTGATGAGGGCTTTGAGCAACCCTGACACGTCTGTTGGCGGGGTCGGAGCTTGATGGTCTTGAATGGACGTGGAGAGAGGGCAGTGAACAATAGCATCGAGGGTGCATGTAGCTGGCATTCTGAAATAACACCAGCTCAATGGATGCGAACATCTGAGTTTAGTGATGCGATTCATACCATCTGTGCCAAACCCCGTTAGAACTTTGATGGTTTCTAGAGCCATTAGTACGCCGATTACACCCACGACTGGCCCCAGTACACCGACTTCCGAGCATCTTTCGGCCCCAGCTCCGGTGCGTGATACAGACGGAAAGACACAGCGCATACAAGGTCCAGGCGGGTTTACGGGACTAGCGGGTGTAGAGCTTTCGTTGCCTGGACCATGTGCGGTCACACTGCTTGCATTCGCAGCTCTAGAACCTCCAGAAGGAAGGTTGTAAACAACTAGCTGCCCATCAGTTCGCTGGGCAGCACCAGAGATTAGCGGAATTCCAAGACGAGCGGTCACATCAGAGAGCAAGTAGCGCGTGGAAGGCGTGTCGCTACAGTCCAATACCGCGTGAAAATGAGCGGCCGGAGAAAATACGGTCGAGAGGGTAGACAGGGTGAGCGATATGCACTGAGTTGTGATCTCTATCAAGGGGTTTATTCTTCGGGGGCAATGAGAAATGTGCTTCGAAACACGAGTGAGTGATTCAATAAAAGAAAAAATTACCTAAGTAAAGCCTGTTTAGCGGATTCGGCTTTGGGTTTCCCAACCATATCAACGCCATGCAACACCTGTCGATGCAAATTTGATAATTCTACCTTGTCATGATCTACGATGGTGATTCTGCCTGCAGGAAGTTTTCGGAGAATAGTTGAAAGTCCAGAGCCCAGTATACGGAGGAACGGGGCTCACCAACACCAGCCGAGGCTAGATACATCAGCGCCGGGCATCCGAGCCCACCTGCTCCCACCACAAGAATAGAAGAAGCATGAAGTGCTAGCTGGGCTTACTTGGTCATCCTACATCAGATTTAGGCGACGGTCTTTGAATTAATTTCACTCACACGGTAAACCAAATCCAGGTAGGATCATCTGACGACCATATCGGATATATTCGTCGAGCTCGAGTCGGTTTGGTCCGGCAGTTTGCTCGTCGGTGGCAAAGTTTGCAGGAATTTTAGTTTCTAAAGGAATTGGTTCATGTCCAAGAGTGTGAATTTGAGCCTCAAGCGCTGCGATTCTTGCACGCAAGGTTTCGAGTTCTTGTTCATATGAGTCAGTCATTGTCAGCTACAAGTGCGTTTGCTGATGTGTGAGAGCCGATCACGTGGCTTACGCTATCTCGAGGGGAAACCTCGGCCAAACTTCAACCTTGACCGCCAAAGTTGAAGACTTGGGAGCCTCAAGTCCTGGTGCAAATACCGTATAATGATTTTTCATATTATTCTTGTGAGTCAATTTTATAGGTTGAAAGTATCGCCTCTTGGGTAGCCGAGCAACCATCAAACGCCAAAATCATTATCTTTCTTGGCAAGTCATGTTCCAACAAATGTACGGGCATAATCGCCGTCACCGAGTTTGCCGAGTACCTACTCCTCCACATACTTATTGGAGTGCAGAGAGCCTCTGAAGTAGTAAGCTCTCTTCTCATATCACAACATGGCCGACTTGACAGCGCAGGTTATCACTCACCTCCTAGACCGCGTTCGTTCGGACCTCGCGCTCCTCGAGTCGGTAGGGTGCATCTCTCCGGACGATTTGAGACAAATCCAAGCCAAGTTACCGACCTCTGTCGTTGCTGGCCAAGTCGAGGCTGCTCCCGTGGTTGAAGTTCAACAACGGTCACCCTCTGGTTTATCAAGAAAAGTCCCTCCGCCGCCTCCGGCGCGAAACGTTTCAGTGCAGCTACCGAGAGCGGAAGCCAAATGGGATTACGAGTCTAGCGTACGTGTCTGATATCTTCTGTGCTTAAACTTATAAGTAATTGGGGCGAAAAGGATCCCGCAGATTTGACTTTCAAACAAGGAGATGTAGTCGAGATTATTGAAGAGACGAGTCCTGATTGGTGGACGGGCCGTTTGAATGGACGGGAGGGGTTGTTCCCTTCGAATAGGTGCACCAAGATTGAGCCCAGTGCTGAGTAGGCCTGTTCTTTCTCCTCTCTGTTTTATTGCTCACGTATTCCTTTAGGGCGGACGCGCCAGCGACTGGACCGCGCAGGTATCTTTCTACACATAACTCATCCAAGACGTTCTCCGATGCTACGGGCGTAAATAAATTCGGGCTGAAACCTGCATCAGTGGATCCTGAGAAGAAGGAAAAATATGGGAAGCTCAAGACGACGATGGCGAACTCTGCAGCTGGAGGCCTAGGATTCGGTGCTGGTAAGTACATGACAAAAGAAAGGGGCCAGGAACTGACGCGTTGGACGGATCCAGGGGCTGCAATTGGGGGCGGTCTTGTTAGAGCGATTTTCTAGGTTTGGGGATTTTTCCACGGTTTCTATGGTGGTCATGGTAGTATATATGTTCAATGATATTTATATATGCGCATTCAGCCCGGGGCGGCGCCAATTTGTCAGTGGTCACGGCATCCCATATCAGGAACGGCCTTCAGTTGCCAGCGCTTGTCTCGACCCGCCCACCACAGGGGATACAACCCAATAACGCGTCACCCAAGAAATCTTTATATTCATGTCTCCTGATCCTATTCTCGCCCACCTTATTAGTCGCCTCGAGGCCGATGTGCGGTTTCTCGCAGACCAAGGTCACATATCTCGCGCAGACTCGCAAACTGTCTTGGATGTGTTTTCACGCGCCGGCAATAATACATCGGTGAACCATGTTACTAGTGCAATGGGGACAATGGGTGTTGCGAACAGGGATACATCTAATGCTGGGATGCCGACGCCCTTTGGTGCACCTTCTCCAGCTCATTTCTCTTCTCCAGCGCCATTTAACAATGCTCCTTCTTATGGTGGTCCTGCCAATACTGCACCGCCCGCATTCCCTGGGGGTCCCCCTGCTGGACCAACGTCATTCGGTAGCGCCCCATCTCCAGCCCCGAGTGCACTAAAGAGGCCTGTTCCACCGCCGCCTCCGCCACAGGCACCGACGGGGCCACAGTGCAAGGCTCTATGGGACTACAATCTAGACGGAAAGGTATGTGTTGAAACCAGTTGAGAACGAGCAAAGCTGATCCGTGTGACAGTTGACTAGCGACCTTTCATTTAGGAGCGGAGATATTATTCAGATTGTCAAGGAAGATAATCCAGACTGGTGGAGTGGGCGTTTGAATGGAAAGGAAGGAATGTTCCCCGCGAATCATGTCGAGAAGCTGTGAGTTCTAATTGTTGGTAACCGCGCCCATGTTGATTTTGTTCTAGCCCCGATGCACCGAGCTATGCTCCTAGCTATGGCTACGACGAGAAGCAACAACACATGCAACCTCATCAACAATACACCCCTCCTCCTGGGCCACAAGCTGGTTACCAGGTTGCAACGCCAGCCCAAGGCCCACCGCCAGCCGAAGAGGAGAAGAAGAAGGGCAAGTTTGGCAAGTACGGGTCGATGATGGCTGGGAGCGCTGCTGGTGGACTTGGGTTTGGTGCAGGAGCTGCAGTGGGAAGTGGGATTATCAATGCTATTTTCTAGATATTCCTTAGACACCTGGACATTGTATTGTGCTTAGTAAGGAATGGACACAGCCACAGTTTGATTTGCAATTGGGAGAGGTCGTGGAGTGCGACCACCTTTTGGCCGCGGTGCTCTAGCGATGGAGTCTCCGCGCAAGGCGAGGATATCGAAGCTGAAGCGTCTCGGGAAGGACGACGGGGCACATCCTAGTGGTAAGCAATCCATTATTTAATGGAATTAGTGCTGATTTATTCAGTGTTCGAACGGTTATCTGGTCTGTTTCCCCGACACTCGTCTGCACCTGTACACGGCCCACCCGACGAGACATTGGAGAAACCGGAAGCGCCATTCGACCATGCACTTAAAGTCCAGGTTATATCCTGGAACATGAACGATACGCTTCCAAAGGTGCGCTCACTTGTGACTTGAACGTGATGCTCATTCTGTTTAGGGAGACTTGGCTGCACTACTGGGCGTCGTTCCCCCCTACAACTTGGATGCCAAAGGTCCTACGTCCGAATTCCAGCTTGAAGACACGGGCCACCCGTACCATATTGTCGTCATGTATGTATCTGACCATCGGCGCTACACAAATGTTGAATGATCGTCGCGTACAGTGCTGGCCAAGAATGCCCCACAGGTCTGCTGCCCATGGGCATGGGCGCTGTAAAGATGGAGAGATCAAAGGATAGCAAGTCCAAGGTATGCCCGGTCTCAATGGTCCAAGTGTGTCTCACAATGTCTTACAGGCCAAGACCAAAGAAGATGAGGGTCCACCCGGCAAGCTTAAGCGCCCCCGCAAGAGCGACGAGGAAGAGTTGCATCCTACTGAGACAGCTATTTCTACAAATCTTCCACCATCAACTCCCACAACTCCGGGGAATTTCGCCTTTCCTAGTCAAGCACAACATTCCTCTGGATGGTCGGCGCTTCTCGAAGACTGGTATAGCAAAGGACTGGGTGCCAAACGCTTTTCACTCGAGGACTGGCAGGCTCCAACTTCCCCTGCGAGTGGCAGTATTGTCCCTCCGTCGCCAACCCCTTCGCGATCACCCTCGCTTCCTGCGCTCCCGATTGTCCCTTCAATATCCGATCCGGCCAAGTTGACTGTCCCTTCTTCGCCCCGCAAGGGCGGGCTCACTCACAGCCACTCTTCTTCAAATGGACACATAGTCCTGACGTCCGAGCAAGGCGTTGGTCCATATGTACTTGTCGCAAAGGAGAGATTGATGGGCATATATCTAGCCGTCTACGTTCACCGAGAGACGCGGTCTCTCATTCGAGGTATTTGTCACTTTACTACCAATCATCTTGGGTAAGGCGCTCAGCATTGATTTCAATAGGGTTTTCCAAATCGTCGGTAACTGCTGGGCTGATTGGCGGGAGATTTGGGAACAAAGGTGGTGTGGGGATTAGCTTGAATGTTGCAGGGTCATCGTTCTTGTTCGTCAATGCACATTTAGCAGGTACGTCCTATGTTTTCTTGACTGGGGTTGGGCGCTAATGCATTTGGGGGTATGGCAGCGCATGAAGGACGACAAGCGATGCGGATTGAGAATATGGAGAAAATTCAAGCTGAGCTTAGATTAGATAACTTTGGCGAACCATTGCACCCCCGGAAGCCTATACCCGGTATGACCTCATAGCTTCCTGACTGGCCTCTTGCTAACTCCGCACGCAGATTCGACCAAACTTGATATCACTGATAAATTCGACTATACATTTATATTTGGAGACCTTAATTTTCGCTTGAACGTGTCGCGGTTGCATGCCGATTGGTTGATCTCGAGGCAAGGTGGGTGGGAGATACGCTGGTTTTCTTTATCTAACCATTCGACTCGTGTCAACCCGATCTGGCAATTCATTCGATAACTTTGATTCAAACATCTTCCGTCGACCTTGCCCTTTAGAGTACCTGCGGGCTCAAGAATTTGACGAATTGCGCACGAATATGCGTTCAAGCAAGATTTTCCCTGGTTTTGACGAGCCCCAGATTAGTTTTCCGCCAACGTTCAAGTACGACGTGCCCAAACACCGTAGTAATTCGCGCAGACACAAGGAGGGCCACGACAAGGAGAAAACTAGCAAGACTGGGATAGGAGGAGTTCGTGCATCCATACGACGGTCTAGGAGGAAGAGCAAGGGAAAGATCATGGCCAAGGACAGTGAAGGAAGCCATGCCGTTGTCGACGACGACGAGGGCAGCGGCTCGAACCAACAAAAGCTTCAGCCAGTCAGTGAACGGGAGGCCGAGGTATCATCCGGCGAAGATGATGATTCGGACCAAGATGCAGATTCTGCCTCTGCGTTTTCGGGGATTGCTCGCCCGTCGGGTTCAACGCACCGTCCCCCTTCAACACGTTCGCATAGATCAGGGGTCCTGTCCAGTCGCTCGCCTCTCTCGGAACCGGACACGGAACTTCACGATGATGACCCGAACGATACACCAGACGAAGATGGAGACGAGGCCAACTTGCAACACAATACCCAGCTGAATGCGGGTTCTGCTGCTGGCGGTCGTAATGCGGTGCTCCAGATATTCAGCCGGAGTGCCAAACAGAGTTGGCGTGCGATTGTTGCCAAGTCTACTTCATCCTTGGGAGCGATTCCTATTCCCAAGTCACCAACTAGTCCAAAGTTCGATACTCGACCCAGGGCCAAGTCGCCGACCAAGTGGGAACGTACGAGCCCCGCTTTAGGGATAAGTGGGATGGAACAGCGGCAACGAGGCGTGAGCAGCGGTCCAGAGGTTTCGTTGGGCTTGGGTGCCCCGCCGATAGGAATGGGAATGGGAAGGAGTCAACCAAACCTAGTCATTGAAACTGGCACGGATGGGGATTCAGCGCCCGTAATGACGAGAGCGAGTATAGATGGGAGCAGGAGTATGCCAAGCGGGTTGGGTGCGAATGGGGGTACTTTGGCACCTCCTGCCATGATTCGAACAAGCTCGAGCTTTGGGTCTGTTGGGGCTACTTCTGTGACTCAAGGAGAGGACTCGTCAGACTCGGATAAACTGAAGGGTGTATATGATACATCGAGCAAGCAACGAGTGCCAAGCTGGTGAGTTTTTTTTTACCTCGTTGCTTTTTGGTTCGTGATGCGATGTCTCGCTAGGTGCGACCGAATCGTTTACAAGTCCACTGTCCTTCCGCCTCAGCCACCTCCTACTCTTCCTGTCCCCAACCTTCCGGGCCCGTTATCCGACGCGCTGCATGAAGATAGCCGGTTTGGCCGTGTTGGGAATCTCCTGACTGGGATTCGACGAGGGTCCAAGATACGAAAAGACTCGTTGTCGAACTCGGGTGGGACATTACCCCTGCCTCGTTCAAAGGAGCACAGTTCGGGCACTTTATCTCGTGGGGGATCGCTGCGCATAAAGGAATCCGGTTCCTCTTCTAGGCCTTGTTCGAACCTTTTGCGGGGAAAGGAGGTTCAATCCTCTGGGGCGGGTCCGTTGATGAAGCAAGCCGAAGGCGATGGAGATGATAGCGGAATTGTATTGACAAACGGAGAGACCTCAAGACCAGGAAGTGCGGGAAAAGCTGCGAGACCCGGTGGCGCGGTAAAGCGACCCGGTAGTGCTGGTTCGGCGGGTGCAAGTCACGTAGACCAACCCGCCTCGTCACATTGGCCGCGTACAAACCCATTTGCGCGCCTTTTGCACCCCCATTTGCATACGCCGGGTGGTCCGGGGCTGATCCACGCGGTCTCGATGGAGCCTGTGCCCCAGCCGAGTGTCGATGTTACTCCAATACCTAGACCACGGTCGTTTTCTACTTCTGAAGGGCGAGAAAAGTCGCGCGATAGGACTGGCTCTGATCCCAGACCGCCTCGTCAGTCGAATAGCGAAGATGCAGAGGCACACCCTGTCCAGACTCCCAGAGATGATGGCATTTGGCGCTTTTTCAGGTCGTTTAGGGATCAACCAACGGTCGTTGCAGAGCCCGAACCTGAACCCGAGCCTGTGCAAGAGACCAAGACGCGACGAAGAGGGGATATTGTATGTGTTTCGTATGGGACGTTGGACGATAGAGAGATGCAGAGACTTGGAGGACGGAGTGACCATAGACCGGTAATTGGTGCGTGCTTGAACGAACACCCCGAGTTTGATACTGACCGCATGCGATAGGGACCTACGCTGTGTATATTTAACTTATTAGCTGTAGATAAATTATTGGAACATCTTGTCTAATCGCGATAGCCAGTTGATATACTATGACACTCTTGGGAACGCTCCTGAGAAACAGTCACATTTCCCACGCGTTCATTTCCCACGAATGATAATCAGGGTCCTTTGGAGTAGATGTTATACCGATGTTTCCGATGTCGTTCCCAGCTCCTAGAACTTGCTACGACCACGCTCAGATACTATGACCAAAGTTGAGAATAAAGTCTGCTTGATGTAAGTCGAGAGGTTCTGCCGCCACCCGCGCTGACGGAGCTTCAGTGTGCACGATGGGTGGGGTGTATCCAACATCGAAAAAGGGAATGCCGTCATGGCTGGAGACACCACCAACATGGATGCCATTGCCAAAAACCACAGTTCTCGCACCTTGCAAGCCCACGGTTTGGCTGTCGGCCTTAGTGATGGGCTGATGGGCAACTCTGAAGTCGGGTGAGTCTAACCCAATCATTCCAATCTCAGAACACGCTCTCACAAAAATCTAGCCACCTAAACATCGGTGCCGGACGTATCGTATGGCAAGATATTGTGCGCA
Organism: Ceratobasidium theobromae; assembly: GCA_037974915.1. NCBI lineage: Eukaryota > Fungi > Basidiomycota > Agaricomycetes > Cantharellales > Ceratobasidiaceae > Ceratobasidium > Ceratobasidium theobromae. The sequence continues at coordinate 678,546 of JBBBZN010000007.1, forward strand.
TCGACGTTGCGATCAAGAAGCGCGAGTTTCACAAGAATAAAATAATTCTCGATTCGTGCAAGCATGCCAAGGAGACATCTGGCCGGATCCATTTCCTCGGACTAATCTCTGATGGCGGCGTTCATTCACACATAAATCATCTAAAGGCTCTTCTAGAAACTGCGAAAGAAGTTGGCGTGCCCAGGGCGATTGTTCATTTTATCGGTGACGGGCGCGATACTGCGCCTCGCTCATCAGATGGCTATCTCCAAGACCTACTCGACTTCATGAAAAAGGAAAACTATGGTGAGGTTGGAACTGTTGTTGGTAGGTATTACGCGATGGATCGAGATAAACGGTGCGTGTGTTACGGGAGCTGGTGTGTTGGACTAATTGGTGTATAGATGGGAGCGAGTGAAGATTGCCATCGATGGGTTAGTTTCCGCAAAAGGCGAAACCAGTTCTGATCCAGTTGCGACAATCCGTAAGAGGTACGAAATTGACGAGACGGACGAGTTCTTGAAGCCTATCATTGTGAGTGGGGATGAGACTCGGATCAAAGGTGAGTATGCCCGGTATATCTATGACTTCCCTCATATCACTCGACAGACAAGGATACTCTGTTCTTCTTCAACTATCGCTCGGATCGTATGCGTGAGATTGTGTCGGTATTCGGCCTACCCGACAAGCCAATGGAGGTCACAGTCCCCAGCAACCTGGTACGCTCCTAGTATTTAGGATAAGATTGGCTTGACCAAGACATTTTCTAGCACATTACCACGATGTCGAGGTACAACGCCGAGTTTCCTTTCCAGGTCGCGTTCCCTCCACAAGCGATGACTAACGTTCTGGCGGAGTGGCTATCAAAAAAAGGCCTTAAACAATGTCATATTGCAGGTTCGTGTCGCGCTGCTTTTCGGGTCGGGTCTGTTTAATCCTTCTTCACAGAAACCGAGAAATACGCTCACGTTACATTCTTCTTCAACGGTGGTGCCGAGGCAAAGTTTGAACAAGAAGATCGAGAGCTCATTGACTCGCCTAAAGTCGCGACATACGATAAAAAGCCTGAAATGAGTGCCCAAGGCGTTGCTGATAAAGTTGCCGAGACCGTCGCGAAGGGAGAATATGAGTTTGTGATGTGCAACTTCGCCCCGCCAGATATGGTGTGCAATCTGTTAAATGACTGTTGTATACGCTAATTGGCTCTTCAGGTTGGGCACACTGGCGTATATGAAGCTGCCGTACAAGCTATCTCTGCCACCGACAAGGCTGTCAAGGTGCGTGAATTCACCAGTTGGGTCGGCCGTTAGTTGAACAGCGCCCAGACTATATACGACGCCTGCCAAGAGGCAGGGTATATCCTCGTTATCACGGCAGACCACGGAAACGCAGAACAGATGGTCAACCCGGAGACCGGCAATCCGCATACAGCACATACGACCAACCCCGTGCCCTTGATTATAACTGGCGATCCATCCAAATTCGGCTTGGTTGGCGATGCAGATGATGGTGACGACCCGGAGGGTAAGGGGGCTTTGGCAGACGTCGCACCCACGATCTTAGATATCATGGGGTTGGACAAGCCTGAAGGTAAGTCAATACGTCCGTCACGAGCCGCCACTTGATGTAACATTATATCTAGATATGAGCGGCAGGTCGCTCCTCTTGCGCAAGTAGATGGTGGGTCGGATAGATGAAGTTCAACGATATTGTATTATGAAATAATAAACTCTATACATGTGAAGCCGAGCCAAATCTCGACGCTTAGGGTAAGATCGCAGACATTGATAGGTGGGCAATAGCTTAATGTGCTATCGAATCCATTCATGCATCTGGAACGCAAGCGACGTGTATGGAATCGTGTCTTCTGCACCAGGCTGGGGTCTGCGTACACCTATGTAAGTTTGGCAAATCCTAGGTAAACCAGGGTGACCTACTCCTGTGGCCCCAGTACTTTAAGCCCTCGTATATGTGTATCCTTGCCATTCATGTAGTTGGCTGCTATTACTATCTGTATTGCGTAGCAGTGAAGGGGGCGACTAACACCAGTAAATCGATTGGCGTTTGAAAGAAAAAACGAGACTCACGTACTGAGGCCATCTTCGTAGAGATCCATTGAGACATCAAAGTCAAGCCATTCATTTGGTTTCTCGAATCCAACGTAGCGCACTTCTTGGAGATCATTTAGGCTCATTCCTGAATAGTTTGTCATTGTCTGGAGCGCCTATATTAGTTTGTGACCTACCAGCACGAATTGCCAGGCGAACCGGAGTATACGAATCATCTAAGTCAAACTTGAGGAGTATGGCAATTTTCTTGTAATAAATTTAGTCAAGGATAGCTAGAATTGTGCGCAAACCAACCCACCTGAACTGCAACCTTTTTATGGAATTGTAGTGTGATATAATGAGGTTGCGGCCCATCACTCCTAAACTACCACCGTCAAACTAGTTAAAAGTAGCGAGAATTCTAGAACTCACTGCCAGAATGTTTCTGGGTCATCGTCGCGTAAACAATCAACGTTGAAACCGTATTTATAGCTCGATACGCTCCACGTCGCGAGATGTCCAATATCGGGAAGCTTACTCTGATAATGATCTAAATTAAGACATGAGTCCACTGAACGATGAGCCCGTGGTATACTTGCCAGTCATAATTCATCAGCAAGGCGTAGTGCCGGTGAATCGGAAGCAACTGCGCAACGTCCGCGTTTCTTACATAATGGCGGCCATCCAAAACTAGGGTCTCCCTGCATATAGGACTGGCACCGTAAATTAAAATTCATTCCTAGGTATCAATACCGATGTCACTAGATGTTCAACATATCGTTTTAGTTTATACTTTACAAAGTTAAACAGACGGATCCCACTTTCGCACCTGCTATTATATGATAATTTGGGCGTTCGCGATGTAAAAATCAGACGATGGGGGCTCTGGCTGATCGTGGCTCTAACATATACTGTCTGCCTCGACTAAAAATAAATAAACAAAAGTATGAGTCCTTCCCATAGGCGCTTTGTTAGTTAATAACGTCAAACTATACATACTATAGTCTTAACCAGCATTCCGTCATGCGTAGAAACTCAGGGAAGGTGAGAGTAGAGACAAATTTCACCCTTTCCAGCTTTGGTATCTCCACCTCCAACCTTATTTTCATGTGTCTACTGCTCCCCTGCTATTCTCCCTTGCAATTGGTTAGTGAATAAGCCGCTTAGAATCTTGACATGGGGACCTGGCGACCGCCGAATATACTTTGAGTGCTTGGTGGATGTGTCTGATGGAGAAAGCAGAGTCATGGCGAAAGCTGTGGTAAATGGTGAGGGCCAACTTAACCGATGCATAGTGTGCTCAAGGTAGGAACCTGGTAAAGAGCCGGGTTGAGCCCTGTTGGAACAATTTCGGGAGCATATATGCGTCAAGAAGGCATGCTATTGTGGCCATAGGCAATGGACAAAAACCCCACTAGATGGTTAAAAGCTAATTCGGTTGCGTTGGCGCGCGGAACTCCACCCAATGATGGCGCCTAGGCCTAGTTAACGTTGACTGGCTACCCACTGATCAGGGTTACATGGTGCGCGCATCAAAAGTCGCCGAGCGCGCAAGGGGCGAGGTGATCCAGTCATAAGCCCAATAGTCCCAACAAGGATTATGCACATCCAACTGTAAGGATAATATGAGAACTTCCACATCCACAAATTTGAAAACTAGTTCCTGATTTTGTCCACACAAATAAGGATGGAGACGTATTGGCGATTCACGCACAGAATACATCTATACTCGCATGCAACTGTGATCCCGTTTGGCCATTAGCAGACGAACGTGGTCGCATTTCACCGGGCAGCCCCGCCGAGAGTGACGCAGTCTCAGTTCGAGAAGCGAGAGCCATCTTACAGATTTCGATCGCTCTCCACTTCTCAGCTCGCGCGCATGTGGTGACGTCGACTGGAATGACATCGCATGCTCTATAAATGGCCACATACAGACTTACAACGTGTCTGGGATTCGGAGTTAGCAATCACCTAGAGTCAGATTCCCGCACGTTGTTTCGAGGTCACATCCACGGGAGTGCCTCAAGAGTTGTTTAAGGATATGTCCCAATTGTACTCTCAATCATCCAATTCACCTGAAGTCAGAAATGGAAGCGCGAACATCTCGCTCCGCTAGTGCTTATTGACAATGGAGTAAGCTGGTGAAATCCCCAAAATAATAATTATGTCAAAGGCTAGTGTGAAGAAAAGACCCAGATATCTAAGGGACATCGATATCTTTAGTCATAGGTTAGTTCGAAAATTGGATGTAATTGCGAGGAAAACGTGCTGCGTAATTTCCCAAGGCTAGGAAGAGAAAGTTAAACTAACTTGGTAAAATATATTTTAGATTTAAGTAATTGACTAAAAGTTAACCCATACCATGCACGGGACTCGAACCCGCAGCCTTCGCCTAAACTACATAAGCAATTTTGCAGCCTAGGAGGGCGACGCTCTACCATTGAGCCAACACGGCTTGGTAGAACTACGATTGGAACCTTGAAATTTGTTTTCCTATCCTGGTTCACTTGCCTGTGATATTCTTAGATAACAGCCATTCGATCAGCTTGGCGCGAATTTAATTTGATGCCCCCCCACACCCATTGGCGCACGATGTTACTTGTTCCATGCCATTTTTTGTGTGCCCTTTGCCATTCCGTCTAAATTTGTGCTTCTTCGACCTTCCACCGGCTTCACCGGGCCAGAAATGGTGTTGGTTATTTTCATTTATCGTTGACATGTAGCCAATCACATCCTTGGCATCCCCCCACGTGCTCGCTTCCGGGAGTACAAGTACCGGCCTATCTCGTCCGCCTCTGCTCTTCGTCTCAAGTGGAACTTTGCTATGGCTGAACCACCGAAAAAACTTGGCCTGTCTCAAGTTTCTCTCATCTTTGCGTAAGTTGTACGGCCACCGTTAGCCATGAGCTACTTACTTAGGTCTCTCCTAGCTGCGGCACAGCGTTATTCTCTGATGGTAACGTAAATACCCTCTAGCCCCAACGTTATCTTATCGTTCACACAGGCTACGCAAATGGTGTCATTGGAAGTGGTAGGTCTATTGGTCCCTTCCGCAAGCATAGTTGACGTATTTCGCATTTGGTAGTAAATACAAGTAGGTGGATGACTTGCATACTGTCTCTCTAAACTCAACGTTTGGCATCAGTCCTTCGGAGACTTTACCCCAAAGCAATCGCTCAACATAACTATGGAACTACGCTTTCATCCTTGGCATTCGCGGGAACTATTGTTGGGATGGTAAGTTATAATGCACTCCTTGCCTATAGTAAATCTAATTCGCTGTACTAGTTGTTATTTGGATATCTGAGCGATAAAATTGGGCGCAAGTTTGGGATGGTAAGGCCAATGCACAATAAACTAATCTTTACTCACATTCGAGGCTAGATGTCAGCAACCTTGATTGTTGCCCTATTTTCTTTCCTTTCGGCGTGCTCCGCAGGAGCGCACGGAAGCACTGGCGGAATGTTGGCAATGCTTAGCGCTTGTCGGTAAGAGAGCCTATCTAGTTCCTAGCGACTAATTCTCAAATGGACTCGCACCAGATTTCTGTTAGGCATCGGGGTAAGTATCTCTGGGAGCTTCAGTTTTTTGCCTGACCGGTCGTCTAGGTGGGTGCAGAATATCCCTCGGGCTCGGTCGCAGCATCCGAACAGTCCGAAGAGGAAGGAATATCTAAAAATGCCCAACATCGGTGGTTTGCTTTGGCTACTAGTACGTGCTTATTTATCCCACGAACTCAACGTTTAAACTCGACGCACATAGATACGATGATCGACTTTGGTTTCGTAATTTCAGCTTTCACTCCCCTGGTTTTGTTGTGGATGTGAGTTTTTATCTAAGCTTCAATGCGAACGCACTGACTTCTTTAGTTTTGGCGAGAACCATCTGCGCGCGGTGTGGCGCGGATCACTCGGCTTGGGCGTTATTCCAGCCTTAGCAGTATTGATCTGGCGTCTGCGGATGGCTGAACCAACTCGGTACAAGCGTGATTCAATGCGCAACGCAAAAGTTCCTTACCTACTCATATTCAAGCGTTATTGGGGAAGCCTTTTGGCCATTAGTATTACCTGGTGTGCATCAGGCTTTTCCATCGTTTGACTATATTACTCACAGCAACGTAGGTTCATCTACGATTTTATCACGTGCGTATACTCCATTTGATCTAATCCGTGCTATTCTGACCCAAGGTTGATTCCACCAAAGTTACCCGGTATGTAGGCTCATCTTACTTTTTGTCATATAGTAACCTTGTTTCAAGTTCGGTATCTATTCGTCGACTATCGTTGACAGTATAATTGGAGCCGAGGATAGCCTCTATGTGATCTTTGGATGGAACGTAGTTATCAAGTATGAACATTCGTCTTTCAATTCATAGTTAGGTCTCACCGGGCTGTAGCCTATTCTATATCCCAGGAACGGTCATTGGTGCATTTGTTGTGGACTTCTTAGGTCCCAAGTACACGATGGTACGTATTTGAACGGAACCGCAGTTATCTGGCTAACTCTGCCCCTGTAGATTACTGGGCTCGTGTGTCAAGCAGTGATCGGATTCGGAATGAGTGGTGGATACGTACAGTAAGTCTTTAACCTTTTTGGGCGATGGTCACCTGACTCAACATTTTGTACAGTTTACAAAATCATATCGCTGGGTTCGCGGTAAGTTCATGTTAAACCCAACAAGGCCTATGGTTTAATTCAGTAAACTTTTGCTCCGTTATTTTATTTTAGGTGTTGTACGGCATCTTCCTGTCATTCGGTGAACTGGGCCCTGGTAATTGTCTGGGGTTATTGGCCTCCAAGAGTGGACCAACAGCCGTACGTGGACAGTTCTATGGTATCGCTGCTGCGATCGGTAAGGTTGGAGCCTTCGTAGGAACTTGGGGTAAGTAAATCGGGCCTGCGTGAAGCGCTTCCCCGATTTCAGCTCATTCAACGAAACAATGCAACACGATGCTGACCATTCCCAATATAGCCTTCCCACCAATGATTGATGGTAAGTGGTTGGGCTCCTAACCCTTTATACACGTTGAAGATCAACTAATTTTGTCGCGGCCAGCTTTTGGCGGGGCTTCCTCCACACGAGGTAACACAGGACCATTCTGGGTTGGCAGTGGTAGGTGTACTGAATTCGCTCACAATCAAGTGTCACTCACCTTATCACCCAAACTCATTTAATCTTCTCAAGGACTCGCAATTCTAAGTGCGCTGATTACGCTTGCCTTCATTCGGCCCTTATCCCACGACGGAATGCTCGACGAAGATAACAAGGTGCGTTGAACCTGAATCAAATGTTCTTCGTTAACTCTCCATACAATATATTTATATTTCGTAGTTCCGCGAATATCTCGCCTCACACGGCTATGATACTTCACAAATGGGACTTTCGTCGAGCGAAATCGACAGTGTCGAAGCCCCGAAATCAAGTGACCTAGTTAAGGAAAAAGAGGGGTCGTAGTCCATTTCTTACCTCTTCAGCTTGTTCACAATTTCTACGATCTAATGTTCCCCCCTGCTTTTGAATGATATAACAAGTTTCCTGTTTCAGTCTAAATTCAGTGTCGTACACCTATGCATTGTATAACGGGAAAGTAAATGCGGCGCTTGTGGAACCACATACTGAAAACCCGTCGGAGTGGTCAACTAATCTTGACAGCGCGCAATGTGACACAAACACTCGAACGGAGTTAACTTCTATGCTTATTCCGCGCGCTCGAGACACTACAATATGACCATATAGACGTTCCCAATCCTGCCAAATAAACTACCAAACCGGTGGGTCAGAAGACAGCACGGGAATATGCAAACCATACTTACGCAAGTGCATCCCAAATTTCCCAAGCTAATGGGTCATCGGTTGAGGCTCATTGGATCTTGACGCCTGCTGTTGCTTCGCTACTTCTTCACTATTTTGTTCAACAAGGAATGAGTATTGCCTGTAATGGGATGGGTGGGGGGGATTATATTTACCGAAGCTGTTTGCTGAAGTCGTCCTCGACATCATCGTCATCCCAGTTATCTTCCCATAGATTATCAGCAGATGACTTTGTCCCCGAGGGTGTTGCATTCGTGAGATTTGCGATCTCTGTGTCTCGAGCATCCCAGTCTTCGACTCCATGAGATGATTTACTAGCAAGCAAGCTGTGAATACGCACCTTGCGCAGGAAACTCTTCGAATTCGTCATCCTCTTCAAGTACCCCAAGCGCTGGAATTTGTTTCTTTTTAGGGGCATCGACATCCATCTTTGCGTCAGATGGTTTTGCGGAGGAGCTCATGGTGGAAGGGACGCGTCTGCGCTTGCTGACAGATCCCTGAGTGGCCTAATATCTCGGAAGTACCGGCCCTAAACCGGCACCGGCCGTTGCGGTAACGATGATGATCTCAGCTGGCCTGGCAGTCATCTGAGCGCCCGCATCCCCTTAGGCCCACAGCGATGCCTTCATCCGCCTTTACATCGGTCATCTCGCTAGATGGACAATCGAATAGCGCTCAGTTGCCAAGTTGTGCCAGATCTACAGATGACAATGAAGGTAAGCTACAGGAGGTCTATCGAGCCATAAATGAGGCCAGAAGAATCGTAGTTCTCTGCGGTGCGTCCCCATCATCAGGGCCAAGATTTACTCGCCCTCCTTTATGTTGAGGCCATGCGCTTTCAGGAGCAGGGATATCAGTGTATGCCGGCATTCCAGACTTTCGTTCACCAAGTGGGATATTCCAAAGTCTCAAGCGCGACCATCCTAGGGAGAATATTACATCGGGGAGAGACTTGTTCGATGCTACCGTTTTCAAGGTCGGTCTATCTATATAATGCCAGCCACACACCAGATTTACTTGTGTTCTAGTCTGAGGAGACAACAACATTATTCTACAAGATGATTTCACACCTAGCTACTCTCTCCGAGGCAGCACAGCCGACACCCTTTCACAACATGTTGCAAAATCTAGACTCTCGCGGCCAACTGCTTCGTGTTTATACTCAGAATATTGATGCTCTTGAAGAGCGTGCTGGGCTCTCCTTTGGTATTCCGGCATTTCCATCTCGTCCTCGGAAGCGCAAAGTAACGACCCCGCCTGTCTCCGGAACGTCTTCTGCACGCACCCAAAGTCCTTCATCTGAGCCTTCCTCAGTGCCATCCCCCCCATTGCGTGCGCCCATACCGGAAACGGCTCATTCATCAGCCTTGCCGTCTCCAGCCTCGACACCAGTGCCTGCACCTCGGTTACCCCGATGCATCCCTTTACATGGGACTTTGAAGAACCTTTACTGTCCTACCTGCTTCCTTACCTTGCCGCTCTGTAGTCCTAGTCATCTTGGCGCTCTAAGCTTGGGCAACCCATTGTCTTGTCCTCAATGCACTGAACTTGATGGTACCCGTCGCTTGGTCGGCAAACGCACTCGAGGGGTTGCTCGGCTGCGTCCCGAGGTTGTACTGTACAATGAGCCTCATCGGGAAGGTGACGCAGAGCGCGTCGGCGAGTGTGTCCGGAGAGACTTGATAGGGCTTGGGAGTGGCCAACTCAGCAGGGCCGGATCCTCGCGGAAAAAGCGAGGTGGTGACGACCTGCTTATCGTGGCTGGTACGAGTTTGCGGATACCCGGTGCAAAACGGATAGTCCGCGAGTTCGCCAAGGCTCTACATCCGACCTCTCCTATCGATGTGGACGATGATACCCGAGTCCCCCAAGTAGCGGTTAAAACAGTCTATCTCAATCTTGAATTCCCTGTGCCAGCGCGAGAGTGGGATGGCGTGTTTGACATTTGGGTACAGGGCGATGTCCAGTGCTTTGCCCGGGGTTTCGAGAATTATCGGGCAGAAGTTGACCGGGGATCAACCGATACCACACAAGGTTCCTCTGCTGCACAGACGCAACCCCATGACTTTATCAAAATGAAGCAAACTAGACGGCAGCGACCTAATAGCACTTATTCGAAGTTGTTACCAGAGGAGCCTTCTGCCCCATCAAAATTCATGTCAGTGACCAAGAAACCCAAGCGAAGGGGATCGTTTACACCCGAGCCCTTTGCACCACCGTCTCCTCCCCCAACTCGCGTCCCACAGCAGATAGGAGTGAATAGCCGGTCACTACACAAGATCCCGAGAGAGAGAATGCTCACACCCGAGCGAGCCAACTCACGCCTCACGATCAAGATCAGACGGCCAAAGGGGGAACACACGCCGACAACCGCCACAGGCAACCCAATGGTCTCCCCGCTACAACTGTCACAGGAAGTGCATAGGACAACACCCGGAGTTGTTGTGGAAGCCGACCAACGACCTGGAAGAAGTCTGATCCCCCCCGAGATGCCAAAAATTGCGACCTGAATTCTTTCGCGTCCATGGATGGCTCTTGCTCTCCGGCTAACCACACAATAGCGACTAAACTCTATTTCAGCCTTTTGGGTCGGTTTAACGTTTAAGTATTCTATTCGTATCATTGTAATCATTTTACTATTCAGTGAAGACTTTCATTCTGAAACAAAGGTTGTACACAAGTACTTTTAGTTTCATCCGTTCATGCAGCCAATTTCATATAATTTGAGCATTCTCGCTCTAGTTGCTCGGTCCTTGAACTATTGTTAATTATCTATTTCCCACAAACTTCAAGCCTCCGAAAAATGTGCCGATGTCACCGTTTAAACAGGTCTAGTTGAGGGACACAGCCAGGGCAACCGGGAAGACAAACTACATGATGTTCCATGTGCCACCATGCACTTGATGAACCAATCTAACTTCACACCACTGACAGTGGCGGCTATTTTTCTGACGGCCGAAGGAGTCACCACTCAGGATTTGTGAGAGCGTGAACCCCGGTTGACGTAATACCACATTCGCCTTTATCTCGGCTTCCTCCGCCAGTGGATCGGCGTGAGGCAAAATCATGCATGCCGAGCTAACAGTGCTATATTAGGCTACATAACCGACTTTTCAAAGTCCAGTACATTTTCGCCTAAGCGACAGAAAAATGAGGCAGCAATCTCGAGTTGTTCGTGTGTGGGGCGGGGCCCGAAATGCACAATAACCCACGTTTTTGGTTTTCAATCAATCAAGGTGCGAGAAGAGTCCCAGAGAGCGTATCCACAGGTACAAGAATACACATTAGCCAAATTGATCCATCAGTGGGTTCGTGGTTCCAAAATGATTAACAACCGGTATAATCGGTGATTTATTCTACCCAACCAAGTTAGTTCTTGCAAACCAACTTGTGAAACGACAAGTATGCTAAAAGTCTCCGTTTACGGCAATGACTGATATGCCCTATTGCGTCGTCCAAGTCAATCTGGCGTGACATGCTTGCCAACTGGCCAGAACACGATCCACACATCGGGCACCATAATTCGAATTCGTTCGCGGCAGGTCTGATGGAGAAAACCTGCTGATCCGGGGGGCATCGAGGTGTTCGCCAATCAATCGATTGAACAAGCCGGGATTAGACTATCCGCACCAATTCTGCTAATTCCCAATCGGATTGTACCCGCCACCCGGTTCGAGGTGGCACGCATGACTCATCGCCGTCCCGTCATCACATCACATTCAAGGGACTCCGGAGGACAAAAAGCAAAAATGTCAATCGACTGCAACCGACTTGCAACATACGAATGGTTCCGTGTATGGGGGTTAGAGCTAGATCCGACCTATCGGATGAATGAGAATAGAATATGTCGGGGGACGATGTCCTATTATAAACTAGGCACATGCGCATGCAACAAGCAGTATTCTTGCCTTGTGAGCGGATGCCTGTGGCCCGGCAGCGACGGTGTGCAGGTTATTCGCGGATCTTACCCCTGCATTTGTGCCGCAAGCAACATGTGGTTAGGACCTAGCTACTCCGCATATACAATTCCACGTGATTACCCCACGAATACTAGCTCCACCTGAAGTCTCCTAGAGCGGTGTGAAAAAGTGGTTCAAGCTTGGCCCGCAGCGGCGTCAAAACTGGTGGAGAAAAGAAATTCCCAGGCTGCAATCTCCGCTGAAAAGTCATTATGTAGCAACTCTAAAAGTCATCCCCAAAAGTGATTGTAGCGTGATTGTTGGGCTCGAGGATCTGGACTCCGTGGAGACCCCCAAACCCGTTGGGATCGGAGTAAACGTGAAAAGCTTAAGCCCTTTCTGGATATTCAAGATCGTTATATATGCGCCACGCGATTGTTGATTTGCAGTGGCCATCATCAAGTTGGGCAGCCCTATAGCTAGTTTGCAGATATTTACGAGGGCTTGTGCACACGGTGCTTTCCTCGTACCCTAAACTGACGTCCATAAAAGAATGCGAATGAATCCGGTGTTTGATTGGGAAAATGAAAACAAATACAGTACATCTTGAACAAGCTGGTGGGACTACAAGTAAATAATAAGAAGACAATGTCCAAGGTTATCATAACGAAAAGTATAACCATGTAAATGTATATTAACGACATATCGGAATATCAGCCGTCACTTGGGCGCTGAACTAGAGTCCAAGACCCAAGGGAGGCTCATAGCAAGAAGATAGCGAGAACCAAGCTATGGGACATTCTATATCACGGGCATATGCAAGGTATGATTAGGCATGCACGCCAGTACCACGTATGGAGCGAACTGGGGGCTTGTGCACGCGGAAGGTAGTGGTTCCCACTCGGCCGACCTTTTCGCCTAGGCGTTGTAAACTTTTTTGGAGTTTACGACCCTCCTGCAAATAACATAGTAAGTAAAACGCAACAAGGTGACCAGATGTCGGGATGGCTTACCTCGGTACCTTCAACAAGTTGCTGGTGGACGGCCAAACACCGAGGCTCCTTGCCCCAGTGTCGCGAACGCGCGTCTGAACGACGGAAACCTTGTCGACAGCCGTGACAGTGGTATGGTGTTTCGCCGCTATGGACACGGGTGTGGCGAGTGAGATCATGTTGGCGCGCAAAGGCCATGCGACAAGAATTGCAGGGGTATGGGCGATCGGGGTCAACTTCTTCAGTCTAGACGGCATTTAATTTAGCATCAAGAACCGATACTCAATTCAAACCACTCACCCGGTATAGACTGTGAGAAGAACCTGATGATGTCGGTCGGGAATCAAGTTCGGTTTGGAGGGAAATATGGCCAGTTGCCGGGGTGAGAGGTCCAGGAGACGGTGACGTCGATGAACGCTTAGAACGGGCAAGCGAAAGCGGAGATGACGGGGACTCTGTCCCGCAAACGTCAATCGGCCTTTGGGATTTGACTGGATAAGGCGCATAGCGAACAGAAGATCCAGACATATCAGCCATATGATGAAACCCGCTGCCGTTTGGCCATTCGGTTGAAAACGACTCGGATGGCTGAAAGGACGGTGGGTCGTACATCGGCTCCGGCACAATGTGAGATGACGCAGTTTCGTGGGGATAATACAGTCCGTCCAGGGGGGCCGTTTGATACCCTGACGAGGGCGAATATCCCGAATAAGGGATGCCCATGTCTTGCTCCAGATTGGAACTTGGGTCTGCAAATTCGTATATCGAGTCGGTGCGAGCACACGGGTCCTCGACATAGGGGGTGTTGGACCAATGCTGACCGTTGTGGGCAGTCTGGTAATAGGCGAGTTGCATAGCGCTGGCCGAGTCAATATGACTGGCATAGTTCTGAAAGTGCGACTGATAGACCGAGTCGTTCATTCTTGCACAAGTTAGCAAGGTTGAGCGCGGCAGAGGCACGACATACCTTGTGCTGGGGGGTGGAAGGCGGAAATGCTGGTGATGGTTTCAGCTCATTGGACTTGTACTTGTTATATGAGCCTCTGGTTGCGGAGAGTAGAATTACAAAGAGATCGGCCCAAAACACCGGTTCCCTCCCTAAGTGAATCCGCTGGTCCTAACCAGGGACCTATCCGCTATGTCGGTCACTCCCGTCCATTCAATACACCAATCAGTTGCACCTACATGCACCCAGTCGATCTGCCTCCATCAGTCGCTCGCGTCGGCATTTCTTGCCCATATACCCAATCATACATCCACTGATCACATCTACTTCGCATCCGCCAATGTACCTACCCACAACACTCTACAATCCACATACTTCACTCCTTCAGCTCCCATCTCCGAGGACATTACCTCCGATTTCGGATCACGCTCCGCCGATAGAAACGTGGCAAAAGCCATCGTCTTCGATGGATACCGTTCACTGCCGCACTCTGAACTAATTAACAACTTGACATACGAAGCGCCAATATCTGTATCATCTTGGTTGTATTCTACTTCTATACTCTAACAACTCGAACGCAAACGACGATCCTTTACCCCAAGAGTCAAGCGAGTTTCAAATACGAACAACTCACGGACCCGTCTCCAGAGAGTAAGAACACCAGGCAAGGTATGTTCTTTTTTGACTAAAACACGCGTATGGGTTCTTTATTTTTGTGTACGCACCATTCTGGATTGTTACCGTAAGTTGCCGGGTAAGCGTGCTTTAGTCAAATCAGGTTAAATTTAACGCGGCAACTCGGAATATGACTGGGTAGAACTGAATATGTGATCCTGCTATTTCCGTATGCGGGTGTCGAGGGAAACCTCTGCCGCAAATCTCACGCATGGCCAACCACGAGGGAATCGATAATTGTCTCGCAAACTGTAGGACAATAGGACAAAGTCCCTAGGTACTAAAGTTGAAACTTTAGCCATTGGGTCCGCGTATACGCGCATACATGTTTGACTTATCGAATTGATAGATTTCCAAAAAATTGGCGTTGAATTGCACCCTCTTCACATACATTTACTAGCTCGCATAACTTTACTTGGCAAGCTACGTTAAGCTTCACTTCTCATGGTGACTTGATGCATACACATCTGGTTCGTGGCCGAAGTTGTTTTACCGGCGGCTCGTTGCAAGCCAAACTCCACTGACAAGCGGATTTGCCAAAGAATTTCTCGGGTTGTTACCAAGAAGTGAAGACGCAATAATGAATGCCTTCTCTCATATTCTCGATTCTATTAGCCAAGGGAGGTACTCTAAAGTTTGTCGTTTTCCGGACAGCGCCGCATCCATTTAGCAGAGTGTCTGAGCCTCGCCTGAGCCCATACACAACGCCAGCCTCACAATGTCCGTCGGTCGGTGGAGCAACACGGCAGTGCGGGAGCAGTTGGCTCAAGCCACTCGGAAGAAGCGCCGGGTGTCATTCCGCAAAATTACACTGTTAACTGCCCCTCGAGATTTGCGTAAGTAAACGTGAGCAGAAGCGCCAATTGTGTCTGCACGTACCTGAGTGACCGCATCAGGTGCGGAGGGAAATTAACCGAGGTGGAGAACGTGGGTTTGCCCGCGAAGGTGTCCGGTTGGACAGGTATTGCACACTAATACTCCCGGTGTCACTTGTAAGAGCCACAACTTGTTGGCTATCTTTCGTATTCGGCGTTGCATTCGTTCGTTTCCTAGTTGTTTGGTGGAGCTAAGTTCACAGCCACCCAGCTAGACAAAATGAGCAATAGGCCGAGGTGAAGTTGAATCCTATGAAATTCTACACGAAACTGAAATAGACTAGCTGGTTTCATGGGGGTGGATCGAGCAAAAAGCGTGTTACCAACTATGGAGCTCCGCTTTTATATATTTCGATTAGGTACAATTCGAGGTGCAAGAGTTATCATAATATTCCCGGGTCTGAAACTTAACACACGGAAGGTTCTCAGTGGTTCCCAGAGCACCAACTATGCACTATCATTCGGGATTCCAATGAGCAATACCCTGTATCGGAGCCGCCACATTTGTCCTGATTTCAAACTATCTACCATTTGAGCATACAACCGGAATGCACAGCGTAATCCTGGTGAGCTGAGTGTCACAGCTTAAAGGCCTCGTTCGGGGGATTCGTTGACATGACAATGGTACTAGACATACATGACAGTCCAAAACATAAACGTCGATTTACTCGAGTCGGATCTTTGACCAATCCTTGTTTCGGGCAGGGCATCTTTTCAGACCATCACGTGAGGGTGTCTATTACGTAAGTCAGGCAAGGTTACTTCTGACTTGTACTTTGCCTGTTGTCATTTGTTTCTGCGCACCATATGGCGTTCTTTGGAGGCAGTGGATCAACTACAGCAACAGCGGGCGATGTAAAGGATGTGGAACTAGTGGATCCACCCGGAGACTCTATCTCATGTCTAGATTTTAGTCCCACTGCCGATTACCTTGCCGTCGGAGGTTGGAATAATGAGGTGAGCAGTAGGCGATGCCGAGATAGTGGCTGCAGACGATTTTTCTAAATCCCTTGATGAAAAATCCAAGGTTCGGCTGTACGAGATTGGTGCACAAGGGCAGAGTCAAGGGAAGGCGATGTATTCGCACGAAGCTCCAGTGTTGAGTGTTTGCTGGAACAAGGTGCGGATAATTGGACTATCTGTGGCGTTTGCGACTGAGACATTTTCTGGTATGGCAGGAAGGGAACAAAGTCTTCTCTGGGGGAGTGGATAAGGTATGTTCTTGACGCCACTTATTCAATACATTTTTAAAATCAATTCTGCTATCCTAACTAGGCTGGACGAATGTTCGACGTGCAAACGGGCCAAGCAACTCAAATTGCAGCTCATGACGCTCCAATCAAATGTGTCAAGTGGATTGATGCTCAAGGAGGAATTTTGGCTACCGGAAGTTGGGATAAGACACTCAAGGTGTGTTTGGCCGACGAGATTCAATTCCTAGTCCGATTATTCATATTTTCTAGTATTGGGACACGCGTCAATCAACTCCAGTTGCCAAAGTTGACCTCCCAGAGCGATGCTATACTATGGATGTAACCTATCCACTTCTGGTTGTCGGAACGGCAGAACGGCATATACAAATGTTTAACCTCAACAACCCAACGACTGCATACCGGGTCAGCTAGATTTTACTTGCGCTAGTGTGCCGCTCATAAGGTTTGCTTTGTGGTAGACCATGGTTTCACCTTTAAAGTGGCAAACGCGCGTGATTTCGTGCTTTACGACCGCAAACGGGTTCGCAGTTGGTAGTATTGAAGGGCGAGTTGCTATTCAGTGAGCACACCTAGATCTTGTCGTTTTATTACCACGAACCATACTTATTATGGGAATTAGATATGTAGATGAGAAGGATTCGAGGTACGCATTGAGAATGAGCCTTGGACCCATTTCAATAATACTATGGCTTTTATAGCTTGAACTTCTCATTTAAATGCCACCGCAAGGACCAAGGAGCCACAAAAGACAATACACATGTGTTTGCCGTCAACGACATGTCTTTCCATCCGGTGCACGGCACTTTTAGCACTGTGAGTCGAAATTCTGGTGGTGATATTGTTGGCTGTTCGTTAACGATACTTTTCCGACAGGCGGGAGCGGATGGAACAATTAACTTTTGGGATAAAGATTCGAAAACCCGGTTGAAAAGTGAGCCGTCCAGGCACGACCTTGCCCTGTCCTATGATTTACTAAGACTTTCCGCCCATAGCCTTTGATCAAGCGCCCGGGCCCATTGCGTGTAAGTTTCCGCGAGTGTGCCACTGAAATCCGACTAGACTGATATGTCTCTTTCAAGGCACTGCGTTCAATAAGACCGGTTCTCTCTTTGCATATGCCGTATCATATGATTGGAGTAAAGGCTATAGTGGGATGACACCGGATCATCCCAATAAGGTGATGCTACATGTTACAAAAGATGAGGAGATTAAGGTGAGCCCCTCGTGCCAAGTGCTTCTTTGGTTGCCGATTGAGCGTGTGCCATTTTTGCTACATAGCGTCGCCCCAAGAAATAGAAGTCCCATCTGTCTTGCTATCTATAACGTGTGTTTGCATGTGACCAATGATCATTCTATCTATCCTCTAAGACGTAGATGGAGTGGCGGATTCGCAACTTGAATGAGACTGGTGGGGTGCACCAACCTACATCACGTGACCCATTTTAGCGATCGTGATTCGTGATGAGGTTCGATTCTCCACATCAACAAGACAACTGATCCCGTGATCTGCGCGGGGCAAACCTTACTTACACCACCCGAACATAATCACAGTCGGAGTTAACCTTGGTGTCAACGTGACGAAATGCAAGTCCACCGACCCATTTACTATGAATGGGATACGGAGCATGGAAACCTGCCATCGAAGGGTGTGGCCGGAGGGACTAACAATAAATGATTCCTATACACTGGTTGAAAGTACAGGCATTGGCAACCTTTGAGTGCCACCACGATTCCAATCCCCCTATATGCGGGCGCCCTAACCCGCTAGCCAAACCTTCTTTCACCTTAGGAATACTGTACTGTACCAGACCTATTTGAATGCCCATGGTATTATCTTCGTGGAATCGATCATTCACATAAAACCCCTTGCAAGGGGTGGCCGCCGAGCATTCAAGACTCCACTAACATCCTTCGTGAAATTGTTAAGTAAACTTGAATAAACATACACTTCTAATGGATGCAATTCAAACTGGAATGAGGACCAGGTCACTCGCGAAGCGACATTCACATGGAGAAATGGATATCGCATTGCATCATAGCTTAGACTGGCCGCGAACTACCAAACGTGACATTCCTTGAATTTGGGCTTCCGCTTCTTGCTCGATCCGCTGAAGGAGTTCAGTACATGAGGGACAGTCCTTGATCAGGCCGACAACGATTCCTGCGGACCAAATACCAGCGTCGGGGTCCCCCGTTTCGTACACCTTCTTTCCGCGTATACCGCTTACGAGATCGCGCAGTTCTGAAAATTGGGCGCCTCCAGGCCTACGTTCAAGTCGAACAACTTCAGTGGAAACTGCGTTCTTGTACACACGTGCCGTGTTTTTCAGTGTACGGAATATGTGGACGGTATCGGCCTCGTTAGACGCAATCATCTTATCCTTGATCTTCTGATGAATAGGGGCCTCGGTTGTGCACATGAAACGAGTACCTATAAGCGAGAAACGATAATGACAAATAAGAAAATTATGTATTTGGGTCTTGAATAGTACCAAGCGAATGGGGGAAGAGAAGAGTTGAACTCACCCATGTTAATCCCTTCCGCACCTAGGGAAAGTGCCGCAACTAGACCGCGGCCATCCCCAAATCCTCCAGATGCAATATAGGGGACATCAAGTTCCTGGGCAGCGCGCGCGAGCTGTGTAGCAGATTATTTTTGGACACCTTATCGATTTGGGATACCTATGGTACGTACGAGAACCAAACCTCCAATATCCTCTTCGCCAGGATGTCCAGCACCTAATTTACACCAATAAGAAACACTCTGAATCAGCGTTGGCCAGAAAATATATATTGAAATGCTTACATTCGAACCCATCAATGCTAAGGAAATCGACACCCAACTTCTGGGCGGACTAAAAATTCAAACAATGAGACTAAGTCCAAGATCAAAGATGACGTTAATCCGTTGACACAGACCTTGGCATGCCGAATTGTCGTGCACTTGTGAATGACGAAGCACCCCTTTGATTTGAAGAACTTGATCAATGGGCCGGCTATTTCGATTGTTTTGTTTGGTTAAAAAAACATATTTCGGAAGAGATATTGCGTTAGTGTGGAACGGACTTTTTGGAAAATCGCGTTACGCACGGTTGTTGCCAGCCGTCTCGAAAATACGGACACCCTCTTCCACGGCAGCTCGGGCATAGCCTTCATAATCAGGAGGGTTGATACTTGGAAGGAGTGTAATATTAACGCCAAATGGTTTGTCTGTGCCAACACATATTCTATATCATTTGGCAAGGTAGAAGAACCACAAGGGCCTACCGGTCAACTTCCGGGTTTCCTGGATTGCTTTGCGAAGTGCTTCGGGAGATGGTTGTGACAGGGCGGTGAGGACACCTAGACCCCCTGCGTTGGATACAGCGGCAGCCATGGCAGGGAGACCGACCTGGAAGGGAGAAAACGTAGTGGTAAGCGGCCGAATGATGGACTCCTAGTTAGTGGGCTCACCCATTGCATTCCCCCCTGAACCACAGGACTACAAACGAGTCAAAGGTTTAAATAAATGAGTACTGTTTTGTTACTGATGATACTTACACTCGGATACCAAGCTGCTGCGTGAGCTTTGTAACGATCATAATTAAAAATGTCTCGTCAAATGAACGACCGGAGTAAAAAGGTCTAGCTTATTATAGCCAGTTACTGAGAATGCTTCGGTGGTGGTGAAGAAACGACATCGAGGCTCAGCTGAGCCTTAAAGTATGTGAGATATTCACGTTGACCGGAACCGGCAACGGTATTTACCGATTGAATTAGATCCACGTTTACACTTATAAGCTTCTAACGACCCCATCAATATCTACTGTGAATTCATTGGGCAGCAGGGAAATAATATACAGGGGATAGCGGAGCCCGGAATTCATTTTATATCGGGGGATGATTTTTAGCCTCCTTTTAGATTTTCGGTGCCGGCCCCTTGTAATCAGGACGCAATGACCTAACGGTGTGACCTGCATGGGTAATTTAGAAACCAGACGTCTCTTAATCAGTATCAGAGTATGGCGTACCAGCGCGCCAAATCTCTTGGTTGTTAATTTCTTCGAGCTCGCGCTTGAGGTCCTCACGGTATGTTTTCCGGCTATTATACTCGAGAGAGCGGCGGGTCTCGGTCCCATTGCGGACGGACTCGTAGAGCTGCAAGCCCAATTAGAAGGCCCATAATTGTACAAGATTTGACTTACAGCCTCAAATACCGGGCGGTTCGCTTCTTCGAACTTCGGCGCCCAGTCAAGGGCTCCACGGCGAGCTGTTGTAGAGCAAGCAGCATACATATAGTCCTACATATGAAAATTAGCTTAATCGAGATATAATAAGGACCTTGGCTGACCATGCCATATTGGCCAATGAGTGGGAAAAGAGATTGGGTAGCCTCCTCAACAGTCTCATTGAAAGCCTCAGAGGGAGTATGGCCATTTTCGCGAAGAACCTTATATTGAGCAAGGAACATGCCCTCTACAAGCCCATTAGATTCACCGCGCATTTATTCGTAATATTAGACTCACGGATACCACCCATTAGCTAAATATGGTGAACAGGTATAGTTAGGCGCAGTACCAGTCGTTCGAAATCAAAAAAGACTTACCACACCACGCTCACCGTAGAGATCGGAAAAGACCTCTTTCTTGAATGTGGTCTCATAGAGATAACCACTGCCGACAGCAATACCCAGGGCGATTGCCTTTTCTTTAGCCTTTCCGGTAACGTCTTGCCAGACGGCGATGCTGCTATTGATGCCACGGCCCTCCTTGAATAGTGTACGTACTGTTCGACCCGATCCTTTGGGGGCAACTAGAATCACGTCAACGTCCTTGGGAGGTACCACCTTAGTGTCATCCTTATATACGACCGAGAAGCCGTGGGAGAAGTAGAGCGTCTTCCCCGTTGAAATGAGCGGAGCGATGTCGGGCCATGTTTGTGATTGTGCGGCATCCGAAAGTAGATTCATGATGATTGTGCCCCGGTTGATGGCCTCCTCGATGGGGAATAGGGTCTCACCTGGGACCTAAATGGAATGAGGCTGAGTCTCGAGCAGTAAAGGTAAGATTTAGGGTCTTACCCAGCCATCCTCGAGTGCTTGTTTCCATGACTCGCCGTCCTTCCGGACGCCAACAATTACGTTCAAGCCGTTGTCGCGTGCGTTTAGGCCTTGACCATGACCTTGAGAACCATATCCAATAAGAGCAAGAGTGTCATTCTTGAAATAATCTTGAAGCCTAGCGAGGGGCCAGTCAGATCGTTCGTAGACAACTTCTTTAGTTCCTGCAAAGTCGAGAGTCTTGACACCACGAATCTATGGACAAATCTATTAATCACAAGGGGGGGAGCGGATAGTTAAAGGTCATGTACTTGATTCTGGGAAAATGCCGACCGGGAAGCTGTGACAGTCGCAGCGCGGGCGAGCAGTGAGTAGGAGCGAGCGGTTGCTGAAGGCCTGGCAGCAATGCGAGGCACAGTTCGCACGGCCTGACGGATTGCACGGGACGCGACAGACATTTCGGTAGTGAGGGGAAATTAGAGAAACCGCACAAGTAAACGTGAGTTTTTAAGTCCCAATCGACGTTCGAGTCAACTGGCCGAAATGCGCCTTCTAACTTTTCTTGGGATGGAAATCCGATCAAGTCCGAGACCATTGCAAATGATTTTTTGTTCAGCTACCAACGATAATCCAAATCCTATCACGTGGTCGAAGTAATTAAGAATTTTGAATATTCCATGTCATAAAAAGTAAATTGTGGTAAATCCTAACCAAACTACAACCAACCAGCCCTCTCGGCGCGGAATCTTGAAACTTTTTTCGACGACTCGGCTGATCTCGATCTAGTGGTACTGGGTGGCCTCTCTACTATGTCGCGACTCACAACACTCGAGTCATTAGCGTTGGAAGCTGATGCTACGGACAATTGTGGCTCAGACGACGGGGTGACTAGCCTGCGCTCTTGGGCAAAACGAGACGTTCCTTTTCCGCGGATCGGGGAGTCTGGTGCAAGAACTCGTTCCTTGACTGTTTCAGCCATTGGAGCAACAGGCTTCATGGCACCGGATCTTGGCTTGGGTGCAATTTGGAACGCCGGATCGAAACCAAAACCCGACTCTATAATAATTGGTTGAGGGGCCTGGGGCGCGTGTGCAGGGGCGGTTTGCCGCGAGGAACCTCGATTTGAAGTTGCTGACGCGATTGGGGATTTAGGTTTAGATTTGACGGCTGGTGCTCGGCCAGTTGTTGATCGTGTAGAGCTTAGCTTAGAATCTAAAACTTGAGAGGGAATGGATTCTTTTCCTGGAACTCGTTGACTGAGTTTAGGATCTGTTGAATAGTCACTAGAGCCACCGCCGCAGAAGAGCTCGATCATCTTCTCCGTCATATCTTCTTGGCCAGCATTGATTCCGCCAATTAGCTCATCCACAGACGCACTAACTCCTTTGTCCGAAATTTCGTCGGCCACCAGTTGACCATTAACCACTCTCCCGAATTGAACGGCGGAATTAATTAGTGTCTGAGGATCTGTGCGCAATCTCGACCCGCGGAAGTGGGAAATATTAGACTTTTAGAATATGCATGTGAGTAGGTGCTAAATGCGGGGGTGATTACACTTGGCCCACCTCTACTTCCCCCTTTTCGGATACACCTTCCTCCGCGTTATTGCGACTCGGTAATTGTCCCATCAAATTTAGCTCAGATAATGGGCCAGACGTTACGCCGCCCCCCATTTGACTTCTCCGAGCATAATACGCGAGAGCGATTTCGCGCTGCAACATAGCTTCGTCGAAGTCGGTATCATCGGCGTCGACAGTCGCCTCCTCTCCATCGGTCTCTTCATCGGATGTTTCCTGTCGATCGAATGCCTCTTTAGGGACTTCGGCTTCTGACTCTTCATCATCAGACATGCTTTGAACTTCGTTCAGATCTTCACCATCACCTTCATCGTCTGAATCGGCCAGTCTAGTCGGGACGGATTTCAATCCTGCAAAAGGGCGTTCTACAACAAGGTCCTTCATAACACCATGACTTTTCGCAGAGCCTGGCCGGCTTGAGTTGATTCGTACAGGGATGACGTCTCCCCAATCGAGTGTTGGTTCCAAGGTTGGACGTTGGCTGTCTGAATCCGCCGGTGGATCAGCAAATGAAACGCTCTTCTGCTTTTTTGGTTTGCGCATTGCACTAGCCTCCTGGGAAGTGGCCGCAGTATCCGAGTCTTTGGAGAACCGAGGTTTTCCCTGGCTCTGCGAGTCCAACGAGGAGGAAGAAAACGCCAGGCCGTTGGGCTCGGTTTTCGAAGCTCTGATGGTACCATCCAAAGTACGCGGTGGCGTCGTTGACCCAGCTGAAGGTGGCACTTTGTTCCTTATTGTATCGTTGGCTGCGCCCGCAGTCTCCCGAGCAAACTCTTCTTCCTCTTCCTGCTCCAGCATATCGAGGATTCTATCCCGTTCTCTCCGGCGGGCGGCGAGTGCCGCAGGACTGAGCGCCCAGTTGGGGAGTGGCGATAACTGGGCTTGGTCCGACACGGAAACCGAAGATGGTCTAACATCTATTGATGATAAACGAACCGCCGAGGGCTCGCCAGTGACTGGCTCCATAATCTCCATTATGGGTAGTCCTTCTTCATTTAGCAACTGCGGAGACCCCGTACATCAGTCAGTAGTAAAAAGTTTCTGTTAGGGCAATACCTACCCTCCCTTGGTCATCTCGTGGGACATTCATATATGCGTTAAGTCCACCCTTGTTGGCTAGGAGTTCATCCAACTTTTCGGCAAGCTTTTCTACATCAGCGTCCTCTGGAAGAGTCACATCTCCATTGGGAACGAGAGAATTAAGAATTGCTCGCAGCGCTACGCAAGTTACGGTTAGGCTCGTCGAGTACGCGATTTACTCAACTCAACCACACCTACCTTCTTGTTTGCTGGCTGCCACACTTCGAACTTCGGGCTCCCGGGTAACCGGCATGAAATGGAAACAAGTGGACTCAATGAGTTGCACTATTGGTCGGGACTGCTAATGCTGATGCTAATTTCTAGCGCGCGCAAGTTAAAAAGGGAATAGAGATCTGGATCGTCGTGTCCGTGAAGTAGCGTTGTATGAATTGTATATTCCGAGAGTGGCTACTAAATGTGTTATTTTGACTCTACTGAGCTAGCTCGAACAAATCAAGTACGAACACCAAGTATAAGTTTGACGAAAGGGACATCGACTCGATTAAACCAAGTTATATGATCATCCAGAGGTTTGATTGCCTGTACTTTCCAAAGTCAGTACCTGAGTCATCTGTGTGCAGGTATGTGTAAATCGTATAAGAGCCTCAGTGAAGTCTGTGTCCTCAGAAAGCCGAAGCTTTGCGGAAGTCTAACATGTATTGATTGATGCCCAATGGGCCATCATGGGATAGGTTTGTTTGAGTGTGGAAAATTAACTCACTATTGCTAGTGGTGGTAGAAATTATCCATAAAGTAATCCTTTTGAAATACGGCACGTGACCGTGTTTTGGGTAAACAAACGCAAGCGCATATCCTTAATTGCAACCTGATTATATCATACGTTTGTCGTCCACCATAGATAGTTTTGTGAGTAGTTTCTACCCTTACTGCTATTCTAGGATTGCCCTTACCCACCCTACCACCTACGTAGTAGTATTTCCGTCCTTATCTACCTAAACACGTGTCGTCCTCGTGTTTCTTACTAACACACCGTACATCATAGCGTGACCAAGGAAAAGGTGGCGTGCGCCGCCTTGCACATGCTGCAGACTCTTACCATCTTACAGATTCTCTCAATACTCGACTGCGTATAGTCGGCACTTATTTCTTGAGAATTTTGGTGCGCAGGTCTCACTAGGCCGGAGATCTTCGCAAGACGATATATTTCCCTAGAGGTATGTCCCCCACGTTAAATCTCATCTTCGTAGCAGCGATATCTTGTTTCCGTTTGGCCTCCTTTACTGATCTACTCTTCCATCACCGCAGCCATCGCCAGTTACTTTTCGAATATTTTCATCCTTCACGATTCAAACACCATGACTTCCCGATCTTCAAAACCAAGCAAGAACATATTCGCCTCGTTCAAGTGGGACTCTTTCGATAAACTATTTGACGAAGCTTTTACGCCACGTGGGTCCGCCGGCCCTTCCTCAGAAACTAGCAGCAGCAGCCGTCCACCAGACCCTGTTCCCAACTCCGAGGCCCGAAGTAAGACAGCTCCAGCATCAGCTCGTACGGGGACCACCCCGTTTGCCGAAGAATCAGAGTTTGATCGCCTTTGGAATGATGCACGCCGCGTCCGAAGGACAACAACAACACGGAAGCGGGTAGTTCAACGTTCAGCGGATAGCGCCGAGACTGACCCAGAAGTGGACGAAATGGGCAGACTACGCGCACGCAGAAAGTCAAGGTAGGTCAGAGAATACTTAGAGTTATGATTGCGCTTACGGATAGGACTGGTCAGGAGCAATTTTACAGAAACAGAACGCAACGGAATCGTTAGTTTGATATTTAACTTACCAGGTGTCCCAAAATCGGACATCAAGGTCAAATTTGCGTCGCAGAAGATTACTGTTGCATGGCAAAAGGTGACTGTTGAGGAGAAGACCGAGGGCGAACGTCTCATACGTGAGCGCGTCGAGAAGAAATACCTACGCACCATTCCCATACCTCCCGCAGTCCCTGTGAGTTTGTTCCTACATGAAACCCTCAGCTTATATTAAATCGATACACTAGTTCGATACGGTTCGCGCAGCACTTCAAGACGAGCGCCTGACTATCACCTATCCCCGAGTCGATATTCTTAAATGATTCCCACTTATATCCTTCACTGGCTTTTCTCTTTGGTCTAGTCTATCTTGGGTCAATGGGCATCCACCATCAAGGTGGTACTTCGTTGTATATGTTTTGTACGTTTACTTTTTGGTTAGCACAATACCTCACTACATGCTGTCTGTCTTGGCTACTTCACTGCGATTGTTGTATATGAGTTTGTTGGATAGCACGATTCTTAGTCTATTGATATGATGCTCTCTGAGTATTGACATTTTCGATGGATGATCATCAGATTTTTCACAATAAATATTTACAAGGTACATATATGGATACATATGGGTATGTGATCAACTGAAGGTTCGGCACCAAAGGTCATAGTAAGTGAAAGGCGAATACATATACAGCCAATACAGTATCTAAAGCCCCAAAATAAATCAGAAATCTCCAAGCACTCACGTTCTATGCAAGTGTTATTCTCCACACAAGCTCGGTCATCTCTCCCACCATCTCTCTCGTGCATTGATGACCCACACCCTGCTGGATAACGAGACGTTTTGACCCAGAAGGCCCCACATTGATACGATCCATAAATCGCCGGGTCGCTGGAAGGGTAATCATTTCATCTCGCGCGCCCGCGAGTGCCAGTATATGTTTGTCCGTAAATGGATTCATACGTGTAGATTTTTGGTGGTATGACACGGGGTCGTGCTTAAGAATATGACTGCGCGTCGCAGATGTCATGTAAGATGATACAAGTGGAAGAGTTGTCGAATTGCTCCGAGAGGCGGCGATATCGAGAAAATCAGGCGATCCTGCATGCAGAAGTAAATACGAGCAATGAAATACATGAATAAACCGACTCACCAATGATAGGAATACATGCAGTTAAGCGAGGATCTAGATTAGGACAGGGTAAGATGGGGTTACCACAACATAAATCTTTCGCGCTCACCTCGATCCATGGCCATCCATGCTGCATGTGCTCCCAAAGATAACCCCGCTATCATCCACCTATCACTAGATAAAGTTAGCTATGTGCTGGCCTATCACCAAGTATAGACGGCTCACATTATTTTATCATTATTTGGGCTAAGGACGGATGGTAACATGTCAATCAACATGGACACGCTTGACGCCATGCATTCTGCGACACTCCTGCGTTAGATATAAGATGTGAATTGAAACAGTTATTAAGATACCTTGTTTTCTATATATCCGGGCTCTAACCATCGTCAAATGAGTAAACGCTCCCAAGTAATTGGCGTGCTTGCTTACGACTCTGTTTCATCAGCTATCATCACTTCATGCTCCTCGTCAAGGTCCTAGAAACAGAATTGAGATCTAATACGCGCAAAACATCCTCATAAGTGCGCTCACAAAAGTAATAATCACCAAGTCTCTTTGTGGCCTCCTCGAGGTGGCCTTTTTAGTAAGGAGATCGAACGTCCCATTGACTATGGGCGTCATATGATGTGCGCTAGCTGGGTGCCCATGGAGGACAAACAAAACTCCGATTCTAGAGGCCCCGGATAACATCGGATGGGCATGTAGATGCGCAACGACGCTCCGAAGGCTCAAAGAGTAAGGAAGGACCGCCATGTTTGCTTCGACTTGGGGAGTAGCGCTTTACTAGAATAAAACAATGATTGAAGGGCGGCCGAGGCGGGACGCGAAGTTTGACGTCGTAAGCTCAAATACGGGGCGAGTGAGGAGGGTGCGTCGTCCGACAGTTGATCTGAGTGGATTTATGAACTGTGCGTAAATCTGCCGAGCATATCCCTCAAGGCCGGGATTATTCCCCAACGACACGCAACGGGAGCAATTGGATTGAATGGGTTTGCCCTACGGTACCAATAAGGCACATTTATTGAATATATGGCTTATAGTGGGAGCCTTCGCCGGTTATGAGCCGATCGATTTCATCAGGTTTATTGCTCCTGGATTGCCGCTTTTCGGCCTCGGGGGTAGTTGACCCCCAAACGACAATGTTCCCGACCACGTTCTAATAAATGTAAGTGAACTAATCAGTTCGATATACCACACTGGATGGAGTCCGTACGGCCAACCCCCGAAAAGTGTACGAGCACCAGGTGTTTGATGTCCGAAATGGGCGTTCATCAGTTACCCTATAAAACATGATCGTAATTTATGAGTCAGTTGCAGGCTGCGGATAAGCTGATAACCCCAAGCCATTTCTCGCGACGTCTTCCATGTTGGGCCGTCTTATAATCCCGCGTTTGTGCACCTGTGATCCGGCGTGAACCCCGCTAAGCACTGGAAATCATAGCAAGCGATAGATTACAATACTACACATCATAATCATATCATCAGTTTTTGCTCGTGGTTGTTGGTAGAACAAATTCCTGCTACATATAGCGAAGCAAGCGCAAGTTTGTTGGGGGAAAGCCTGACAGCCACAAGCACAGCAGATAAAAAGAGTTGAAAGTAATATTCTACGCGAGTCCCACGTCGATTTTATGCCTTTATTCGTATGTTTTTTGTTCGTATATCGGAATATAAATTTGAAACACAACCAGAGATTGCTAGGTGCCGTGAATGCGGAAAATCATTTATCACGTGAGAAAACTATTGGAAATAGTACTATTTGTTATACGAACGCTACTACAGTATAAATTTATCAATCCCGCCGGCAGCTCAAACTTGCCGTAAATAGAAACCATTGGGAATACCACTGGAACGTCCCAAAATACGAACACTATATTGGTTTCGGTGAGTGGTGCCGGTGGCAGCAGTTACCTTGCTTGTATAACCATGTGAAAATTGAATATGTGTATTATTGCTGTTTGCAAAAGTGTTGATCGGCGCTAATTTCTTGCGAACAAATACAAATACACTGGTACTTTCTAAGGCTATTCCTCCTGGAATACTCGATAGAGCTCAATATTTTTATGCAAAAAATGATTGCATGGATGAGGCGATTTGAGGTGACAGAAAGAAATTTCAAATCTGTCATCTGAAAAATCGGCCTTCCACACCTATCCCGTCTATTCCTCCGTATCCAGGAAACCTATTGACAAGCAGATTACATAAATATGATCGCACAGACAAAGCGAGTCGATGTACAAAAAGAAATTTGTCTAAATTCGACATCTGAAAATTACCCTCTGAATCTTGATCCGGCGGGTGGTCACGTGACTTCCTCCTAAACGTAACTGCACTCAACCATTGTATCATGTGGAAATAGTAGATTCATTGTCACTCTGTTCGTAATTTACATACAAGTATTTCTATATAGCTATTTTTGTCAGTAGGTTGTCTGGGTGCGGAGGAATAGCACAGAAAGATCTGTAGGATCGATTTTTCAGATGTTGAATTTTGAGAAATTCTTTCTGTACCTCACATTCCCTTGTCTTTGCAATGATTTATATGTAGTTTGTTTGGCGGTAGGTTGCCTAGGTGCAGAGGAATAGGTACAGAAAGGTCCCAGGGAGGCGATTTTTCAGATGTCGAATTTTGCGAAATTTCTTTTGTACTCGAATCTCCCTGCCTGTGCGAGCATTTTCCGCTGAAAATCATTTAATTCTACCGTAAAGTTGGGTGGAATAGCATCAGAATGCGTTGAATATATTTGTCGATGGGTTTTGAAAAAGCCTGTAAGGAAACAGTGAAGCAATGGATGCGACGATTGACGGTTCGGGTGAAAAGGTGATTACGCCAGGCTGTTTAGCACCGGCCTAAACATTGGGGTAATCATTACCGGAAGGGGGCGTAGGCACAGTACTCCAGAGATTGAATTTTGCTCTCTGACGCTACGGTAATCGAGAGTTATCGCGCTTTGTATCGATCGATTCTTTGCGGCGGTTTGTTCGGCTCATGAAACCAGGCATGGCTCACGAGCCATACTAATCACAAGAATTGCAGGCAGCGCAGATTTTTTTGTATGTCTAACACACAAGATCTGCGGCAACCCCCTGTTGGCAGTTCGAGCAGGAGGGCCACCACGTTCGCCCACTATTACACTACTTAAGTCTATCTCTATTAATAGATATATTGTTATACACATAACTATTCTTCCATTTCTCACTTCAATTCATACTGGCTACGTCTGGGCAGCCCTATCAGTATAGCGTAAGAGCAGCCCACACTACCTCTTCATCTGAGCTTGGCTGGGCGTGGCTGGGCTGGGCGACACGCAGTAGTCCACGCTGAACGGGAGGTGGGCACGAGTTGGAGGTCGACAGGATCGTTTGGCAACGGCCTAAACTTGTGATCGCTACGGAAGGCACCCAGCAGCGCGATCAACACTTTTGCAAACAGCAATAATGGGTGCCTTCCCGTAAGCGATCAAACAAGTTTAGGTGGCCTAAAGCCGGATCCACCACGGTCCGCCGGATGAGGGCCGAGCCCGCCCCGTGATCAGTTAAGCCGTGTGACCAGACCCACCTCCCGTAAGCCCGTTTACGCTGTGATTTAGGTGGCCTAAACGTGCGGCCTTTAAAGACAGCCAAGCCCAGGATGGGTGAGCCGGCAGGGGAGAGGAGGTAGTGGCAGGCTGGCTCTTAGGTACGCTATGCTGACAGGGCTGCCCAGGCTTTTGAGTCATAATAGCGCCCGTCCAATTGAACCCTGTTAGCCAGTATGTCAAAGTGAGAAGAAATGAGAAGAATAGTTATGTGAATATAGCAATATATCTATTATGAATTAAGACTTAAGTAGTGTAATGAATGGGCCAGTTAACGTTGTGGTGGCCCTCCTTGCTCGGCCTTATAACTTGGGGGACATACACATTGGCAGATCTGTGTGTTGAAATTATACAAAAAAATCTACGCATATATGCTATAATTTAATATGGATTACTTGTATGAATAAATTGAGCCATGCCTTGAGGTTGTAGGCAAGCCATGAGCTCAATTTCAACCAAATTTGCATATATGACACAAGAGAGAATCATCGAGTGCAAAAGCACGATTGGCTTGCCTTGGCTACGCTATCTGCGATGGTGCCAGTGATTGTTGATCAGTTCCCGGCAGCGGCAGGGCAAAGTTCAATCTGCGGTGTCATGTGGAGTACTTAATTGCTCGCATCATATGTACACTATTCTGTATTTACACATTAACACACATTTTCCATGTGTTTAGGTTACTCCCCATGTTTAGGCGGGGGTACCCCTGCCTAAACTCGACTGCGTTTTGACCGTTTAGGCCAAATCCTCGGGCATGGTCTATTCGATGTGTCACCTTTTTTCACCCGAGCTGATCCCTGAATCCGCATCCGGTCACGTTGGTCAGCATCCGGCGTTTAGGCGACCTAAACTGCTGGTCTTTTCCTTACGGGAAGGCACCCAATGAGAGCATCAAATACCGACATGATTTCCGAGAGTAGCAGCAAAGCAATAAAGTTCGTACAGGCGCAGCCAGAGGTTGTGAAGCCATGGAGGGGACATCTAGCACCAATCAGACCTACAGGTAATTTAATATCTACTGGTGAGCGTGTCCCCGCGCCTATGCCACCGTGTATGGGACGACTGGAATTGCAACTACATAACAGCTATATTTTTTATTTCCTCGTTAAAAACCTGACTATAAATTAACATGACCATGACGGGGTACAGAACTCTAACCCACAAGTACACACAATCTCGTTGAAATCAACGCTTTACCGTAAAACCTATCTCTCTATTTCGCAACACTAACATATTAGACTAAAACTGAGTAAGGGTTTATGGGATAACTTGGCCAAATTGAACGGCTCTGATGAGTTACCCGGCCTTTATGAAGGTGTGGAGCATTTGTGACCTCAAGTCACACTAGGTCATCACTGCTTCGGGCTCTCTGCTAATTGGGCCTTGGTTGTTTTGTTTGTGCCCCACTAAACTATCAAAGTCAATTTCTAAACACAAAATTCTCCGAGATGCATCCCCAAACATTAATGCTGGTAGGGCAAATCGGACTTCCCACGCCCAAGTCGATATGAAATTATCAATAAGACACATATCCACGGAGTTACTAGCTCCCTCCAATATACAGATAGTTAGAGCTTTAGTGGCCATGCCATCAACTGTTGCGAAGACAGAACTAGTTGTATTTGTTCTTATGCTGGGCATACGGTTGCTAACGAGTCAACCTACGACCGGATATTTAAGAGAGAACAGTCCATTGAAAGCTTAAGTAAAAGAGTGGATTATAAGGGAGCCCACTAAAGGGTCACCTCAGGATGCGAAAGACCAATACATATATATATGTGCAATAATATTCCCCAATCCGGGGTCGGGCGCCTCCCTCATTGCTCTCAAGCTGAGGTAGTCGAATTGGCAGTGGTAGTCGAGTTGGAGTGGACCTAGAATCAAATTGATCAGTGCTTTATTCACTTCCCGCCTCTTCTCTACTTACAGAAATAGTTTTAGCCTGAGGGCAAATTTCCAGTGCTTGCTGGGTGATCAGCGGGCGGGATGTATCGCTATCAAATTTAATGCCCGCCTCGGTGGCATACATAGGTACGACACAAAGGGTTGTGGGCAATGTAAGGAAGTTCACGTCGTCAGTCGTGGTGCCAAAGACTTCAGCGGCAGGTGCAGAGCGATTAGCAGCAAGCTACACGTTGTACGTTAGCCAATAGATATAGATATGATGCTAGATATTCAGACTTACTCCAACGCTAATGCTCACACCTGCGGCCGCGGTGCTCTCGGAGTCCTGACGAACGTTGATACGAGCCGCCAGACCAGCTGCGACAAGCATAGAAGTAAGAACGAATTGAGTGGGAAACATATTGGGGAGTATTGCTGGTAAGAAACAGAAGAGCTGAGATTTTATATTCTCTAGTTGAGCTGAATAATAGCTATTTGGAACTCGGGTTTGATAGTGATCTTTCCCCTCTTTCAAGACCACCGTTTTATATGCGTCTGGTTTCCGTTATGGCTAACGCGTAACGATTGAAGCTGCGCATCTAGATTGCTAGAAAAAGACCCCACAGCTTCGTATCAATGTTTAATGTTTACAAGAATTATCCGTGTTAGGGAAAGCGCGAGGTTGGCGACCACCTGATAGTGCCGGTTCGAGGCAATATCCTCGATCTTGATCACATGTCTAATCCTCCATTCCTACGCACTGATTCTTTTTTGAAACGATTGCATCAAGAATTCTGGACCAAAGCTATTGGACACTTATAGAGGTAAGTATGATTTGGGCCGCAGCAGGCCGGATGCCGTACTCATGTATGTAGCATAGCATACAAGTGGATGCATATGGCCCAGGCGGGAGAACGCAGCCATAACGACCAGAAGGACTAAACCGAATTCGAGACCACTTGAATCGGCTCAACTGTACATCCGGAATCTAGCCTTCACCATTGCCTTCAATTAAAAAATGTCGGTAGATACAACAGATATATTCATAAGGAGGCGTTGTGAGGATACTAGGGTGTCGCTGTGAACTGAATAGGGTTGCTATCGTCGTGCTCTTGGCTGATGAAATCATTATACTGGTAATGAGCTTTCACAGAGAGCGTGCTTAGCTCAATGTGGCTTGTGAACAAATGACTCCATAAGGTTAGAACTAGTCCAACCGGTACAACTAATACCCGACAAGCCATCCGCATATATTGAGCTGAAGCTGTGAAAGAATATTGGCGTTTTGCGCAGAGTTTACCAGTTCGTGGAGCTCGAGCCGAGCAACATTAACTGTAAGCACCCCATTTGTCATGTTAACGATAACCTAGAGGCACGTTGCCAACATGCTCAACAGCTAGTCCAGGTGTATTTCAACTGTCAATTACTCTTGTCAATCCCTTCACCCCCACTGAACATTTTTCCTAAACCATGTCCCAAAAAGGAGCCCGCGCTGTAAGCCACTACGTCCAAATCCCTAGATAGCGTCGATATCCCTCTCATAATGTCCAATCATATTGCATTTATTGCCACTTTTAACACCCGAAAGAGTTTACTTGAAAATGTCTAAATCAAATTGTCTTGTCTGGTCTTCTCCGCTCACACATGCATATGACCCCAGATGGGCAATCCACCTCGTTTTTTTGCCTCCACGAGCCCTAAATTCAATATAGCCCACGCAGTCCTGCATGTGCAGATCCGATGAGGTTATGCATTTTACGTGACAAAATCTTCACAACCACCTTGCAAATTATCGTAAAATAGAAATATCGGCGGCAGGATCCGACTCGGTGCTGACAAATCGCATGCCAAGAAAACGCTGCTGCACGCAACTGCGCAAAAAAAAAACACATGTGTTGATGTTTCAAATTTCCACAGACAATGTGGTCGCGTTTAAATAAAAATAAGGTCGTCCTCGTTTCCGTTGCGAGCATTCGCATGTATATGAGAGTAGACCACGCTTAAAGCTCACAACCGCAGCGGAATCGTGGCACATTGACACGCAGCACATGTGCATCACCGAATCGGATCTTATCGCGCGCATATATGCCGCGTGTTCGTCCATAGACATTGGTCCGAGGAGTGGAGCTAAATCTGGAACGACAAGCGGCAGTATGGAAGACAGTCGGATATGTTGAACAGCCATGACGCCATCGCCAAAGGTATCCGATGTCACCCCACAATATCGATGACGAGTGGAACTATGTAGAGCCAACAACCGGATCCGAACTGGAATAGTCATAAGCTTGCTGTTCAACTGAGGTGAAGGGCTTGATGAGAGTAGGCAAAGTTGTGAATGGTTAGTGCATTTCCAGAAAACACATTTCGTGTTCAGGGAAAGGCACGCTCGTTGCGTATGGAGGTAGGAACGCAACACGCCGGCGCCGGGGGCACCGTCCCCGTACCTTCACGATAGAGCCCGAAACACAGCAGTGCGGCTTGGAATGTACAGTAACTGATACACTAGAATGCGACACAGTCTGAAACGCGATAGACAGAGAGACATAGTTGATCAGAGGTTGAGATGTCTTGCATTTACGCTGCGCAAGGGGTATAATTAACGGATATCAGTAGCCGAGTTCCCACCGTCGTGCCCTCTTTACTCGTGTGCCCCATTAGCTCGCCGGGCGCCACGCGCTTTCGCCGTGCCCGAGATCCAAGATCTCTTAATTACAAGGCTCAGAAATGACGTCAAGCACCCCCGTTCATGCTCAACGAAGGCCGCAAACCTCGTAAATATAATGTAATCTCGGTGCTAGAAGATCCACCCCCCAGGTTGAACACGAGCCACGTGCTGTAGCCATCAATCGAATTTGCTCCGGATCGCTTCACATGGAGCCCAAAGGCCGAAATTTGGAGTGAAACCACAATTTGGAGTGGCAACCAATATCTTAGATTTGAAGCGTGATGGAAAGTCGTAACGTGCATGTGTATTTCGTAGGCAGATAAAATACGGTTTTTTTAGCACATGTGAAGGGGGAAAGGTCAAGTATGATATACGGGATGGAACGCAAAGAATATTGTCCGAGTGGGTTGGGATGTCAAGCGGCCTCAGACGCTGCGCGCCCGGGCCGGTTGACAGAGGTGGGTGTACAAGCAAAGGAAAGGGGGTAAAAGGAATGGGAATACTAATAATACACCATCCGAAAGGTGAAAGGCAAGCGAAGGCAGACGCAAACAGCAAGCCAAAGATAAAATCAAGCAAAAATGACGGCGTGTACCATATGGAAATAAGCGAAAAATCTACTTATATTCACAAGGGCACCCCAGAAAGCGAGATGCGCGTGAACGATTGGTGGTGTCGTGAGAGGTCGTGAAATGCCAATGGGCTAGCTGGTATGGCTGGTATTCAGAGTGCGACGCCCGGACTTTCTCCACGCTCAATTGGCATTACACGGATGGGAGAGGAAGAGACCGAAGACGCAAGTGAGCCTTGTTGGTCTTCGCGGGGTAGGGGGAGTAACGAAGGGACGGGCTTTCGCCGAGGTGCCATGACGCTGCTTGCGGGCGAAACAACTCGCGAGACAGCAGTTGAAGTGGGCTCCTGGGAACACAATGCCCGTTAGCATTCGGGGTACTAAGGAAGAAGGCAAAACTCACCGACTGGACACCCCTCGGCTGTGGTTGCATTTGTTTCTCGAGTTCAGCTCTCCATTGATCAAGATCCCATGCGCCAGTAGAGGTCATCATCTATCGAATATTGTTATTAGCATCGATATCGCCAAAAGTGAACAGGTTCGTACGTTGTCCGCCCCAATGTGGGCCTCATGTTTGAATCCTGTGGGTGCGCCGATGCTACCTTTGAGGATGCGCTTCTTCTTTGTCTTGCTCGAACCCGACCTGGAGCGGCCGAGCTTCGATATGGACATTCCGCGCGAGGACCGACGCGAATGAGCATCGTAAAAGGGCGAGTCGACGACGTCGGGTGAACCGCAAAGGAGGGACAGCATTGTGGATGATCAGATATCAAGTTGGCAAGGGTAAATGTACTCTGGAGTGAGGTGAGCTGGCAAAGTGATGCTCGGAGCGCGATATCGACTGGTCACGCTGTATTCGTGCTTCGAAAGTTCGGACAAACCTAGTCGAGCAATTAGGGGCCAGCCCAAAAGAACAGGATTATATGGAACTACAGGGGGCTAAGTGGCCGTAAAGATGTGGCTGGATGCTTCGATGCAGGCGGTTCAGTTGGCGAGCCAAGCGATACTAGTCGAGGCCGTGCGATGTTGGTCTTTTTATTTCAACACGCGCTTAGCCCGCGTTCACTTTGGTCGTTCCACGGGCGGGCGGCTAACGACAAAGCACTCTATTGCCGCTCGGCCGACCAATTCTCGCATTTTGGCATAGGAACGTCGCTCATTGTCACTTAGCAGCGGGGTTTATCACAAAGCTACTCGTGGAACTTTTGTTTTATACCATAAAGAACGTTTATTACTATCGCATATTGCATGGCGGGTACTGCCGTTGATCAAGCGCAAAGGACGAAACCAAACATGAAGTGCAAACAGGACAAGTCTATCACCAACGGAATGCAAGCTTACCACCGACTGTCACTACCACCATACCCACCGCCCCGGCCACCACCATATCCAGAGTCGCCATGACTTCGACTACCATATCCAGAATCGCGGCTGGTATATCCATTGTCACGTCCACCATATCCGCCATCACGTCCATGACCACTAACACAGCCGATCAGCATCATGCACTGCCCAATGATCCAGGCGCTTAGCGTACCCCTCACGACCACCACGACCGCCGCGGCCTCCACCACCATATCGTCCTCGGCCGCCACCACCACCACCATACATGGCCATTTCTTCAAGCTGTGACGGA
This sequence comes from Ceratobasidium theobromae, assembly GCA_037974915.1. Taxonomy (NCBI): domain Eukaryota; kingdom Fungi; phylum Basidiomycota; class Agaricomycetes; order Cantharellales; family Ceratobasidiaceae; genus Ceratobasidium; species Ceratobasidium theobromae. The sequence continues at coordinate 715,915 of JBBBZN010000007.1, forward strand.
ATATCGGCCTTGGCCTCACGCAAGATGGTGATCAGTTCGCGCGCTTGCTTAGCGTTCTCGGTGGTAAAGTATGTAAATGACACGCCCTTTTGGCCAGCGCGCTATGAGAGACAAGGCATCAGTGATTCAATTCAGATCGGCAGATGGCGACTTACCCCTGTTCGTCCAATGCGATGGATGTAGTCTTCGCAATTGTTGGGGAAGTCATAGTTCTAGAATTATTAGTTAGTTTAGTTCACCGAGCTATCTGGATGAATACTCACGATAACGTAACCAACGTCCTTGACATCTGCAACGCGAATGCAAGGCAGACATCAAAGACAAGTGAGAGGAACGGGAAAGGATAAATGTCAATAATTTGAACAATTAGAGAGATTTAAAGGGAGAGGGGAGACCACATATCCTGGCACGCAGCAAGCGAAAGGACTGTGGAGTAGGATCGCAAACGAGCAGCAACCTTGGACAACCTGCAACGAGTACAAGGCCATACACACATGCACACCAATATCACAATAATACAGGCGCACACACGGGCAGTACAAGTATCGCACGAGAGCAGGCGTTTCTGGGCTCAAGGTTTCCGAGAGAACCACATCAAAGTCATCGTCCGACGTGCTCTTGATATTCCAGTCCGAGTCCGCCAGCCAACCAACCAGATTTCTCGTGGGCGCATCGGGCTCATGGAGCCTGACGCAGCTCTGGGACGAGTCCCACAGCCGCAAACCCTGGGAACAGTCCCGAGCCGCAAACTCCGGGACACATCCCAGAGCTGCATGCTTCAAAACATATTCCAAAGCTTCGAGATTTATAGCGATCTTTGGGTCAGGTGGTCTGATCAACTCATGCGGCCAAGTTACCATTGGACTGTGGTGCGAAGCCCAGCAGCCTCTAGCAGACATGGTGAGTGATTGGTTCGGGCTGGCATAGGATCACCGAGGTTACTGAAAGAGAGCACGCAGATTTGGACCCGGCGGGAAAACGTCTCGGAACCATGCTGCTGTGTACGAAGGCTAGCGGGGCATCGCATCTGTCCAGAAGACAGTGGACGACCAACCAACTGGGAGGTTAAGAGTGAGAAATAAATATGGAAAGCGTACCAAGACCACGACTCGCCACGTCGGTAGCGATCAAAATTGGAGAGCGCCCGCCCTTGAACTCTCCTAATACCCAGTCTCGCTCACGTCTGTACCACATAAGTTAATCATCTGAACATGTACAAAGAAGAGGTGTACGTACTGTTCCTTATCACCGTGGATAGCTAGCGCAGGCCAGCCATCTTGCCTCAAATATTTGGTGATATCATCTGCAACACGCTTTGTGCCGACGAAAATAAGAACCTTGGCGTTCTCGCTGCTTATTTGGTCAAGATGCTTGATGAGCTTGCCGCGTTTCTCGAAGTCGGTGCAGATTTCAACGTTCTGCTTGATGTTGTGATTGGCGGTCAGCTCCATCGAACCGATGTTAACTTGCATAAAGTCGGTAAGGAAGTCAGACGCAAGTTTTTGCACGTCCTTTGGCCATGTGGCGCTAAACATTAGGGTTTGACGGTCGGGCCGAATCTGGCTGACAATCTTTCGGATTTGAGGTTCGAAACCCATGTCAAGCATGCGGTCAGCTTCGTCCATTACGAGATATGTAATACGGCGCAAGCTGGCAAGCGCATGTCAGCTGAGTCATCAAGTGAGGCTAGGGTAGTTGCTTACTTGGTTTTGCCGGTCTCAAGCATGTCAATGAGCCTTCCGGGCGTCGCAATAACGATTTCCACGCCACGTTGGAGATCACGGATTTGAGGCCCCTTGGGCGCGCCACCGTAGATGGCGGTGTTGCGGATGCGCGAGTTGGATCCAAACTTGGTGCATTCTTGCTGGATCTGAACCGCCAGTTCGCGAGTAGGTGCTAAGACGAGCGCGATCGGGCCATCTCCAGGAGAAAGGAGAGGCTGAGCATTGATATGGAGCATTGCGGGGAGAGCAAACGAGATGGTTTTTCCGGATCCAGTCTGGGCGATGGCAACGACATCCCGTCCACTAAGCGCCATGGGCCAGGCCTGGCACTGGATGGGGCTGGGCGACGTAAAGCCCTGTGCCTTGATCGTGTTGAGAATATAGTCTGGGAAGCCAGCTTCCTCGAATGTTGTCACTGGACGGGGAATGCCTTGTCCTTGGACCTATGGAACCAAGTCAGTCGCCAGTCGAACAATAAAATTCATTCGCACCTTCATCTCTTTTTGTCTCCTAAACTCTGAGATCTCGGCATCGGAGCGGGCGGCAACCCTGGGGTGTTCGCGGTAAAAGTTCTTTTCAAACTTGGTGAGAGTTTGCGAGGCCCAATCGACTGAACGGAGCCCGCCACCAAGACCCCCCATGCGGTCTCCACCGCCATAGCTACCACCGTAACCCCCTCCGCCGCCATATCCACCGCCATATCCACCGCTGCTATAGCCACCACCTCCACCTCCACCACTTCCACCATAGCCACCACCGTATCCGCGGCTGCCGTAGTCGCCCTGGATGCAACATCAGCATAACTCTTAACCTCGGAAAGTTGACCCACCATAATACGATTAGAATACAAGTAGGAAAGATATAAAGGACTGCAAAGGTTTAATGCTGAACTGATATCAGCAAAAAGTCTAAGGTCGAGGAGGGAACAGAGTTGGAGTGGAGCGCTTCTTGAATGTTAAGGGAAAACTTCGCCAAAGGGATGGTCCGTGCACAAATATTACATAATCAATGTAAATTACAATCCGGGTCCCATTACAAAAACCAAGGAATACAACCAAGAGCAAAGTACAATCACTTGGGGCAGGATGCAGAATTGCTGTTGAGATATGTAGAAGGATATATCTGGGGTGGCTGAGAGATAGGCGGCACGGGGGTCTGGAATTGGGGAATCGGAACGGGTGCTGGTTGGTGTTGCGATGGGGAGAGTTCGGGAAATATGGAAGGCTGGATGGTACGTGGCTGGTTCTGTACCGCATATACTGGATAAGGTACTTGACTAGAGTACGGTATCTGAGAAGATGGAGCGTGGCCGTTGGGGGCAGGTTGAAGGGTCCCGTATACGTACGCGGGCACTGGAGCAGGCTGAGCGTTCGGCCCAATCACCATATTATCTTGTCCAGAACTTGGAAGTAGGTTACTTTGGTGTGGTATAGGGTTTCCTGCAGCAAATGACGAGCTATCGTTTACCCTCGCTACGCCATTCATCCCTGGTTTTCTAGTGGTATTGCTGCATGCACGACAGGTGAAATCTACGGCCGACCAATCACGTTTTGGGTTCCCAGCGAGACTGTCGGCACGATCGTGACAAGTAGTACTTGATTGAGAATGTTAGAGTTGTGGTAAATGCGCAAAATGAATAACATACTGAGACCACCGCCCGCATGATTCGCACTTGACGAGTTGAGACCCGTCGTCCTGCAAAAAAAAGTCAATATCTAGTTCCCAACAATTGAAATATACGTACGGAGTTCCAACTTTGTTTTCCGCAGCCTTCACACAATAATTCCCAAGACTCGTCTGTGCGGCTCGTCAACCCGGATCCAGGAACGGAAACAGCAGGTGTTTCCACTGGCGATGCGGCGGATGCGGAACTCGGAATCCGTCCGGTCCTCAGTCGAATTTTGACAGGCGGGTCTGGGAGTGCCTCTGGCGTAGGTGCTGGTGAGGCACTCTTGATTTTGTGTTAGGAACGTTCATTCAACTGTGAACCTGTAGGGCTTACTCCGCTCTCGCTTCCATCCCACCCAGTCCTCCTACCGGCCCTAACCTCACGAGATCGTACCTTCTCTTCTCTGTCCCTATCCCTTTTCAGCATCTCCTCCTGCTGCCTTCTCTGTCTCTCCTCCTGGCGACGTGCTCGAGCGTGCAGCTCAAGTTCAGCAGCACGTCGTTCCTCTTCTTGGCGCTGGGCCTCGACAATCGATTCTTTAATCGCTAAACGAGAGGAACGTTTTCGATTCTGAACCGCCGCTTCAAGTTTTCTGACCTTGAGTTGTGCCTAAAAAGTAACTCGTCAAGAACATGGTCGACCTAATTGATTCAAGAGTGGCATACTTTCAAGTTGGTGGCCACAGCTGGGACCAACACCTTGTTTAGATACGAACGAAACGCTTTTTCGTTGGGATGGGTCGCTTTCTCGAATCGGGCGGGAAAGGCTTCCCAATCTTGTAATGTTGCACAAACCTATGTGGTTCAACTGAGTTTAGTCGCATCAAACATAAACCAGGGAAAGGACTTGCCGTCTCCCATTCAACAAACCCGGGTGGTAATGGTGGAGGGAGCATGGGATCCACCAAGGGGGCCACATGCAATCGGATAGGGAGCACTTTCGTCTGTTCTCCGGGCATTGCGTCTGCTTGGGCGGGTTCGCTTTCCGATGCCGATTCCTCATTAACCCTAGCTTTCGGCTTGACTGCCCCCTTCCCTTCCCTTCTCCCGCTCCGCCGAGTGTCCGCACTTTCCCTTTTTCGCCGCTCCTCCTCAATCTCGCGCTCCAATTCTTCTACTTCAGTCAGGTCCGAATCCGACCCAAACGGATCGTCTGCGACTTTGGTAGACTGTTCTGTGCCCTTCGCGCCGTCCTTCTCGCTGAGCGACCCGCTTTCACTATCTTCCTTGCCTGACCCTCGCAAGCGTAAACTGATTCTAGTGCCTGTAACTTTTACCCTCTTTCTTGACCCGTTGGCACCCTCGCCCGTTCGCCTTTTTCCTCCAATCCCATTGGACTTGTTTGAGGCTCTATTTTGCTCCACGGTGACTTGAGCAGTTACGGAAGGTGGAGATAAGGATCGCGACGATGGACCCCGGGACTCTTCACCACCGGCCCTTTCCTCATCGTCACTGCGCTCGTTGCTACCTTCACTGTCACTATCGAAAATGGGAGGCGCACGAGATAAGATTTTGGGTTCAAGGGGAACAACAACCGCCTGTTTAGCTCGGCCTTTCCTCTTGAAAGAGGTTTTTGGCGGTTGGGGGGTGGCATGTTGTATCCATAACCGTGTTTCTGTGATTCAAGGTGCCGTAGGATGAGCCGGGGCAAAGAATAGTAACCGTAATCATAGAATAGGCAACTTGAATGAGAGATAAATAAACAAATCAAACATATAAACTCACCCCCAACGAGCCAATAAGTATTTTTCTTGCTATCCCACCCAACTGGTTCCATTCTCTGCGATAATGCAATCGGTCAGTTGCCTTCTGACCGCTGAAGGTCATGCGTTCATGCTCACCCAGCCAACACCGCTGTCCTCCTCACCAAGTAAGTTCCTCAAACGCATCACTCCGGTAAACTGCCATTCGCAAAGTGTCCAAAGAACATCAAGTTGTTCTGACTGAGTGAGATCGAACCATTGGCGCATGGGCGGGGGCTTGGCAATAGGCTCAGGTACGGTCACGCCCGGGGAAATGGACTCGTCCGCTGTGGCAGGTTTAGTATCTGGCTGGACAATGGCTGCATCGGGAAGGTGGTGGTCGGCTGAGTTGAATTCGTTTCGGGAATGGGCTCTAGCCATAAAACCATTCGGTTTCGTGTCAAGACTATTGAGCGAGTTGGATGCCGGTGCTTCTTCCTGCAGCCTAGCCTCCTCGTTTCTTGATTCGTTCACCCCATCCTGTTTCTCATTCTCAGAATGAGGAGAGGGGGGCATCATATCCTGCAGAAAGGGATTGGGACGAGGAGAATATCGACGCGCATACTGCCCTTGAAGATACCCCATCCAGTTTTGTGGCCTGTACAACGTGGATATGTCAGAGATGTGATGGGAAAAGAATGGACAGTAGTTGGGGATCGCAGAGTGGGGGTAAGACACAGTCGGGACGTGCAACGACCACAGTTTGGAGAATACAAACAGCGGTCGGGGCACCAATACAAAGGGTCTTTGGTGAAGACGAGTGGCAAGTGTGGTAACGGTACATCCACGTACGTGATTTTTCGATCCTGAGCAAGAGTGAATAGCATGCGATGGACGATCTTGGAGAGTGCGATGTCGCTCCCATACGCGAGGTCTTCTTCAAGCTCCTGTGCCACCAAACGAACGAAAGGGGTTGGAAGAAAAGTCAGCAATCGTATATGCATGGGGTTGTGCGAATAAAATGGGTGATGCGAGAGAATGTAGTGCGCCTCGTTTTACGACAGAATATGCGGAAGGCGCAGAAAACGAAGAATGCAGATGGAATAAGACCATAGACCAACATGAGTTCCACGCCCCAGCAGAGTTAACATCATTAGGATAATGCTCAAAAAATAGCCAGGATCAAATTATAGTGGTTCAAGTCAGAGCACGCACCACCTCAACATATGGGTCAATCCTCAAAGGCCCCTGGAACGTATATAGGAACTGCGACACGGCAGCCCACCTCCAATCCCTCCTCAGAGAGGCTAATGTGGGCGGTAAGAACGCATTGGGATCAGCCCATTGGACGGGATGAGATTCTACGGGTTGTTGCTGTGCTCCAGACTTGGATTTGGCTGACACCTGAGAATTGGTCCCAGGAGCGTTGGATCCAGGCGTTTGCTTTTGAACTGCCTGTCGAGGTTTAAAAGGCATCGCGCTGCCTTGGGCGAGCGAGGTTATTATTAGCCTGGATTTAGTTGGAGTTGCGTCCCAGATGAAATAAGGTAATATGTGGGCGCGGAGGGTGGTTGTCTATGAAGGTCTCATTGCGATCGTGAACTAAGCGCCCGGCGCTTGGATCATAAGTTCCAAGTTCCAACCAGTTGAAAGCCAAAGTAGGGCATATCCGATAAAATTAATTTACATCCAAAGCGGATTTAAAGTCCTACGAAAAAACGAGCTGAACGATCAAAGATCTCAAGTGGGGACGATGTCCATCGCATCGTCATCCGCCTCTTGAGCCGCCCCTGCCTCAGCTGCAGTCTCCTTATTGACACGTCTTCGGTTTCTCGCCCTCGCCGCTCTCGATGGTTTCTTCGCTGCAGGAGGTTGATAACTGCTCATAGAATGTTATTTTGGATCTTTTAAACGGTAGCGGAAACATACGTAGTGTTTTGAACTACAGATTCCGACAATGTTACTTGCGAAAGTGTGATCTTCATATAAGGCATACGCTGAATTGGCAAGCTATGCGAGCGGCGACATCAGGAATAAAAAAACCAAGGCGGTGCGAAATACCTACTGGTTTTTCCCTCCCAACGCTTTCTGGAGAGCTGCCTGCCGCTCCACACCAGGCTCATCCGGCACACCAACTCCCGGACCCTCCTCGCGCGCATCCGGGATATCCAAACATCCGACTTCGTTATACTGATGCAGTGGTCCCTGTTTGAATTCGCGCTTTATGATCTCCACCACTGAAATCAAGCGTGGAACATTCGTAGTTGCAGGCTCGATTTTCCGTGTTTTAGCACCTAGTTCAGGTGCACTTGTCTTTTCGCCTTGTGGAATAGTGCCACATTCGTGAGGCAAAGTATGCAGGATGAGAGGGCGTTTCGGATTATCCTTTACTCAAGGCAGGTCGCGTCGACAGGATGATATTAGAGGTGGCCAGTTCCAACAGACAGACAAGCGGACCTTGAGGAACTTAAGTGCAAAAGTTACCAGCACTGAAATTTTTCCATGGGAAGCCACCCGTATAAAATGTGGGTCCGTGTTATCCCCTGCAGCAACAGAATCCATAATCCCCAAGTTAGAAAGTTACGGCAAACAAGTGGCAGAACGGAGACAATCACCATCGAGCCTACTATATCACGTGAGCAAGGGCACCTTAACATGCCCCAGCACTCGAACCACTTGAAAGCTTGAACCGCCTCTCAGTCGCGGGATTCCCTTATAACTAAATCATCAAGCCTATCCAAATCCCTACTTATGAGACGAACATTCTTCTTTGATAGTTCTAACTTTGCGGCATTAATCTGAGTCCGGGACAACATCAATCAGTTTGTTGCATCCACCCTAACCCAGGCTTGAGTGGTGACATGACTCCAATTTATCTCATACATGGAAAACCCTCTCAGTCTCTACTCGCCTTAGCTATGTGGCTCAGAAACTTGCTGCACAATTGAAGATACTACCTGCAAGATATTCTCGGATCATAACAAGGATTAAACCTAACTATAATACACATCAAGGATCCTTATCTTGTTGCTCTACGTCGGCCAGTGCCTCAGCGCTTTCCTATACATTTCTAAGCCCACAAAGCTCTTCAGTGCTGTCCCTTAGCGCATAGATATATAATTACTTTGCCTGTCCACCTGCTAGTCGCCAATTCCCGCTCCCCAAGGAAGCTAGTACGCTCACACAACCAATGTATCGGCAAGTTACTACATCGATTATCTCGTTCGCAATGCTGAGCTGCAAGAAGATTTTATAGACCACATTGCACATACACCCCAACCAAGACTTTCGACTTCCACGGCGTAGCACCAAGCCTAGTATAATACAGATCGCAATTGGTGAGTCATAGGCATGGGGCGGCCAGGAACGCATGGATGAACACACACTGCCGCACGTCAATTCTTGCCACGGCAATCCGCAGGCGGCCAAGTCGATTCATTCAAGCAACCGCTGATGATTCGGGTGTACAGGTCAGGCGCTGTAAATGACTCATAAAACACGTTAGCCTTGCTTTATGAACGACGTTTCCTTAGCCAAGCCTTATTAGCTTTTTCTCAAAAAAACGATTCATTAGTTATCTCGGAAATGTCGAATTCTCCTTATGCAGAAGATTTTATCATCAATGCTCTTGAGAAGGGGTCCATTCTCAATGTTTTAGTAAAGCTATACTGTATAGTATTTAGCATGGCCCAGTAATCATGCCTAGCTCGGCCCCGAAACAACTAGAATCACTGCGGCGGGATTTATAAGCACGCGATCAATTGATCAACTGCACTCCACATATTTCATATATTCGGGGGCCGCACTTCCGGCGACTTGTAAGTTACTGCACTCAGCGAGACAGTGCTCCAGTGGCTTTAAGCAGCTGTAGCGGGAGCTGATATCCGCCACTTAAATGACTGAGGCTCTACAGATCCCGATGTGCTTCTCGGATCCCAGTTTTCTAATCCTCTAGATCTACGTGTACAGTCCACGCAAGCCGGGGTCGGAGGCGTATATAAGTGCTCGGCTATGCGGTCGCTGTGCGATCGCCACCTGGTCCACTTGCAACTCTGGCCCGACTCACGCCCCTGCTGTATTTTGCGGATTTGGCCCGCTGTCTTACCCGTCACAAGACAAAACCTTCACCCAGCGACGTCCCCCCCGACCACGACCCAGGTGGAACCAAAAGTGACTCGGGGCCTCCAACGAGCCCCAACTCTAATGCAACCTCGAGCTCTGTTAAATTGCTCCCTTTGCTTGCAATAGAGCTCATAGAGCGAATTGCAGATCATCTGTTCGCTCTCGAGCCACCGACCAACGGCCTTTTGGCAGACGCCCCAATGCTTTGTACAAAACCTGCCTGGGTAGACGTAGAAGGGTTTATGCAAGCTAGTCCTGAACTTCACAAAATGGGATACATCCGCTGGATTCGCATTCTCACCGTGAGGGAACCTGAGGACTGGAACATTATATCTCGGAATCTCTCGTGCATTAGGTATTGTTTCTGTGCCCTTTCAAGCGACTCATCCACAAGTACGCGTTTGCTAACTCGATATCAGAGAGATTAGGTGTCTGGATAGCACCCTGCTTAACACTGAGGGCCAGCGACTACTTCCCAAATTTCCACATCTCTATGGCGCTTCAATCGACACTCATGCTGATGTTTGGCGCGACAAAGATGGCCGATTCGCCTACCGGGACGTTATTCTCAGCCTTCCCCCTTCGTTAAGGCGCCTCGAAATTGCCCACGCACATGGGCCTGATATTCGGGTCATTTCCACGCTAAAAAAGCACTGCTCTAATCTCGATGAGCTCAGGCTCGGGCGGTGCACCATGTTCAATAGGACACCAGCCTGCGACTTTTGGACCTCGTTTCCGCACGATCATGACGCATATATCTCGAGCATTGGCACTGATGATTATGCTGTAAGTCTATGTCGTCCCATTCATCCTCGTGGCTAGGCCTGACGCATGTATTCAGCACTCACTGGGTCACGAACTCGCCCCGCTCAAGAATCTCCGCTCTCTCCAGATGGGCCTGTACTTTTCACCGTCGAATATTGTGTTGGCTCATAGGTTATACCACCAGCGGGGTATTCCTGCCCCAGAGATCATAGATTGGCAAACAGCCATTCCACTCTCTGAATTGCCTCCTAACTCGTTTACCCAGGCTGTGCCACCAGACCTAGAACCCGCAACCACAGAACAGCTAGTCTCAGTTTTACACCGACCTGATTCGGGGTTAGGCACGGATTTTGATTGCCCACGGTGCGTGGAAGCAACCAGCGAGATTACCCAAACCGCTGAGACGTCTGCCAATGCAATCCTTCGGGAGCATGTTCCATCGCTCACCAAAGTTCGGTGGATGGGGTGGCTTACACCTGGACATTTGGGGGTGAACTCGTACGAGTACACCAGGCCGTTGGAGGCATAGCTTGTCTAATATATTCATATGTATACACGAAAACCCTTACGTATACCCTAATGGTCTTTTAAGAATACTCCCAATGATGTACTCACAACTCATCGATATCAATCATGTATTAATGCGCACTAATACAATGTATTCTTCCAATACTGTAATGTGATACTGTAAGCGATGACATTTGGTTCATCATCACGCGTACGGCGACAGGTACCTAGGTGTCAATCCCCCTTCCCGAATTCCCGCGCGTGGGTCGACAAGTGTTAAAAAGTAGCTGAAGCTTATACAAATAAACCCACGTGTACCTCCTGTTTCGAATTCAGGCTATGTCTCGTATTGTTAACAATTGTTGACGAGGGCACGGCAAATGGTTGGCATTCGGTCGTCTCGAGTCTGAGCTCAATTGCTGAAGAGTAACTATGTCTTAACAAACAGCGTACTTTTGGCGATCTCTGAGGTAAAATATGTGACGTGTTTGAACTCTTGAAATGGGACGATTTACAGGCGCTCATTGGAGGTAGCTAGGTCCCAAACGAAGAGCAACACCCGAGCCTTCCTATCAAGAGGAAGGCCAGCTCCAAGTGTGGTGCACTTATGGCCCTGTCAAAACCGTGCGTTTGGCCTCACCGGCCACGTTCGGACCAATCGACTGTAACGTTGATTGCAACGTTAACACGAGGAGAAGCATGGAAGTCGAGTTAATCGACCTGTCAAAAACTCGCACATGGCTAGCGCCAAATGAAGCGCGCGCTGATGTCCCGGCAAATTAAACGATTACTTCAAAGATGGATCGATACAACACATGAAGGCACTGAACTCGATAGTTAAACCGTCAATTAGTGTCCCTTGATTGTACAGGTATATAAGGCAAACAGAGCTTGGGTACGACATCGAGGACATCGATTCGGCGCAAACCGAAAATACGAATCAACACGCTGAGGATTAAATGCGCTGCATGGGTGAGATAAACGGACATGAGAATTCCGGCCGCAAATACCCTTTGCTTTCCGAACTCACTAGTATTTTTGCCTTATCGATCTTAATTGCCGCATCCATCTTGGCTAATTGTATAGTTCTGCCCCTTCCTTCAACCGCGTGACCATTGACTTATTATTTGCAAATTAGTTAGCATACAAGGGGTAAATGGATATGTTATCTAACTTGCACTCACACTTTGCTAGAGCTGACCACGAGTTCTGCACTTGTCCGCACTCCCAATTGATAGTTGTCTTGGTTCGTTGGGCCCAAGTCTCGAGCTCTTCGAGCCATTTAACGTTTTCAACTGGCGCACCATGCCTGTTGAGTGCATACTCTCTCGGTGTTCTATGCATATAGGAAGAGAGGAATAAGTAGAGGGGTAGTGTTTTCTATATAGAAGCGGAGCTGCGATATCGAGCGGAGGGTGACAGTACAAGGCAAAAGTCCTCTTCGTTAAGTATTGGTAGTTCGCTCATCGCTGGGAATGTCCTATGGACCGGGATGCCAGTATGCTCTTCGACTCTATCTGGTTCAGGTGGCCATACTTGCTCTTCGTGGCATGAAGAGCGCGGGAACACTCATACCCGGATGCATCCAGGTGCTGGTGCAGCCATAAAGAAATTCGTTGAAAGCTTGAGTAAGGGTCCACTGCTCAGCATCGGGACAAGTAAATCAACACTGCATAGCACCACGCGGTATCACTTAGGTCACACCACCTGGTGTACAACTTGCAATTAAGTTTGCTCGGAGTCGAGGGGGTGACTCGGGCATCGATATCAAAGTCAATTGCTCCCCACAATTGGCTTTGGCGCCCACCGATACCCGAATAAGCTTAAGCGCCGATGAGCGCGCTGGAATGCTTTTCACCCGCGCAGCTCGGAGCGAGTCTGCTCTGCAACATTAGGTAGAAGTTTTAGGGGACTCACTTATACTGCTTAGCCTATTTGTGGCTCGCGTTAGTTGACCACCGTGCATGCTCTCTGACTGCAAGCAAATGGAGCCCTTTAGGTGTTTTATTCGCTTCAGTCGCGCGTATCTAACAGTGCATGTGAGCGAGTCCGCCGTAAACTGTACTTTCTAGTATTATGGATTAGAGTTATATGGTCGCAATTGCAGCGTTCAAAGCATAACGCTTGATATTATTAAATATAGAGCTAGAGCTAGTAGTATAACTATCGATACCGCTGGGGAGTCTCGGATCATTAGATATATAACGATCAATGAGCTCAAAATTAGACTGGCCACTTTCAGTGATGCCTTAAATTGGCTTGGGCTTTCCGGACGATGTAATATTTCGCCTATAGCTACTAAATGCAAGAAAGGTAAACTTGAACAAATTATGGAGCTAATACAACCTTGGTCGATACTGGAGATAAGGTTTTGTGAAGAGGTCGCCGAGAGTGGCCACAGCTAGTGATCTAGTTCATTATTTGAACCATTAAGAGTCAGTGCGCTTAGCCCCCGGTATTAAGTGAATATCGGGCCCAACAATTTACTCTGTTTGCCCAGACGGTATTGTTTAATGACCACCCTCATGTATTGGTGTACAAATAGGAAGGGAGCCTAAGTTTACATAAATAATTTGGAGAAGTCGCATGCCCATGATAACTAGCCTAGGCCTAGGATGGGCAAGCGTTCGTTGGGTGGCAGCCGCCCCAATGCTCACTAACTGCCACCTTGTATGCTTCATTACCTAGTCTGAATGCATCTGATCGACTGCTTAATCTATAAGATACTAAGCGTTGAAAGATTACCTACCAATACCGGGGGATCTGCGCCATCGAGTTGAATTATGGCATCTATTTTTGCATCCTTCTTGCTCTGACCCTCTCCTTCAATATTGTCAACAATATTCCCATCGACTAAACCACCACATAAGATTCAGCGCCCTGGGTTCGGGCATACACCTGTCTTACTTTTAATGCGTGCAGCCCAGCGGTTACCAACTTGACTTAATTCCCAGCCCACAGCGCTTTTCGTGCGTTGTGCCCAAGCCTCAATTTCCTGTAGCCATTTTACCTCCTCATCGCCTTGGCCAGGCTTTCTGAGGGTGTAGCGCCGCTCGGTCATTGTGTGTTAAACTTGAGTTTACTGGAACAGTTGAGAGTTGCAATTAGTTATAACAGTCGAGAGCTATTCTATAAGTTTAGCCCTAAATCCCCTTTATATATGGCGTAAATCTCGCCCTAGGCCTCTAGCAAGTCTAAGCACCCCACTTAGAGTGCGCATCATCAGGATAGTAGTGGCATGCGCTTGCTTCCGTTCACAGCCGGCTGTATTTTGCCTTCAATGCAAGGGGGTTGACCTGGCAGCTGGATGCGCATGGATATGTTCGAGGTCTATGTGCGATGCGTGAAGAGCACTACCAAATTCAGATTCATTAGGTCTTCATGTATGGCTCTCATTATCATTCCCTAGGGAATTGCCACGTGAGAGCTCTTGAAGAGCACTCGGATCAAATTTAATCAAGGATTTCGCCCAAACCCTTATAAATCGGTGCCGACTCTGCCGAGTTTGACTCGGCGATGTGTAATTGATCCCTGATGGGCAATCGAAACAAGCCGGCGACATGTCGCGTTATCATGCGAGGCATCCATAGCTGCCCGTTGAAGCGAGAAGGCACCCCTACCCCCAAAGCGCTACACTTTTCACCGCGTTGCGGAGTATGTCAACAAGGAAACACGTTGTGTTTCCAGGCTGTGTGGCCGATGGTTGATGGTTAACTGTAGCATGGCAATGCAGTAGCCACATATGGTATATATGATACTTTGGTTACGATCCAACAATAAGCTTTTTTCTGGCAGCACATGCGCGCTGCGGACATTGTGTGATCGACCATTGTTTCATCCACACATGTCGACCTCCTACTGTATGTCCACAAATACTGTATATGCGTGTATACATAGTACATAGTTATAAGTTGGCTACCGCAACGAAACAAGATTCAAAGCTCTTTTCTTATTTTCCGCTAGTGGCCGAGCCTGGATGCTCAAGTATACCCGCCCCATCGCAGCTATAAAAACGCTTAGCAACCTTTGCAATCTTGTCAAACACTGGATATATTATAGCATCTTTGGATGTCTGTTGGGTACGCCTACCCCTAGGGAACCTAAGTCTGCCACGCATTAGGTCGCTAGTCCAGCATGGGCTAATCTATGACGGACTAGGAATACTATCACCTCTCAACAGAGGCAGCTCGTTCTCCCTATAGATTTGGTAGAACACGTTGCTAATTTTTTATTTGAAACTACACTAGCAGTGGATTCATCCGCTCATGATGGGATAGTTACCATTTGCTCGACTAAACCCTCTTGGCCGGACATCGCTGGGTTCATGAGGGCTTCTGTAGACTTACACAATCTTGGGATGGAGCGCTGGAGTCGAGTATTGACTTGCCGATCCCAAGGTGACTTGGAGTACGCGCTGAGGTTTTCTCGCTGGATTCGGTATGTACTTTAAGGGTGGCAAAGGTTCAAAAACTAATGATATTTCGACTAAAGAGAGCTCCGATACATGGGGGGGGCACTCTCTGGTGGCCAATATGGCAATATATTAAAGCAATTCAATTGCCTCCATACGTTGTCCATCGACTCCCACGAAGATGTTTGGCACAACGGTAGCAGGTTTGCCTACCGTGATATATTTACATCCCTCCCTTCTTCCATTCGCCGACTCGAAATCAAACACGCACATGGCCCGGACGCAAGGGTTATTGCGACCGTGAAACGATCTTGCCCAGAGCTTCAAGAGCTACGACTGGGACGATGCAACATGTTTAACAGAGCGCCAGCTTGCGATTTTTGGCGTGCTTTCCCTTTTGAACACGACTCATACATATCGACCGACGGAACCGACGAATACGCGGTGAGCCTCGTACACTAGGTATCGTGGGAAGAACACTAACACTAACACCTTATTCAGCATTCTCTCGCACAAGAAATTGCACCTCTTCAACATTTGAAGGTCCTGCAGTTGGGCATATACATGGTGCCGGCCTCAGCAGTCCTAGCGCACAGAATCTACCATGCCAACGGGCTCCCTGGACCTATGCATATCAATTGGCAAGTGGACGTAGCGTTGGCTCAGCATGCACCGAACGCACTTGGTGGAGATGCTCCACAAGACCTCGAGCTCGCATCAACCGATCAGCTCATTGCTATGCTTCACCGACCGGGCTCGGAGCCGAACTTTAGTCCAGAATCCTGTGGGTTCTGTCGGGCGGAGTTTCTACAGCTCAGCGTTGACGCTGAGCTTCGTGCGACCCAAACCCTCAAGGCACTGGTGCCTTCTCTTACACAGGTGCGATGGATGGGCTGGTTCACACACAGGCACCTTGGCACGAATTCATATACTATCTAAATTGGTATATTTAAGTTTATTTTATTTTTAACACTGTTTTCTCTCGACGTACTAGCTAGTACTATTTAGTGGAACAACGGTGTTGTCTATTAATATTATTATTTACCACCACATGTACTTTAACATATGATTTAGGACCGGATTCGGGCTCATGTAGTATTTTGGGACTATCTCTTGTTTCAAGCTCATGTATTACGATGCGGATGCAACTCTCTATAAATTATCCCTATGCACATACACATCTCATGGGCCGAGCCAACCTACAATATGTATAAAATTGGTTCAACGTTGTTATAATATTTTTAAACCATATTTTTAAACCACATATACCTCAGTGAAGAAGTTCGAGCCCACCATTATCATCGCCAGCTCCCTCTTTGAAAAAACCGCGTTTCAAAAATACCCACCCCGCATACAATCGACTTCTCGATCGATCAAGCAGCAAGTTTACATGCAGTGTGTGATGAACCGAGCCCGAGGCTCGATTTGACCACACAACCGGTACCCTTATCCGCTTCGGCGAGCTGAGCATTGACATTAACGTTACTCGAAAACGACCTACTGTATACTTGTACTCGTGCCCTACCTTGTAGATTCGGGGGTGAGAACGCCGAGGAGTGGAGAACGGGCAAGCGCTCAAAACGCAATATCCCAACGAGGCGTGAAATAGGGTGGGTGCAAACTGCAATCTATCACAACGCAATGGGTGATAGGCGTAGTCGGGCCGGTTGATGAGCACCGCGGCGGTCAAAGTAACTCCAGGTTTTGGCATGGCGACATCGATCGGTGGGGCTCAAGGCATGTGGTATTCAACTTGGAGAGCCACACATGGCGACGTTACCTCGTGTAGATACAGTAACACCCGACGAGCCATGTGTGTATGGCGTTGGCCACGAGCTGTCACCAGCGCCTAGCGCCAATTCAGTATGACAAAGTATGACAGACAGAATATGACAAATTTATCAACCCCGAAGAGCGCCTAGCCTGTCATCAACAACTCAGTCTGTCATTTCCATGGGGTGATAATCTCAATCCATTCTCTCCCACGACGGCGGGACTCCTAAACGGCTACAGCAACACAGTGCAAACAGCATACAGATCGACAACAAAAAAACCCAGAGGCAAAAGAATGTTGGACGAGTCAGGTGGGGGTATCTCAAAAGAGTATATCGGAAACCAAAAGAGTGGAGTAAAATGGCAAGTGGGTGGTCTGGGTAACTATAGTTTACTAATGTGATTAAATAAACCCAGTTCGAGTACCGACTGGGCTTAGAACATAAATACCGCCTCGCTCAGCCTTCGGCTTTCGTCATCTTCAATCTTGCCCGTCGCCGCTTGGATGTCCCCGGCCGTGTACATGGTTGGACTCAGCGCTTCACGAGGACTGAGAGGCTCGGCCAACAAGGTTGAGGAACGCTGTCCAGGGGCGAACCGCGAGACCCTGTTGCCACTTGCGGAAGGTGCCATAAGCGTAGATGAACGCTTTAGGCCAGCTGCAGGCAATGCCAAAAGACGAGAGGAAGTCGCGCTACGGGGAATATTCGGGGTGGTAGGCTAAACACGCAGGAGATTCAGCGGACCGTACCAATGAGGAATCACTAGGAATGCTTACAGATGGCGGAGCCGTATTTTTGCGCTTTCCAAATCCAACATTCAAAAATGACATGGTCTTGCTGCGTTTCGGGACACCCAGCTGCTGTGACTCGGCAGCCTTCTTGTCCGCCACAATCTTTTTCTCTGCAAATGCATAGAACCCACACTCGTCTTCGTGCTCGGGATCAGAATCTCCCTCATTTCTCGACTGCCCAAACTTGACATCTTCTTCGAACATCGGGAGCGGACTTGGCGGTGGCTCATCTCCAGAACTCGAGCTGGGCTCAGCACCATCTAGAGAGGCCCTCGAGCTTCGTCTGCTCTCGTCACCCTCGAGGACCGCATCAAGTTTAGGAGAGACGCTCCGCATACGACGTTTGTCGCCCGCAACTTCCAAAGACCTGCCACGAGGTTCTTCTTCCCCTTCTTCCCCATCTTCAATCTTGACGCTGGGACTTGAACCTCCAAATGTAAAGTGTGCGAATGCTGAATGACCTGGGAACTTCATGGACGTCGGAGTCGCTGGGCCACCAGTTGAAGGAGCAGTCGACAGGCTTCGTCCACCCCGGGTAGACATCGAGCTCGCACGTTCAACGGTTGGAATATCGCTGAGTGGTGACGGGGGCTGGAGCTCATCACATTCTGGCAATGTCGCGCTTGAAGGAGCAGGCGAAGCGGGAAGTGGGATCAGAGTACAATCGACAGCCAAGGAGTCACTAGTGACATTGACGACATCAACATCTGCTGCTGGCGTCAATAAGATGGAGGGAGATGGAGGAACGAGCTCGTCGACATTGGGTGCTTGGACAATCAGGCCGAGCTGAACAGAAACCGCAGAGGCAAAGCTATTCTCAGACAAGCCCGGTGGAGGGTTCGAAGGGGAAGGTGGAAGAGGGACACAATATGGGTTGTTCGCAAGTGGTGGAACGATGATCTGGGGAGGGCGAGGCCGTTTGGATTCACGCTTAGCCTGAGGGTCGGTGCCGTCAGTCCATTCCTCATCCCGGATTCTGTCGAGCTCATTCCATTGTTCTTCGTCCAGTGATTCCCTTGGTGACCCTGCGGCGGGTGTGCCTGCCAGCCATCGGGTCACGCGAGCATCTGCACCTGGGTCGCGCGGGAAGTCGAGCACCAGGGGTCCATGTGCATCGATCACCAGCTGTTCAAAGGCTCGCAAATCTACATTTACTTGTGGAATTTCCGTAGACCCAGGGGGACATATGGGAACTTGATCCGAAGGGCCGCCCGCGTGGACACCATCCGACTTCGGGTTTAGAGATTTGTGGGGCTCCGAGTTGTCGTCCTCCACGTCAACCCAATCTTCATTATTGTCGACCGCATCGGCAACTACATCGGGAAGAATAGGTTCTGGGGACCCAGAGGTGCTGGGTATTTGGGCGGGAGAAGCAGAGTCGGGATGCAAAGATGAATTAGCAGCGGGGTCGGTGGTAACGTTGGAAACCTTGGCGAGCTCAGCCGGTGCATCCGCAAACGTAACGCGTGATCCTGGCGAGGGGGACCGCAAGGAAGGGGACCGAGGGGGGGCAGCCATGATGGGAGCAAGGCCCAAGGTTGCTGTAATGGTCGCCGGGGGTGCTTGTGACAGTGGAAGGGGCGGACATGCCTCCTTTGGAAGCTTGGAACGACCACGAAAACGACTGGTGAGTTTGCTAAAGAAGGATTTGGTAGAGCTCGGGCTGGTCACTGTCGGAGCAACGTCGTTCGAATGTGGGGCCACCGAGTCGACGTCTACTGGTGTGGGGGACATCGAGTGTGGAGATTGGCTGTTTTTCGCTTATTAGTATTCAGCCGACGGGTGTGCATGTGACATACCTGCTGACCACCAATGCACTCATACGCTTACTGTTTCTATGCGAACTAGGGGCTCGTCGGACACTGGCCCCACGACGAACTCCCGACTGAGAGCGACGCACACTGGCCCCCCGCTGTAATCCCCCTGAGGCAGCACTTGGTGCACGACGCAGAGTCGAGTTTCGTACAGAGCGTCGGGTGCTGGTCCTTCTCCCCGCAACACTAGTCCGTCGTCCAATTGGCTTGCGGCCTATACGGATAGTAAAGCGACGACTAGCAAAGTCAAGCATAAGGAACGAATGTGAGAAAAGGAGGGTGGGGCACAAGTGCGGGGGACGCGAACGGAACTTAAGTTGAGCCCCACACAACCCAGGGTCCATCAAACACATCTTGGCGTGATCGTACATTGCAAATTCACAATTCCCGATGACTTCTTAAAATTCTGTTTTTATTTACCCGTTCCACCCACCAGACTCCGTTCAATGAGTCTCCTTTATTACCTGTCCATATAACGTGTCTCTTGTATACACCGCGGCTTGCAAACGCGACTCCACTCCGTTTCTGTCGGGGCCGGATGGCCCGGACATGAGCGGACCAAATGAGGCTAATTTACGGAACACGTGTGACCTCGGACCGGACGTCTTCTTTGACAAACTAAGATCAGCTTTGCCCGACGGGACCGCGTTGTATCAAAAATGTACTCCAGAGGTATCAAAGTATCGAAGAATCGAAGCTTTGAAACTTTGAGCTATTTAAGTTTTGGTTCACCCACTAAGAATATTAGTGGTCACCAACGACTGTGCACGAAGCATTCCATCACAGCGCAGCACAACTTGGTACTCACGGGCGTATCAGCGTTGTTTGTTCGTTATTTGCTGAACCTGAAAGATGTTCGCAAAATACGGGTCGAGACAAAACAAGGAAGAAGCAATCACATCAGTAAGTGTTTCCGATCCAATTGTTTAAGTAAATCCACTTCAAATAAGGGTTTAATTAAAATCACCACCAGGCGTAATGCGTGCGGATGACGCTGGTTGAGCGGATATTGACAAAACCGCCATGTACACCGGTGCTGCACACCGGTAACCCCGCCATAGACCCAGAAGAACCTGCTTGGAATGCGGAAGATTATTGGCTCTTCATAAAATTTTGCAACCGGATTTTCTCCCGATTCTGTTTTCTTCTTTCTGGCTTGGAAGTCCCATTTCCTGGCTTCTTTTCATCCAGCAGCGTCCATAGCCATGCCGGGTACTCCGAGTCCTCAAGAGCCACGACAGGAGGCTGTCCTTTGAGCCACGTCAGGCCAGTGAGGGCGGTGTTTGCAGGGCATGAGGACACTGTTACTTGCAAGTAAGTTCATGCGGATCGGACCATACATTCGATCTCACCGGGACTCCTGGATGAAGCAGTGGTAGGTGTAGGCGCGGGCTTTTCAGAGACACTGGATGCAGATCTTATTCTCGCCCTCAAAACATTAACGTACGCAAAACGTCCAATTTGATGACCGACCCGCATTGACATGGTTGGTGGCAGCATGATAAAATTGAAATCACTCAAGAGGTCACGTGACTTTACGACCAGCGCTTTGTTGCTCGACGCGTCCAACACTTCTATCATCCATCATCCGTCATCCCACATTCACACTCTCCTTTTCTAGATCCTTGTGCTCTACTCATAGGGTAACTAAAACATACGTTAGGCCATAATGTCTATTGTCACTATCCGAGATGTTACATTTCTCAACAATCCCGCCAAATTCCAAGATCCATACTACTTCAAGGTCACTTTCGAGTGTATCGCACCATTGAAAGAGGGTGAGTTCTCCCGAACCATTTTAAACCTTTACAATATCCGACCTTAGACACACAATAGATCTTGAATGGAGAGTAATCTTCGTTGCTTCGCCTGATCGAGAGGAACTCGATCAAGAACTCGATGATTGTATGGTTGGTCCCGTGCCACCAGGCATCAACGCCTTTGACTTTGAAGCCAACCCGCCAAACCCTGCAAGCATACCCAAAGAAGACGTCCTTGGTGTTGCGGCGGTCATCTTGACTGGTCTTTACAAGGACCAGGAATTTGTTCGAGTCGGATACTACCAAAACACAGAGTACGACTCGGAGGAGATGAATGAGAACCCCCCGGCGGAGATAGACTTTTCACGATTGCGCCGGGAACTAGCGGTCAAGCCTCGTGTGACGAGGTTTAATATCAAGTGGTGAGCAGCTGCTCTGTTTTGCGTTTTGGAATTGGTTTTTGAATGTTGTTCCACAGGGATACGGATATTGCACCTACGCCGACTCCCCCCTCCATACCCACAGCTTCAGGCAACGCTTCAAACACCGCCCCAGATGCTCCGCTCGCCCGGGACCCCTCTGCCTACGGCCTCTCTGCCGCTTCAGCTTCTGTGCCTGCCGCATCATAAACCTGTGTTTTAGACTTTTGCCTCGGATAATTGTGTTTGTACACGTGATACTACGGATTAGATTTATTCCCTGGTTGTATAGTCCGTTGTGTCTTTTTCCTGCGCTGTTATAGGCTGTCTCGATAATATACCTGCATTGCTGTGGCTCAATGTAACTGGTCATGCTTAGTCAGCTATGCTTCGCATTATGGAAAAATGCGAACCTTGATCCAAACGTGTCCTGACTTCATCACTAGTCACGATTGCTGGCTGCCAAGTGCCGATGCTGGCTCAAGAGCACATATTATAGCATAGTGTATCATTAGATCTTTGATACCCCTTCAATGCGCTCAAGCGACGGACCAACAGGATTATTGGGCCTGCCGCCAGAGGTGAGTACCTCTTTAGAATACATGCGATGCGACACCTTTGACAGCTTCTTTCTGCTAAGCTAGCTCCTCTTCGAAATATTGGCATATTCCTCATCTTCTAGCTTACCACTCGTCAACAAATACCTACTACACACCTTCAAGCATGCCTCGCCACTTTGTCGAGCACTCTTTATACTCGGCCAACTCGGCAGAGTGCATTCCGATAAAATCATGCTCCTCGTACCTACAGTCATATTAGAGGGTGCGCTATCCTATCCGATTTGCACTACGGCGGTACTCGATGCGCTCGAGCGCATGAGTCCATTCGCAGGAATGTCACCGGCGTTATTGAAATCGATCCGTGTGACTCCAGGGAGATGGCTCTTCCGAAACTTGCAGACGCAGCCTAGGCCGGCCCGACGCCGCAAGCTGGGTACCGGCCCACGCTCTACTCCAGGTACTTCGGCTCTCCCCTCGCCTTCATCTTCCTTGTTGTCCACACATTCAGGTACGAATCCATTGGGGTTCTTACAAGCTGTGGCGAGTCGGTACACCCTCTGGTTTACGGCACGTGGATCTGCTTTTGCTTTGTCGATGTGCGTGCGTGCCGGACCGGCCCAGTACCCCCTCCTTCAATTTCTTCTCCAGAGCGGAGCCGACCCTGCTGCCCAATCCTGCTTGCCTTTACAGATCGCGGCCACCATAGGAGACATGCATGCACTCAAGGTGATGATAGAACCTGGCGAGGACGTTCAAGAGGGCAAATTCAAGGGAGGAAAACGGCGAAGAATCGAGGACCGGGTGCAGCCGACGCCCAAGGTGCTGTCTGCCGCCATGAAGGCCAAGCACATCCAGGTTGCCAAATGGCTCGTGAACGAAAAGGGTGTCGTACCAGACATGGCGACTATGCAGATGTTGCAGCATGTATAGGCATATGGATTTGCCAAATGGGGGCCTCGTGGTTATGAGCCATCATGCGAACTTCGTTTGCGCTTGATTTACGTATAAGTGGATGGTCTTCGCTTGCTCTGTTCGGTACCGCGTATCTTAAACTCATCGTATTACTGAATAAAGAAATGGTGGGCTTCTTGGCGCCAAGGAAGACCAGGTTCACTGTTGCTTCCAACTTCTCTATCTTGCCTGACCGCGTTAGATAAGTTGTGGCTCTGCATTTGCGGCTATTTAAAATGCGGACGCCTGTCTCAGATGATCTACAATTTCTTTGGTATTTGGTGTCGCGAGCGAGCGGCCATAAAATGAACGCCAAATTGCTGATGGATTGAAGAAACTAACGCTAACTACGCACGAAAACGGGGTCTAAAATGAGGTTCTAAAGGGAATATCTAGTTATTAAAACATAATATAAGAGTTCGAAATCAGAACAATCCACCATTGTCCAGATAAGATATTCCCACAAACGTAGTCAGAAGATGTCCCAAGCAAACGAGAATAACTCAATAAATAAATAAGTAGACTAGACCTCTAAAGTGAGCATTAAGTGGAAGTTTTCGCAAATAAGTATCTTTTTGGAAAGGTTCGAAGAGGTTTTGACTGAATCTAGTGGACGTGGGCCTCGGTTAGAGAGCTGACGATGTAAGAGCTAGCACCAAGGTGTGAAGGCGAGAACCAGTCCATCCACTCTACGGTTTCTAAGGATGGAATGTTCTCTTTCATGACCGCGCTGGCATTTTGCTCCGCATTCTTGGACTGGTCAAAAAATGCATCGTGGCAAAGTGTGCAACTATTAGGCCCAAAGTTTGGTTCGGGCTTTTGATGATAGAGCGAAATTAGTAGAGCCGGGTTGGGCGGCTGTCTAGCGTCAGCAATGCCGAGATCTATCAGTGCTTGATGCCACTGGATATGGGCTGGTTCGGGCTGGTTTTTAACATGATATGCGCGGTGAGCCAGGACGGCGGTGGAAGGGATTAAATAGACACCGAGTCTTAAGCTTTTGAGTTTTTTGAGCGAAATCATTTCCTGGGAAACCGAGAGCTGGGGGAAGGTCAATTCGTATAGAGATTTAACGAACGGGAGTGCTTACAGCATACTCATTCGTTCCATCAGACGCAATATATGCGTCATGATCGAATGGAAAACCCGACCAGAAATCACATGTGAGGTGCCTATTGAACATGGTGCACCGGCCCAGGCGGAGAGTCTCGAGGTTGGGGCAGTAAGTTCGAACCATTTCGATGATTCTTAGGTCCGGACCGTGTGCATGGGTAATTTCGAGGCACACCAAACTCGGAGGCAACGATGTGAAGACGTCACGGTATGAGAAGCGCCCCGAGAGATTTCGATATACGTCACTGTGAGCGTCAATCGAAACAGTGTGCAAATGGGGAAACTGAGCTAAAATTGAATCGCTAACACCCGAACCAAATGCGCCGTCAAGGCAACTTAATTCCCTGGAATCACGCGGTCGTATTTTCGATATTCCCATCAGTGTCAAGGCTACGTATGTGGAGGAATAAACTAACCTGACAGTGTTAAAAAATCTCAATACCACCTCCCAGTCTTCCGGGGCGCGTATGGTGATTACTTCTGCCCAGCGACTCATCCCGATGTTGTGTAGCATCAGTGACGCCCCCATGAATCCAGCGACGTCTGGAAAGAAAGGTTTCCTAGAACATATGGACCCACTGTTATTTGCTTCTGGTGGGACGAACGTGATCAAATAGTCGGCAATATGCTCGAATATTTCGACTGGAAGCTTAGTCTGCGCGTCAAGTTAGAATTAACCACGAGCATAGAAAAATTCAAGTACTTGGGAGAACTCTTGGAGGTCATTCGCAATTGCCATGTGGAGGTTGGAAGATCTAGACTTGGCTTAGATCACGTGAGGTTGCCACCCTGGTCATAATGGGGGTTTTGCTTGTGTATATATATACAGTCGACTCCTTCAAATATTTGAGGAGAAACAACACCGTTTCGCCAATCGCGGCCAATCAGGTATTGAGTTTGTTAACATACGGAGGAAGTTGACTGTATGTATTGCAACCGAGGCAGAGCGAATAATTCATGCTTGGAACATGTCTCAGTGCCCTCTATTCGCAGTGTGGGAGAATGGTGAAATGTCTGGATCCTCCAGGCGAGTTTGAATTGGATGCGTCAGATCGCCCCACATAAACTAGGGTGTATACATGAGGATCATTTTAACAAGAATCCCTCAAACCCATTTAACGGCACTATAGCGCCTTTAGTTTTGCATTTGTGCAATTTCACTAGACGCTCGGGCCCTTGTTCCAAGGAAGCGCGCCCTGGAATAAAAAAAGCAAAGCGCCTTTCTTACTTGAGTTCCTCGAGGAGCAATCGATCGCGCTTCATGCCCCAAGTTCGAGGTTTTATGCTCATACCGCGTTGGAGCAAGCTAAAGCTAGGACAACGAAGCACGAATGCAATTGCAACTAATAGAATTTCCATCGATATCCAACATTTCGTTATGATTGCTGATTATGTTGAAAGAATATCAAATCGAATGAATATAAATATATTATAAGACAACCCTATATATATATCTGTCTTTTAATGTGGTTGGTACCGGCGTTATTGTAAAGTCTGCATTTCGGTTGCCCAAAGTTGTGGAACAAAGGTGATGTCAATCAATAGGCGAAGTATATACGTACTAGTATCTACGTTCCAGCACTAGTGGGCGATACTCCGCCCTTGGTGATGAAGAGCGCGGACTCTGCCCACGGATATACGGACAGATCTAGAGAGCACAGTATGAATCCAATAAGCCAACGCGGGATTCGAGTAATAATTCGAAGTACTAGTAATGTTTGCCTTCATGAGCTTGATAGCACTGTGACCTGTTGTAGCTGGTGCAGGCCACTTATAATCCATTGAAGAGTTAGTTTGAGCATTTACCTATCGTTGGAGGCTTGAGTAAATGAGTCCCTATACCAGTTTAAGCGATTCAGCTCAGGTGAAGCTTTTGCGCCTTGGTCGTGGCCCTTTACGCTCTTCGCTAAATAACTGACATGTGTAGATATTTGTTCAGAATTCGGGTACTAAATAGAATATGTAAGAAAAGCATAGCGGCCGGCTAAAGGGTTGGTTACAGGTTCCGGAACCCCATAGACAAATACCTGGGTCGGTGCTGGTGGAATTCAAAACAGGGGGAAGGTACTGAAAGATTTTCGGTTTCGATTAACAGATGCACGCAATCTTCCTAACTCAATATCATTGGAATTGATTTTTCATAACGCTGCCAGTGGTACGTGTATTACCAGAGCATGTTCGGCTCAATATATTGGCTGGCGGCCAGTATTATTGGTAGGAATAGGAGACAAAGATCTGAAAAGAGGTGAGATGACTCTATAGAATGTAAGACCGGTACCAGTCTGTAAAAACCAAAGCCTTGTTACTACAGTTGGCGCGCATGTCCCCCGGTAGTGAAATTACCTATCTGTGGGGAGGGGCAATGTCTTTTCACCAATTACGCCCAAAAAACTGACCAAGTGAGCGTTGGGAGGAACTGACGTGTAAAAAGTTCAAGATTTTGGCGACACCTGGCTCATCACATGCCTTCAGCCCCAACTGGCTCATCCAATTTTCTAGTTATTGGACCACTGTACGACGTATTATCCGCCTTGTAACATTTACATTTAATTCGTAGCGTACCTTTTAAATAATGTCCGTAATTCGGGAACCCCGAGGCGAGGTACCGGAACTGGATCCGGAAGCGTCAATAAGTTAATAAAAATATCCTCAAAGAGTTTAGGGAGATCATTGCAGGTGGGCTTGACGGAGGAGGGGGGGGATTTATTTTGACACTGCAGGGGCCTATCTGTAGGTATAGATTGAATCCTCAACCCTCACCAAGGCCAACTGAAATTCGAAGATGGCATCCTTCTGTACAATCAGCGGAGTTGTACAAGACATGTGTTTTCCAAGAGATGCTTGAATTCAGTAGTGTAATAAGTAAAATAATTGACCCTTGAGCCTCACGAACGCGGGGTTCCCACCTCACCGGTTTACAAATGATACTACTGGGTTTAAATAAGCACTTAAACTTCTGGGTCGCCTTGAAAGTCGAATATATGCGTCGACCCGTTACGAAAAACCTACCCGAGCCTACGTACATACAGTAATTCACTATCATGATCACTGCGCAGCGCTACAAACTGTTAGCCTGGTGCGCGCATCCCCCACAAATGATTCATCCTCGATCAATCGGCGGTGTGTAAATTCGGACCTTCAGTTAGGCTAGCCATTTCAACCCCGATTATCACGATGGCTTAACATGTACATGAATGCTACTGTGGTAATCTATGTATAAATACTCAAATGATATGTACGGTATATTGCAAAAAGGTATTTCAAGCGCAAACAAAATGAAACAAAATGTATGGTAAGCTACGACTACATGCCATTTTGTATTCTAAAGAGTTGTAAACTCAATTTTTATATCGATGAGTGCTCACCCCTAAATGCTGAGGCGCAAACCAGTTCATCCATTCAACGCACTCGAGTCCGGGTACAACCTCCTTTAAAATACCACTCGCACTCGCCTCGGCAATTTGAGTAGCTGAATAAGATTCTTCTCGGCACCGCTCGCATACGTTATCTTCTGGTTCTTGGTGGAACACCGATATCAAATCCGAAATCTGCGGGGCCGGCGGTTGGGGATTTTGTCCAATTTGGTTTTCGTTGGGGGCTGGGACGAGCGCAGTTTGCCAATCTATGGTAGGTGGGGCAGGCATGTTCTGGACGTGAAATATTCGGTGTGCCAAAACCGCTGTGGAGGGGACCAAGTACACTCCGAGGCGGAGCGACTTGAGATTTCGAAGTGAGGAAAGCTCTCCCCCAAGCGAGAGCTTTCAAACAAAATCAAAAATAAGCGTGCATCAGCTATTTGAAATAGAAGGGTACTGCGGCTGACCCACTGCGTATGCGTCGGTTCCTTCATTTGAAATGTACGAATCGTGATCGAATGGAAACGATGACCAGAATTCACAAGCAGGTGTTCGATTGAACATGGTACACCTGCCCAACCACAGTGTCTCGAGATCCGGGCAGCATCGCTTGACCAGCGCGATTATGTTTGCATCGGGTCCGTGGGCGTGTTTAATTTCGAGGTAGAGTAATGATCGAGGAAGGCTGGAGATGACATCTCGGTATGCAAATGGATGCATACCAGCTGCGTGGCGGCGCACATCATCGTGATTATCAATCGAAAGAGCGCGGAGCCTTGGAAATTCGGAAAGAACGGTTTGGCGTTCTGATAGGATCGTTCCGTCCGGACAAATCAGTTCTCTAAGACCGAAGTCAACCGATGGTGAAAAGCAATTTTCTTCAGCCGTACCTGATGAGGTGGCGCATCGACAGAGCCGCATCCCAGTCGTCCAGCGACCGGATAGTCAACACTGTAACCCAGCGTACAAAACCAATCCTATGAAGGGCGGGCGACGCCCCCATGAAACCTACAATTTCAGTATAGTGAGGTTTTATGCTACATATCGTTTCGTGTTCGACATTCTCGGAAGGAGTGGGGGAGTGTATTTGGAAAAGAAAATCAGCAATGAGCTCAATTACCTCGACAGAGAGCACCCTTGTGTTGCCATCTTTTGGTAGACAGAGGCTCGGCCCACAGTTATGCGCCAATGATTGGGTATAAGAGGCCACCATCCACTCGACGACCAGCCTAAACGTTCTACCTCTGAGAAGAAAATAAAAAGTCTTAAAGAAAGACTGTCGGAAGAGATATTTGGTCAATGCAGAACTGGTGAGGTATGTTCATCCTTATATAAGTTACCACCCGGTTATGCGGTATATCCCGGCCGGCTCACGTAAGCAGCACCACCAACCATGCGGTGCACTCGACAGCTCGCACTTGGTAGACTCCGAGCTGAGAGAACGTACGAGAGAAAATTTACGAGCCCGTCGCAATCCAAGCATCGCAGCGGCGAATAGGATCCGCAACTTGCATGTCACACAGGAGTGGACGCAATACCTTTCACAGCGACCATACGGTATGATCGACTCCGGTGGTGTGTGCTCGAACGTCTAGCGAGGCGGTAGAAACTTCCAAGTTGTGGCGACAGCCTAGCTACAGCACGGAGGTCCTTTACCGGTAAAGTTTCGCCACAACCCAAGGGTGCTTGTTTACGGGTTTTGTTCCTCGCCGATGCGACCAACACACTTGCTTGAAAATATCGCCACAAGAGCTACCGAGTGCCAGTTTGAGGAGTTATGAATGTAGGTGGCGGCCCGAGATGAAACGGTACATTTAAAATGGCATTGTGGAACGATCGCGGGCGAGACATATTGTTGCGATGCTCGATGAGGGAGGATACGTCAGTGTCATCCAAAAATCATACGACCCAGCAGTTCCAAGGTTTTCTTATATGAGCGTGGATGAGGTGTGATGGGGATGCACATGGTTGTCCGCGTGTTGGAGTCTTTGGTGTGTGTGCGCACGTGACCTGGCTCATGGGGTGGCGAGTTGTATGCGGCCAAAGGGATATAACCTCAGCCCAATAGGGGGTCTGGCAATGGCTCTATCAAGGAAGTTAGAGCTAACAAAATCGGCAAGGAGAAATTTCGAAGCTACAACAACCTCGAGTTGATCCCGCTGGTTCTATGAAAGGGGACTTTTGGGCCAATTTGCAAGCATTGGATAATATGGTGCTCCCGAGGGTTCCTCGGTGGATATATTTCCTAACTAGGATCGCAAGCAGTTGAGGTCTGGGGTCATCTTAGCGTTCAAAGCAAGTTCCAAATATATAGGCTCGGCGCTTCGGGGCACTATTTTAGCGCTCGATCAGAGGGCCTTTGTGACGTTGACTCTAGGCCTTGGCAAGTGTTTCAGCGACATATGGCATTGTAACTAGCAATGCTACGCATCTGTCGTCAGGTCTCTACCATGCCTAGGATAGTACATCGACCAAGTTGAGCGAGCGATTATGGGAGAGTCCAGCATACCCGCAATAGTGCGGGCCCAAGTTGCAATGGGACGACTAACGCCAGGCGACTAGGATTCAGAAGGGGCCAACAGAGACCCTGGATCGGGCATCATCTCAACTCATGCCGAGCTCGGACAAGACATGCGATTGGCTAATAAAAAATGGACCAACCTGTTGAATTTTCGTTTGTTGAATGTATTCGTGCCCCTAAATAGGGCAGGAAATCATACTCACTTGTCATTCCCCCGACGCCATGGACATTGTACTTGACATTGCCGACGAACTTGTGCTCGACCGTCTCTATGCTGCGGTTCTCCCCCTCGACGTATTTCTGCCGAAAATAGTAGCCAATGTTACGGCCTCTAGTGTGTCTCAACCGGCCCCTTCACTATGGACGTCGGTGGTCAGTTCGATACCCCATCCCCCCGTTGCACATGCTGCCGATGCTGCCATGAAACTCGCTGCACACACGAGCACACTGCCATCTTGGCTGCTCAAATGGGGCTCTCCGGCCCTCGCTGCGTCGGCTTGGCCCCGCGACTATATCCCACGCCAGCTGCTTTCGCTTTCAGTCATCACACTGATTGGAATACACGTCCTTTACTTTGTTTTTGCGGCCTTGTCGTACTACTTCATCTTCGATCACGACATGATGAAGCATCCCAGGTTTCTCAAGGCAAGCTAAACTAGGCACCTTGCTATTGTCATGCTAACGGTTCGTTGTTCAGAATCAAGTAAAGTTGGAGATCCAATGTGCACTCAGCGCGTTCCCTGGAATGACTCTACTCACTCTTCCATGGTTCTTGGTGCGTCTGGTGTATTTCTGCTGAATCGCAATTCTTACATTCTATCGCAGGGTGAAGTACGAGGATACTCGCGTCTGTATGACGACCCCGAAAAATACGGTTACACCTATATGGTTCTTTCCGTACCATTGTAAGAACATTCAGTTTTCATGTTCGACCACAAGCTAAGCCACTTATTCCCCAGCTTCTTGGTATTCACGGATTATCTCGTATATTGGATTCACCGCATACTCCATCATCCGCTCCTTTACAAGCGCTTGCACAAGCCTCATCACAAATGGCTCATTCCGACGCCATTTGCAAGCCACGCCTTCCACCCAGTTGATGGATACGCACAATCTGTCCCGTATCACCTGTTCATTTATCTCGTATGACATTTCCACTCAAAAGTTGGGTTCGAAATCTCACGATCTTCTTTAGTTTCCGCTGCACAGATGGGTTTATCTCGGCCTTTTCGTGGCAGTCAACTTCTGGAGTATCTTTGTAAGCCTTCTTCCATATCTCTCGTCATAGCGCTAACCCCACCTCCGTTTTCAGATCCATGATTCGGATATGATCACTGGTAACGCGTTCATCAACATCATCAACGGCCCAGCACACCATACCCTGCACCACTTGTATTTCACTTGCAACTATGGCCAGGTATGACGCGCTCACGTATGCTTTTTGTGTTGGAAAGTTGACTGATCGCACTTCCTTTTCCGGCAGTACTTCACGTGGGCAGATCGCTGGGGCGGTTCTTACAAACATCCCTCCGCGGAATTCGACCCAATGAACGATGTCAAGGGACTCGACGCCGCTAAAGCAAAGTCAGATTGAAACCAACGGGACATGTTACGATATCCCGTGAAAGTTCCGATGCCATCCTGTGACCGGGTGGCGAGGGGGCCGAAATCTATAGACGTCTTTTATGCTGTCCTCTTGTTTTAGGGTCAATGCGGGCTGTACGAGTGTAATTCTCATCGTGGTGTACATACATACTATATATCATTACCACCTATCTTCGATATCTCATCTGTAGTAGATCTTGTTAATTGTAAGGTTGTTCAGCCCTCGAGCAATTGGTTTGTTCGGACTAGTAAGGCTGTGTTGGGTTGTTCATGCTTGTGCATGGGTTGACCTACCCACCTATACAAAATGCACTGCCTCAGCGTTGCTATATGCGCTAGTCGTAGGAGCCTAGGTAACAAGACAATCAAAGTCCAGGACACTGCCTATTGCCTAGCGTCTATTTATTCTCTAACTCGAATGTTCTCTTGGTTTCTTCTTACTTGGCACACCTGTCAGGACGTGTATTGCCAGGGAACAAGGTCTGAAATTTTCGATCCCAGCAGTCATGCCCTACTAGACCATTAGAGGACTCTTCTTCTCATTTCAAGCCTTTCAGGACAATTCACTTTAGAGCAAGGTGCATTGACACCGAGCCAGATGATTGGGATATTGTATCTTTGGCTGTGAGTGGGTTGAGGCGCGCCAAATCTGGCGTAGCACCACCCCCGATCGTCGTGCTTTATCGACGACGTACGTCTCGAACTTTAAACCGACTCGACCCATTCCAACTAACCCTAAACTGGAGTATGAATTGGGTGAGATGTTGAACCTTCATAGTGGTTATTCTTGATCCAGTTAGCACGATCGCAGATGTATGTTGCGCCCGGGTCGAGTTCGAGCCTCATCTGCAGGGGTATTCTCGCGACTAAATGTAGCACAGGGAACGCATGAAATGTGACCAAGTTTACTCAATTACCAAAATCATGGCCAGGCTATGTAGCATGTGCGCATGTGGTTGGCCAGCTGAGCGGCGTCATAGCTTAGTCCCCAGCACGCTGCTTATATATCAATTGCACCTATATCAACCTTCTGGCCTTCCACACTTGTTCCCGACTGCCACCGTGTCGTCCTCTCACCCGCGCAAAAAAGACACATGGCTCGTAGGATTCCGTCTGTTGTATATCTGCCTCCAGAGCCGTTGTAAGTATTGCTGATTCTTCAGACTGGACTAGGCTTGGACCTGACGCATCATTTCCAGTCCGCTTCCTCTCGAGCTTGAGGTCGGTTTGCCAGGTCTACAAATCGAGGTCGAGTACATCTAGTTTCGTGCCCAAGGCATACAAGTTGACATTATAGGTACTAATCAAGCCTGTTGATTCGTCTCAATGGGGCGCTATTTCTTTGTGTGTATCTCTCTACGGGCACCCAGCTATCCTTCAGTCCATGGCCACCGAGGACGTCTGAGTGACGCCCTAGGCCTTAAGGTAAGCTTTCCTACTCGTCGACCTGTATAACTGCTCATATAGTTTTGGAACTCCTGCCTTGAAGCTATCGCCATCGATCAGTTCACCGGCTTGCATTGCAGATAAGCGATCGTGGCAGAAGCAGCCAAAAAAAAGTCTGAAACCGGGATATGCGTGTCACATTCTCAACATATGCATAGTCATTTTGGCGTAATATTAAACGTGTGGTGTCTGTCACCCCAGTACTATTCAATACTGGCTTGATGAGTTCTACGAATTTTGATGAGTTGACGCCCAAGATCCATGGGTCGGCTCAGCTGTCGTGATCAAATCTGTGCATTCCGAACGAGACTTTTAATTTCAAATGACCGTCGCTGAGAACATCCGCTTTGCCACCGCTGTCGATGATAGGGTCACCAACATCTTGTGCCCTCTGCCGGGGGCAGAAGAAAGGTGAATAATGAAGGGGTTATTGTTGAAGCGTGGACGCTGTCCCCGCTCGCTCTATTGGCGTGCGACATTGCTCGTCACATACCAATTCATCTGTCGACGAGTTTCGGGTTGATGAACGCCCATGGCCAGATCTGTGGAATGCCTGGTCCAGTGCCTGAAATCACCACAGCTAGGGCGATGCATTTATTGCTGCGACCTTGTGTTGCTGTAATTTGGACAGCATCCATGACAGGATTTCCGATTTGTTACTTGATCACGACCACCTGCGAGGCCAGGAAGCCCTTCGGACTGGATCCTTTGTGTGGCAATTGGTTATTTCGGATACTTTTGATGGATCGCTGCAATACGTTCTGTGGTTCCATTGGATAGGTATGTGCGGATCCTGCCAGAATTCTGGGTCTTGACTGGTGTTACGGCCCACTGTACCATCACGTACCCCCCCCCCCCACCTACGAATAGTTGCGCTCCGAGTTCCATTGACTGAGGGATAGTCTTGAAAAATGACCTTGCGTAACCGTCGCTAAAGATTATGCCCCAAACAACAGGTGCCTCGATCGATTGTCGAAACGCATGCTCAACTCTTGGACGATGTGGTGAGTTCTTAGGTTGGCCATTGGGAGAACAGAATAAGAGCGTTGGGGGGTCGAGGGAGCTCGATAGGTGGACTTCGGCGCTGCTTACGGAGTAGGGAAACATGCTGGGATTGGACTTCGTGCTCTGGACTGGGTAAACTGTGAGTTAACCTATCTTTTTCGTCTGCATAGCTAAGTCGTTACTGCAGATCGGGTGGGGAACGTTGTGACTAGGTACCGGTAGCGCTACCAGTATCGAAGATTCGCTGCATATTAGGATTCTCAGACCAGTACCGTCATCGAGCCTTACGTTGGCAATTCAGCCCTCATCGGATCGCCCCTTAGCATGCCACCACAACTGGACGTTGCTATAGAGGCCTAACTTTAATCCGCCTGTGTCTTAGGAACTGCACGACTCTCTTCAGGATTGTTCTTCATAATACTGGTTCCTTTGTTGGGAGTCGGGTCGATCTTGGTAGACGCGCCATCATCCGAGCGACAGTGCACACAGCCTGAGTAGCCCCATATCTAGCCGGTTCAAGGCTGAATTCTCGGGTCTCGATGGGTGTCATGAGTTGGCTGGCTGGCTGCTGGTTTTGATGGGGCGGGGAGTTGAGTGTGATCTGCTACACTGCGGCCTTGATGATCTGCTTTCAAGCACTAGCTGTTGGGTGATTTTGAGCGTGAGGTTACGATATAATAGAGCTGATTTACGTTGACGTTTTCTACAGGTTCATAGTTATTGTTATTGGGTATATGCAAATAATCACAAACTAGATTTCTCATATTACTCTGGCCTTATGGGAGGAAGATAGGGCCGGAGCTTATTGCTCAGTACCGCAGAACGCATTGCTTGCAGAAATTCCCGAGGCTGTCTCCTATCGTAAGTGCGAGGAGCTACAATAAAGCGATCCGTAGCCAGCTGGCGCTTGCCATGCAATGCTCCATGGTTCGGTTGTTTTACAACTTCCGGACCGACACATTGCAATTGACGTCATTGATGAATAGCCGGTCGGTGACGTAGGCTCTGGTGAAATTGCTCATCCGCTCGCAGCCGCCACAAGCATTTTAAACACAGCTTCAAGTTAACCAGCGACATCAGTAACTTTACACTATCTACACAATTATGTCTGAATTGACGGGCACATACACCGCTTATGCGTATAGCGACACAGCGCCTACCCTTACTAATATCGTTCACACTGAAGTTATCCACAGGCCACCTAGCAAGGGAGAGATAACGCTCCGTGTATGCGCAACAGCATTGAACCCTATGGATACACAGCTTGCAGGGGTTTCGGGGGTCGACAAGGTAGCTATGAATTGGGCGGGCGGAAGGAATTATCGTAAAGGCGAAGATAGCGAATTGGCGGGTAGAATCCCTGGAGCAGATGTGTCGGGAGTCATTGTGGCGGTTGGGGAAGGTGTTGTGCGATGGAAAATTGGCGACAAGGTTTTTGGCTTTTGGCTTTCTCCGGTGGGCCTTCTGTTGAACTTTTTTTATTTTGCGGGGCTGCTGATTAGCCACCCCAAGAATGGTAACGGGACGAATCAAGCATATTTAACACTCCCCGCCGACGCTCCGCTTGTACTTAAACCTCCAACCTTGACCCATACGCAGGCTGCAAGCCTCCCGCTTGTGTTTCTAACATCGTACACTGGCCTGATCCTGCGTGGGGGTTTGGATCGGGATCCGGAAGTTAATGCACGACGAGTAGGTCTACAATTACACCGAAATTGGTGTAGGGTATATTGATCGATCGGGGGGCTCTGATATTAAGGGCACCAAGGTTCTGGTTGTTGGCGCTAGTGAAGGGACAGGTATTATTGGCGTACAAATAGCGAAATCTCTTGGGTCGAAGGTTGTGGCCGTCTGCAGCGGGGAGGATGCAGAATTTGTGAAGGATAATGGTGCGGATGAGGCAAGTATAACATGATTCGTCTTGTATAATGCGTTAATCATTATGAAATTATTAGGTATTAGACCATACGTCCCAGGACATCTCATCTGTTGCGTTGTCGCACGGGCCTTACAAAGTTATCTATGACTGTGTTGGTGGAACTCAGCTCATTCCACATCTCTCTGCGCTCCTCGCTCCTACGCCTAATACCGCCGATCCCCACCACCCACCAGCATCTCCAGGTACATACATTACTATCGTTGGTGATAAAGCCTCCCGCACGAGTATGGGCGGGAGCGTCACATACCTTTCGTCGCCCTCGATGTTGTTTCGCTCGTTCAAGGGTCATGCAGGGTTGGGTCCGAAGTATCATTGTGTGAATCCGACAACGGGTGAAGAGGAGATGAAGGCACTCGCGGAGTGGAGCGCAAGTGGACGAATAAAGCCTGTGATTGATGGGGAACCTTGGGACTGGATCAAGCTAGGTGAGGCATATCAACGACTTGAAAGTGGCCGGGCAAGAGGGAAGGTAGTCATCAAATGGGCCAAGGAAGAATTATAAATGCCCCGAAAGACTGATAC
The DNA here is from genome assembly GCA_037974915.1 of Ceratobasidium theobromae. Taxonomy (NCBI): domain Eukaryota; kingdom Fungi; phylum Basidiomycota; class Agaricomycetes; order Cantharellales; family Ceratobasidiaceae; genus Ceratobasidium; species Ceratobasidium theobromae. Next base: position 752,371 of record JBBBZN010000007.1, read on the forward strand.
CGGCATGATACACGGTATATGTAGCTAGTGTATTCCCAGAAAATATTATGCCAGTGGATTTTAGTAAAACATAATAAAATCCCCCTTGTTCAAACTCATTTTAAGTAACTGTAGGGTTAGTAGGAATGTATAAATCGTCAATCGTCAAGACTAATACTTGGTTAATGATATGGTATAATACGAGGGGTACTAAAATGAGACAGCACTAGCAATATCAGTGCTTCGAACGCCAAATTTGCGACGGCTCACAGTACCGGAAGTCGAGGCTCATGTAGAGAGTAACTGGCGGAGATTGAGGTCGTAATCTAAGGATGTATGCGCAATCTTAAGTACCAGCGGATTGCATAATTCACATACAACACCTCATCAAAGGACAAGAAATCCTTCCCTTAAGCTTCTCCCTGATACTCGGCCCGGCCTGATCAATCATCAGGCAAACAACGAGGGTATACTTCAAGTTCCACTTCTTGGAATGTCCAGGATATGATGGCGCCTATCAATCAATGAATTGGTAAATGCAGAGGTGAAATGTATTCCCCACTTCAAGTTTGACAACGACTCCATCTAACAACTCGACATGCCTGAGTCGAGAACATCGGTTTTTATCTTGGCTGCTGCAGCATTAATAGCCGGAAGTTGGTCTGTTGCCGAATTTTACATGCGGCAAGGCCGCCGGCTGTCATTACCTCCAGGCCCTCCCAAAAAGTCATGGCTCACGGGTAATGCAGAAGACATGCCCAAGACACACATTTGGTTTAAATTTACTGAATGGGCAAAGAAGTACGGTAAGAACATTAGTTTGGTTTTGCGTCACACTACGATTAACAATAATACATAAAATAGGCGATGTTGTCCACCTACAGGTTCACGCGAACAACATAATCATAGTATCTTCATATGAGGGTATTTTGGAGCTCTTTGAAAAGCGTGGATCCATATACTCCCAAAGACCACAAAGAATGATGCCCATTATGTAGGTTCCATTCTCACTCGCTATGGTAGACCGGGCAAACCTAGTTGAGCGCTTAATAGGATGGGCTGGGGTGGACTTATCGCATTCACTGATTATGACGACCGCTGGAGAGCCTATAGACGACATGCAAATTCGGGCTTTAGCAAGAAAGCGGTCACCAAGTATCATGATGGGCAGGCTAAAGATGTGCACATGTTCCTCCAAAGGCTCCTGGCAAACCCCGAGAATTACATAGAGGATCTCAACATGTGAGTCCGCCCAAGACAAAACTAACAACATGAACTAACCAGAAACAGGCTTGTTGGTGGCATTATAATGAGAATCACGTACGGCTACAAGGTCACTAAAGCAAATGACCCCTATATCACCGTTTCGGATGAAGCCCTTGCCACACTTGCATCTTCTGCCGTCGCTGGAAGTTACTTGGTCGACAGTTACCCGTTTATTCGCCACCTCCCAACTTGGTTGCCGGGTATGGGATTTAAGATTCAAGCACAAGAATGGAGCAAATTACCTTTGAGAATGATTGAAGAGCCGTATAAATGGGCTCGGAAGCAAATCGTAAGTTATCATTATACATATCCCTAATTTGCGTTCATATATGTGTTTAGAACGAGGGCCGAGCTATCCCTTCGTTTCTTTCTGAGCTACTGGAGCAAAATGAGGATGGAGAGCAAGGGGAAGATATCATTAAGTGGACCGCCGGGTCCATGTACAATGCTGGCTCGCACACCACCGTCAGCACGATAAGTAACTTTATCCTAGCAATGATTCTATACCCCGAAGTGGCTCGCAAAGCCCGCGAGGAGATGGATAGGGTGGTCGGAACTGAGAGGCTACCCAGCATGGCTGATCGTCTTAACCTACCCTACTTAGAATGTGTACATTTGGAAACATTAAGGTGGTCCCCCGTCACACCACTAAGTAAGTGTCCACACTCTTAGGCTTTTCACTAACTTCCACTCACGTTATGGTTGTCTCAGCACTTCCACATCGCGTTACACAAGAAGACGAATTTCAAGGGTATCGCATTCCAGCAAATAGTACAGTGTATAGCAACGTTTATGCAGTATGTTACTTTGTTTCTCAGCTCCCACTCCGCTAACAAGCTTTTAACGTTGTATATGCGCACATAGATTACTCGAGACGAACGCATCTTCCCCGATCCAGAAAGCTTTATTCCCGAGAGATTTGATGGCACCCAGCCTGGAGCTGTACCTCCAAATCCCCGTGACATGATCTTTGGTATTGGGAGACGCATATGCCCTGGGAACAATATCGCGGATGCTTCCATATACCTAGTGATGGCAAACCTCATCGCGACTATGGACATCACGAAAGCTCATGACGAGAATGGGGACGAGATAGAACCAAAGGTCGTCAAAACTGGAGGACTTGTTAGGTACACAAATTCTCCTGGAGAGTGTAACCACGCTCACGATTGTTACGTAGCCAAACACTACCCTTTGAATGCTCAATCAGACCCCGCTCAGAGAACGCAAAGAAACTCATCAACTCTGCAGTTCTTTTCGATCAGGAGTAGGTTGTTTCATGAATACTAAGAGCAGGAGGCTTCAAATCAAAATATGATTACCCACACGCACATAGTTTTCAACATTTTTGGATGATACCAGCACAGTTTTCATTTATTCTAGCTGAATGCGAATATGATTGAACAATAAACACTCGTAAGAGGGGCGACTTAGTTATACAAATATACTCGAAACGTATTACACGGCATTTACATACGTACCGGTACCCCCAACCCCAAAGACCGGCCTCTGGATGACGAGCTAGACCATAGTTTTTGCCACCAGCCCGATCTCTCACCATCCGTTGTCTCCTTGTCCAGCTCTACGTTTTCCTTCCCTTTCCGATTGAAATAAGGGAACGGCTCAATGTGCGGAGACAGCCCAGCTTTCCTCTGTTCCTCTTCCCATGCATTATCGTCCAAATACTGATCAATGGCCAGCGCCTGTCTTCCTTCTTTAGAACCCATGTCAATCATTCGTCGTTTCCCCTCCTTTATACTGTCGTCCTCTACATCGAGTAACGCGACGTACGTTTGCGCGATCCCCCAGTCCGTCTCTTTTGTTACGGCCTGAAAGGCTCGACCTGCACGTTCGCGAGCCCGTGCCTCAAGGCGGTTCTGGAGATCCGGTGGCGGTGGAGACGGTGCCCGTGAGCCCGGAGGAAGTCGCAACACAGTACGGGTGTGAAGAAGGTGAGGTGTCGTAGAAAGGGTGCTCATCGGGAGATTATTAAATCGGCAGAGCTGACGTGGCTAGATTGCGCAGCAAACGGTCAAGACAATATCCATACACGTCTAGTCCCAAATCAAATCTACTCACCTCGACGCCGTGTTTCAACGCGATACCGGCTAGTGTGTCGCGGGACTTGATATAGTATGTGGACGAGTGTGATGGGTCTTGATTCGGGAGTTCTGGCGGTTGGGGCTTCTCGATCGGCTTGGAGGGCACTGGTGGCGACGGAGCCCGAGCCTCGGACTGAATAGACACAGCCGTTTTCACGTCTTTCTCTTCATCCGAGTCCGAGTCTCCCAACACAAACGTCTCCGCTTCGTTGTCCCGCCCGTGTTGAACAGTCTGCTGTTGGTTTCCGCCTCTCCGATCTTGGTTTGTGCTCTGTACCAGCCCAACCCCACCAAGGCAGCTCAAGCAAGGGTTGTACCGTCGCAAACGCGCATTTTTGGACAGGCAGTGGTCGCAGATGAATCTCCCGCAGCAAGGAGTGCAAAAGTAAACACCCAAGGACTTGGTGGAGAGCGATTGAGAACAAGCGAGGCAGAGAGGGACAGTCATCGAGGTCATGGAAAGGTGCAAGTGGAGATCGGGTTACGTGATAGTTTGATGAGCAATAATTTGATCAAATTGGTTTGGCTCGCTGCTTGTGCAAGTGGTAAAAACGATCTAGCTCGCGCGCATAATGTTGGTGTCCATTAATCGGAGCGAAGCTAACTCGCTGTACAAAAACAATCACAATAAAAGTGACAAGTAAAAAACAACAACAATAGTTGATCTCGGCAGCTTCAACTGTGAACAAAAATTGTAACAAAATAACATATGAATATCCTTATATACCTCAAAAATAATTAACCTAGCCCTCTTCGCTCCTGCCGAATCGATAACCGTCCTCGGAATGCACAGACCAAGGAGTCGAAATGCGCTTTTTCAGCCGTTCCAGCGTGGTCATGACATCAGGCGAGAGGGCCTCTGAGAATTCCATGGGCTGATTCTGTGTTTGCGTAGAGTAGACGGAAACCATGCTTTGCGGGCGGGAATCATTAATATATAAAGTCGGGGCAAGAACGCTGAGCCGGTTCCGCTGTGGTGCGGGTTCAGACGGACCAGAGCTTGAAAAGGCCAAAGGAGGCGGAGCCAAGGGAGAAAGCGAAATTGTCGGGGTTAGCGGGATAGAGTTGCGAACCGAACGTCGAACGAGGACCTTGGTTTCCGGTTTATGCGCTGGTTCAGCAGGAGCAAAGACGATTCCGGGTGTGATGGGTGTCCCCGGTATTGGACTGAGTCTCCCTCCACTGTTTGAACTCAACGGTTCGTACAAGGACAGCGGTTGTGGAGCGCCATATGCTAGTTGCATTCCTCGCTGCGCAAAAGACGTAGTACTCTCGCCCAAAGACAACGGCCGGATATAATTCGAACTGGTATGATGCGAGTGCACGGTCGCATTATCGTCTACAAAAATCGAAGACGACGCACGGGATGATCTAAATTTGCTATTAGGCGAGAGCAAAAGATCATTGTCGGAGGCCTTGGACTTTCTAATGGTATCCACATCACTGTCGCGTTCGGGCTTGGAGGAAATGTAGACCGAAGAGTCGGACAAGGCAGGCTGGGGATAACTCTCCCTACGCTTCGGCTCGTGCTTTACGACATATGGCGACCTCTTTGCCGCGCGCTTGCGCCGGGCAACCAAGCCGAGTAGTATAACTCCTACAAGCGCAAGAACACCTAAAGACAACCGATAAACAACCTATCCCATCCAACGCACAAATTAAACTGAAATGACGGACCAAAGACCACACCCAACGAAATCGCCAACACCGGAACCTTTTTCGCGCCACCAGGAGCCGACGTTTCAGTGCTGACAGTGACCGAGGATGTGCTAGTGGTGCTTTGTATGACTGTCAAAGGATCTGAAGAGACGGTGGCGGTCGAACTTGTCCAACTCGATGTTGCTGTGGCTGTTGTAGTGACGAACCCTGATGTGCTCGCACCAAGGGAGGTCCCAGACGTTGTCGCTGTACCAGTCCGAGTGCTCGACCGCTTCGTAGAGCTCCTCGTCGATCGCACAGAAGTTGAGCTCGACATTGCAGCAAATCTAATCATATACCACTCAGCACATACCTCACATTACTTTCCAAAGCAAACACATACCCAAATCCAAACCCACTAGAATCTATGCCTATACGAGCACCAGGCCAAATCAAGAACAAACGAGTGACCAGAACAACACAGCACAACCCCAAATCCAAAAAACGAGCGACAAAGTGCGTGCAAGAGAGGGAGGGGGATCAAACTCGGCCCATCACGACGCAAACGGGTATATATATTCAATCTGGAAAGAACAGAACACGAAGAGTGGCACCCCCAATTCCAACATTAATAAACGGATCGGATCTCAGGGTTGCATTTGGGTTCGTATTCAATCTTTGGTTGGTTGGTTGGTTGAGAATGTAATTGTATACCGCGTTGTATTGTAATTGGCTTGACGACTTCCGTTTGTGGTTGGCAACCAAACCATAACCTCAAAGTTTAACTTTTCAAGTGCGCCACGCAAAAAAATCCCAACGGGAAATACACTAGCCGGGCGGAGATCTAGACGCGCCGCCAGCTAGTCACCACCAACCCCTAGATAAATTTTGAACAAAACTTGGCTAGGAACATAGACCCGCGATTTTCACAGCGCTACTCAGCTGTACAATAATCCAATTGCAAGTCGATCAAATTGAATCGCGAGAGAATTCCAAGACCTCGGATGGGGCAACCCACGCCCGCCCGCACTTCTCGAAACACGATGCGATGCGCCGACGGCGCGCGGGGGTCGGCAGAATTAACCGGTGCTGGCAATGACCAAGCTCCGGCTCTGGCTCCGGCTCCGTTCCGACACCATAGTGCGCTCCGAGACCGTTGTTGAGCGAAAAAAGTTTTTTGACAAGCGAGTGAATGGGAGCTCTCAATTCAAGATGTCAAGCGACAACGACGACGACGACGACAAGGGCTCAAGGCACCGGCGGCTCGAATTCATCAAAAAAGTTCCAAAAAAGTCTAGAGCCGCAGCCAGGAGCACGTGAATATGCAATGAACCAAAACAAGCGGATAACTTATCATTTTCAACACGCACGAGTGTAAAATGTCAACGAGAGAACTAGTGTAGAGACAAGCGATTGTGAGATGCAGAGGAAAGAACGACAAATGAAACCAAGGAATGGACAGGTAATGACAAGATTGCCTCTGGGCTGTGAACAATTTCCACCAGGACGCAATACACACCATCATCAGATTGAATTCACAATATGAAGAAGGATTAAATATGCACTTTCGACAAGAGAATCTAGAATGCAACCTGGCGTCGAGAACCATGTTGTGCACAGCAAGAGGTAGACAAGTGGGTCAACCCAAAGGAGAGAAAACAAAGGGACGCAAGGACACAGGAGAGAAACGAGGAAGCATAGTTTAAGGAAAGTGCACAACCAAGGTCACGACGATACGGTACGACTACGAAATGCGAGTGTAACTGAGATTGACAGTCCATTTATAAAAGTCTGCGAGTCCAAATTCAAGAAATAACCTAGCACCCATCATACTATACAACACGTCAGCGACAAGTAAAAACAACGAAAAATCAACCCACCAAAGAGTTCTTCGGGAATGCAGACGGCCACTTGGTAATATTGGGATCTGCAGAGCAATTAGTTGTAGCCTCGCCTAGATTTTTCAACTCACTAGTATAAACATCAAGATGATCATTAATATATTTCGTCGTCGGGTAATCTTTCGGGTCGCAGCCAAGATTCTTGTCGCCCTTGCGCTGATACACTCGGACATAGTCAATCTTGAATTCGCTCGGGAACACCATGTTCGCGACATCGACTTTTTGGAACGACTCGGAAATTGCCAAGTTCAGCACAATCGACTGGGAAAACGTTAGAGTTGTTAAATGAGCAAGAGCCAGCTTACCATTGGCTCCTCTGCAATCGGCCGCGACGAAATCTCGGCCATGGCATCGGCTCCAACAGCACCCGCCTTCATCCCAAACGACTTTTGGCCATTAGCGAGCCAGGTAATGAACCCCTGGTCACGCGCATTCCTGTTGGAGTAGTACTCGAATCCAAACGTTTGGAACTGGCCCTCGCTCTGCTGGTAAATGTTCTCAGGCAGCGTGGTCAGCCCCGAGACGGCTTGTTGGCTGTGCAATCAATAGCGGTTAGTCCGGTTCTTTCCGAAAGAACTAGGGCGGTACGTACACACCAGACCCTCGGTAGTCGTTCAAAAAGGTGATAGAGGGGTCTACGACATCAACATACGAGTTGTCAAACGTATAGTTGTAGCTAAACGGGGCAAATTGGGCGGATTGGGATACACGGCCGCCATCGCCCTGCTTGTTCTTTTGTGCCTCGAGCGCATCAATTTCAGGGGAGCCGCGACCTGTGGCCATTGTGGGTCCGGGATGCTCAGTCGTGGGGGTATCGGGGCATGTGCATGCGCTGCGCAAAAAGGCAAGTCAGCATTTCAAGCAATATTACGAAGCCGAGAAGCCCAGGGAAGTCGACTGACGAGAGCTTCTGGCCCGAGAGGACAGACAACTGATAGTTGTACTTGGACGTGCCACCGTTTGCATTGGTAGTTGGTGTGCCGTCCTTGCGCGTCTGGTTGGGGAAAGTGCCAATATCACACGCATCATAACTAATCATAGGGGCGTTAATATTGCAAAGTATGACATCGTTGTCACTCACGTGTACGGCCAGACGCCGTCGGTGGTGCCGCCATAGCCGGGTCGCCCTAGGTTGCCCATGATCCATGCCTAGAGATCAAGAAATTAGATAAGATCAGGTGTTGATGTGTTCCACGCACACCAGGCCACTATCAAAGACGTCAGAATTTTTTCATGCAACGGTGGATGGGACGTACATATCCTGCAACGTTTGCCTGGCCAGGGAGAGAGAGATTGACTGGGGAATATGAGATATTAGCCGGGTTGGCAAGGGAAAAACGTACACTCGATGTAGCCGTTTGTAAAGCAAAACTTGTTCCAGGATTGAAGCATGGCAGACCTGTACTGCAAGTCATGGTTCTGGACCTGCTCGAGAGTGATGACGAGGTTGCCGTCTTTTGTGATTACGTTGCCTGGGTCGTACCACTCGAGATCCCTGGTTGCCCAGTAATTGAGATCGACGGCCTCCCAAAAGGGATCATCACCTAGAGAAGAGTGAGCGGGATGATGGCAGTGTTCGGTTCCCGCGCACCTGGGTAAAAGGTTCGGCCATTGCGGTTGAATTCGTCGGAAAAGACGAGCTCGTACTCTTGGCCATCAAAGCCTGTGCGAGTTTTGGCGCTCTCGGGGGTGTCCTTGTCTACGAGGTTGGGCATTCCAGGACTGAAAAGAGTGAGCAGGGGCTGTGGGAGAAAGAGGGGACGTACAGGACAGCGACCTGACCAGTGCCATTGACAAGGTAGTTATTGGTGGCGCCTGATGATGCAGTCGTGACATAGTGGACAATGGGATAGCTGATAAAGAGGGCGAGGAGGGCACCAATGACAAGGACAATCATGCCGACGTTGAAGAGCCCACGGCCACTGAGACCGATGCGCTCCTTGTAGCCCTTTGGGTCTGGCTCATGGAGAGCATCGTCCTCTTCTGGGCCGCTGTCAAGGGGGGCCCACATGTCCGGCGACTCGCCGTGGTAGGGATAGTCGGCCGAGAGGTTGTTGTAGGCGGCGGGGTACTTTGAGTCTGATGCAAACGAGAGAATCGAGCCAGTCGATGACATTGTCGAAAACCGATTGTTCGCAATAGACGGGGGACGCAGGGGCTGTGAAAAGTGAGATAAGAAAATGCGAATCCAAGCGACTCACCGCATAGAGCGTGTCGCGGTGGACAGCGAGCTGGGCCAGAGTCCCATCGGTGCTCGTCTCCCTGCTAATATCATGCAACTCGGCCTGGAGTGCCGATGAACCCGCCGAGGGAGGTCTCGAGCGCCTTGGACCTTCGTTGTTGGGGTTCAATGGACTCGAGCGTGCTACATAGGCCGATCCCCGCCCGCGCGCATTGTCAATGGGTGTCGCTGGCGAGCTCGGCGACGTCGGAACTGCGTTGTACACCGCAGATTGCCCCCCGCGGGACTCGGGCGACGTCGAGGGAGAGGCCATGGTCGTTGGAGGGAGTCCGTCGCTCGGCTATTCAAGCCAACAAGCGCTGCTGACTCAGCCCGAGCAGGCGCTTATCCCTCCCTTGTGCACTGCCCGATAACCCTTCACGTAAAGATGCTTCATTTGATCGCCCGACACCATGGCTCTTGTGCGCGCACTCAGGAGATCATATGCAACCACCAGCGCGTTTGTCAAGATCGTCGAAGTCGGCCCCCGCGACGGGCTCCAAAATGAGCCTATTCCAATCTCAAAGGACACCAAGGTCGAGCTCATCAACAGGCTCGGTGCGGCCGGAGTAAAGATCATCGAGGCCGGCAGTTTTGTCTCTCCCAAGTGGGTCCCACAGGTATGCGTCTCCATCTCGGCGCGACCAACTAGACATATGCATTAGATGGCCGGCACTGCCCAAGTCATCCAAGAAATGAACCGCCTCCCAGGCGTGCGATATCCTGTCCTAGTCCCAAATATGAAAGGCCTCGACATTCTCCTCGACCTCCTTTCTATCCCTATGCGCAACGCCCAGCCCCTCACAAACGAAATCGCCATATTCACGTCCGCATCTGACGGCTTCAACAAGGCCAATACAAATGCCACCATCGCCGAATCACTCGACAGGCTCGCGCCCGTCGTCCAGCGGTACGTCCGCTTTGGGCATCTCGCTTGCTTGTGGGTTGTAATTTCACATCGTGTCCGGCAGAGCATTGGCGAATAATCTCCGTGTGCGGGGATACGTGAGCACTGTCATCACCTGTCCGTACCAAGGCGAGATAGATCCCCGTTCCGTACGCGAGGTCACCAAGGCCCTCGCCCAAATGGGATGCTACGAAGTCAGTCTGGGAGACACCGTCGGCACCGGCACCCCAGCAAGCATGGAAAGAATGCTCAACGAGGTCGTGAAAGACACCAAGGTTGAAATGTTGGCTGTGAGTAATCTCTGCTTGCGAGATGCCGAGTTGACGCGCCGAATTAGGCCCACGTAGGTTAGTTCTAGTCATCGGCGCTTCTGCTGACTAGGCACCAGAATCACGACACGTTTGGAATGGGCATTGCGAATGTCATGACTGCAATTCACGTAGGTACTCTACACCGCACTGTGCCCGACTCACAACCCTCTAGGCCGGCGTTCGCACGGTTGACAGCTCAGGTCGGTTCTCTGTTTCCAACCCGGACGCGCGCTGACTGGTAATAGTGGCGGGTTTGGGCGGATGCCCGTACTCCCCAGGCGCAACGGGAAACGTTGCCACCGAGGTACGTTATATCCCCACCCGCCACATTTACAAACACCCCCCAATAGGACATTGTTCACGCACTCCACGGGTGCGGTTTCCAAACCGGCATCAACCTCCACCAACTCGTGCGTGTGGGGGCATGGATCTCCGGACAGCTGAAACGCGAAAACGCAAGTCGAGCGGGGAAGGCTTATCTGGCGCGGGAAGCTTTGGCAAAGGCCAAGTCGCCCGAGTAGGAACGCATACATCTACATTCGAAAATTCACATTTAAAACCTAAAGAGTGATGGAAACAATTGTTGTATTGATCAGCAGCGGGTGCCTGGTCCCTGTCTGTCGCCAGCACTGTCCGGAGAGCATGGCCGGTGTCGGCTTTTGACGTGTCAGTAGACGCCTCCACCGATTGATGCCGCAACTATCTTACCGCCCACCCTGCGTCGGCAGTCTTGCAAAGTCAAGGGCTTGATGTGCAGCGGAAGTATGTGTCGACAACAATAAGCGGAGCAGCATTGAGCGCGTGTCGATACTAGATGTGCCACCATTAGTTCCTATTTTTAGCAAGTTGGATGATATTTCAAGTCCAGGATATGTTGTGCATGCCCTTGAAACACTTGGACTCAATCGCAACGAAAAGTATTAATACTTTAGCGGTGCCAAAAATTTCCAGAGCCATATTTAGTGGATTGCGACTATATGCGTCAATATGTGTAACGTCCAAATTTACGGCTATTTCTTTACATATTGCATGGGGTGATGCCAGTAGTGATAATTGAACTAATAGTATTATTTTGGGTGTCCATTCGAAGACTGGCGTTGCTTACAAAGGATGATTGGGTGGTTCTAGCGCCCGCTGCTTTCGCCACGCCATTAATTTAGCTTCGATTTTGACCATGACCGAGGTCAGTACAAGCTTTTCGCCAAAGAAGAAAAAGAAAAAGACCAAAAAACCCATGGAAGAGGTTGGTATTCTACTCCCATCGCGATCTACTTACCACCTCACCCTACAGTCCACGCAATCGTCCAATGAAACGTCTGGTTGTCAGTCGATTGGGCAGGTCGACTTGACACATGGATTTAGTCCAGAAGACGGAGGCGATTTCACTATCCGTTCGAGGGACGACGCAGAGTTTACCGTCCACTCGGCCGTCCTCAGCATCGCCTCGCCCATATTCAAAGATCTCATGTCGGTCGGAAGTGGTGAACGGATAGTCGCCCTCACTGAAGACGGCCAAACCATCCGACTCATGCTCTCATTCTTGCACCATCGAACGATACCCCCCATCGACGATTTCAACATGCTCGGCCGTGCACTCGAAGTAGCGCGCAAGTACGAGATCGAGGCCATGACAGCATGGCTCCAGACTCTCTTTTGGTTCGAAACTTCGGCGTTACATATGCGGCGCGATCCGCTTCAAGTGTATGATATAGCGAGCGTTTACGGGTTTTCGGATGTCGTGGACGCTTGTTACCGACACTGCATCCGAAAACTCGATTTACGCGACCAAGCGGCCATGAACGAATTTGTCACAACGCGCCAAGACCCACAATCCGCGCTTGCCCTCGTCGCCCGGCTCTCGACCCGACGGGCGACCATCACCGAGACGCTCATCAACGTGCACGAGTATCCGATGAACTTGCTTTCCCGAGAATGGGGAACGACCCATCTCGAGCCCGAAAAACTCGTCGCGGCGTTGATTTGTGACAAGTGTCGTCCGGCGTATGATGATTCCTACTTTGCGCCCGTGTCGTGGCAGTCGTTTTGGGCGCATCGGGCGCTTCAAGTTCTCTTGCGCGAACCCTTGGACCAGTCTGAGCACGTGTTCAAGATTGGCTTCTTGTGCAAGCCGTATGATCATGATTCCGACACGACCACATTTTGTGAAAAGTGCTTTGAGCAGATTCAGTTGAGGCAGAATGCGGTGTGGGAAGATTGGGCTGGACACGTGCAGTTTACCCTTGGTGAGAGACTGGGGGATGGGATATAACACATGTGCGTCGACCGCACTTGTATTTATTTCTCCGATTGCAGCATGAATCAACGATTTTGGAATATCAAGAGCAGGATATCATAGTGCAACTATCTGAGGTACAGCTGTATCACAGCATTAGCTTGTATACTGTTCAATTGGACTGGTCCGGGTGATCGGGGTATAGCTGCATATACTCTGCGATTAGTCGGGGTTTTGAGTTTCAATGCAAGGTCGCACCTTGCCAGGGTTCATGATATTCAGTGGGTCAATTGCCATCTTAATTGTCTTCATCAGCTCGACCGTGCCCTCTCCGAGTTCTTCATACAGGTACTTTCGCTTGCCGATCCCTACACCATGTTCTCCGGTGCCTATGGCGAATTAGTACCAGACCCATGGTAGATATGAGTATGCTCACAAGTGCCGTCTAGTGCGAGGGCGCGCTCTACCATCCGATGAACGGCTCCCTTGACTCGTTTCAGTTCTTCATCGTTGTCAAAGAGCAGTAGCGTATGGAAGTTCCCTGCGTAGATCGTCCATATACAAGGTATTTAAATCAATAATTGAAACTTACCGTCCCCGACGTGACCTGGAATGAATCTTAGTATGACGTACTCGAGCATATAAAGGTGGTACCTACCAACGATGGTTGATGTGATCCCATTTGCCGCCAAATCCTTCTTGGTCTCGTAGACGAGCTCAGGTAATCTGGAAGTAGGCACACTACCATCTCACATTGAGTTGGCAAACTATTAGCCCGACACAGCCGAGCCACTCACCAGACGTCAGTCGACCACCCCTTTGCTCCAGGTCTCAACGCGAGTCCAGAGTAATGCGCATTCTTTCGATCAGCCCATAAATCACCAGCCTCTTTCTCTGAGGCTGCAAGTGAGAATCCTGTACCGCCATGTTTTTCAGCGATAGATTTGGTGATCGCGGCGCTGTGCTTGATAGTCTCTGGTGATCCTTGGAACTGTTGGCGTGTCAATAGAACTCTGGGGCGGGGAACAATTTACCAACCTTAAAGTAGATTGAGTCTTTTTCGGGGTATTTACGCTCCGACCGTCCATAAGTGTTTGTCGCGCGCATAAAATCATCGTCGCACAACTCGACACATTCTGAAAAGTCCCATAAGATGAGTGATCAGTCTACTTCCAGGACTTACGCAATGTGACACCCTTGTTGATGATTTCGCGCACGGCTTCCGTTGCGTCGCGTACGTTAGGGAACTGACAAACAGCGACGCTGGTGTCTAACAGGGGCGCTAGTCGGAGAGTGGCTGTTAGGGGTAATTAGCAAGCGGGCGCTGGTTTGATATGCAAGTGATGCGACCTTCGGTAATGATGCCTAATGTTCCTTCAGCCCCGATGAACATCTTGGTGGTATCGAACCCAGCCGATGATTTCCGAGCTCGTCTTCGTGTCTTGATGACCTCACCCGAGGGCAAGACCACGGTCTATTGTGCACTGGTTATTAGGTTCATGCAAGAATTGTAAATGGAGATGCACATTGGCTCACGAACGATGTTTAAGAACCATTCGGCTTTGGCTGTACCGTATCTTACAGCATTGGCTAATCGATATAAGATTCTCATTCATTACAGGCGATGGAATGTACTCACTTCCCGAACAACCGGTTGAAATCATGCCCCCAATAGTTGCTGAAGGGGCAGGATCAAGCTAGAGGAACTTGAGTATCATTGGTAGCTCGGGAAATTAGCCCTTACCGGAAAGAATAGTGGGATACCCTTTTCCTTGAGGGTGGAATTAATTTCCATCCAGGAAGCTCCTGCTTGACAAACAAGATCCGAGTCGGCCTCTGAGTTCAAATTATTAGTTATTGCGAAATAGAAATAGAAAAAGCTAGTACCATTGATTTTTATGATCTTGTTCATCTCAGACATGTCTACACAAATTCCTCCCCGAGGATGCTGGAATAAATTGGTGTAAGTCACAGCCTATTGAGTAGGACATTCCGACTAACCCCGAAAAAGTTACCCTCCAAACTTGTCCCACCGCTGTACGGAGTAACTGGTATCTTGTACCTCGTTGCCACTTTCATAACAAACACAACATCGTCCGTGTTATGAGGGTATACAACTACACCATGTGGTGCGCCGTCATGAAAGCTTCCCACGGCGCTTCCGTGCTCGTGCAGCGTATCCGAGTCGATGGAAAATGTGCCAGGCTCGGTAAAGTGTGCACGCAGTTCCTCAAAACCTCGACGAAAGTCTTCTTCAGTTCCATATGTGTCTGGTAGTCGAGTTACACGCCGTCGGTGGGAGGACCGGTGGTCGTGCTGAGATTCTTGTGCAAACCCATAGCCGACAGAACCAGCCACGAATGCAGCTGCTGCTAGTGCCAGAGTTCGGCCTAGTCTTAGTTTGGGAGGAGTTGAACGCGCAGACGTGGCCATGTTTCGTGACAGCGCAGAGACACGTTGAACTGGTGACCGTAGCTGGCGATGCATGCAATACATCGCTGACGAGAGTGCACGAGAATTCATTCTAGAGTATGCGATAAATGTGGGGTATACAATAGCAAGTTGGGTCAACCGTCCGGCTTTATATTGAGATCGTCATTGAATATAGCGGAAAATAGCCGGTTGGTGTTCAAGCTCCGGCCCGCTCGGTACCGTGAGAAGATCGCGTGACACCGATGTACATCAATTTCTTGCTCGTCGCGATCTAGAACTTGTCCACTAAATGTCATATCTGCCTGGTATAAAGGTGGCAGGCAGGCTACATGGCAGTGAGGAACGAAACCAAGTGTCACAAACTTCAACACTCACTGTTAATAGATTTAGCGATCATACGCCGCTCAATAGTGAGCTCTGCTTCAGTTCGCACCGCGGCTTCTGCAGATGAAGCCTCGACACCTGCTTCCCCCATTATCACATCCGTGCTCCTCAATCGCTCCCCCATCCTCACGACACTTCCCACACCTTTTGAGAAAGCCTACCATGATTACCAGGCTCGCATTGCTCGGGCGCTATCCAACCCATTCCCGCGCGAATTTTATTTCAAAAAGGGTGCTATCGCAGAGCGTCAATTCTTCCTAGAAGAGAGTCAGAGAGAAAAGGAGGCGTTTGGAGAAGCGTTTGGGGAAGCCGAGCTAGCAGGTCTGGAGGAGGATAAAACAGGATCAATGGGGCAAACTGAAGACGTTGTTGCGCTCCCCAGAGAGCTCGAGTCCGACGAGGAGGACGACGTCAAAAATTTGAACCGAAAGGGGGACAGAAACCTTTACCTTCTTGTTGAAGGGGAGGAGGGGTGGAGGTTACCTCAAGGTCCTGCAAATCGAGGAGCAGCACTGCACACTGTGAGCCATACTAAATTACCATATATGCACACCCACAATTTTTCCACAGGTTGCTCTCCAGGAACTGCACTCGGAATGTGGGCCGGACATGGATACTTGGATCGTTGGGAGGTATCCAATTGGCGTGCATCAACCAGCTGAATCTGATTCAAATACCGTACGTACTGATCATTCTGACCCAAAGTTTTCGTTACTGAACTTGAGTCTAGATACTATTCTTTAAGGCACATATATTCGCAGGTCAGGCGAAACCAAATGGGAAAACTGTCACAGGCTTTGCTTGGCTGACTTCCGAGGAGGTCAAGCCCAAGGTCACCCCGGAGTACTGGGCATCCATCAGCGACATGCTTTCATCTCACTAAAGTGTGTTGTGCGACGTGTTTCCCTTTCATGTACCCGCCGATATGGACAAAACGCTGACGGTTTTTGGCTAATTTCCCTCTAGATGCATAAAAATGGTCAACCTCCGCACTAAGTTAAGCATGTATCTAGAAATTGTTTATCAACATTAAGATCTTAAGATCTCCTGCTCTCCTCAATCACTCGTTCCACCAGCGCGTTGAACCTCCCTGGTCTCTGGAGATGTAACCCGTGCCCCGTGTGTTCCCATTTCTCAAACTCAACCTTGGGGCCCATACAGTCTTTGATCAACTGGCCACATTTGGGCGACACCAGGTTATCCTGATCTCCGGTAACCACCACTATTTTAGGGATATCCCTCGCAATTTGGTGCAGTCGTTCAGGAGTTACTCTGTGTGTAAGAGCTGCAGCCATTTGTGAGAGTGCACCTGTAAGCGTTTGGGGCTTTGTTACAAGAATCCGAGTCATGTACAATCGAGTCTGTGCTTCTCTATTCGTTACTTTGGGATCTTCATCAGAGGGTTCAGCGAGCCAAGAGGGCGCAAGCACCATGTCTATAAGCATCCGTACTTTGGCGGCGGGGTCCTTGGTGAATGTGAGCCTGGGAGCAAGTTAATTGCGGGGAAGATGAGTTAACAAGAGTATTCTGTTACCTTGTGAGCGTGGAAATACCCTTCCACTGAGATTGCATGTTAGTACGAGTAGGAGTTCCAACAGAGCTTACTCACCGATGGTAGGTTGTTCCAAGGGTACCCACCAGCGCTAGTCACTGCCAGTATGAGCGAAGCGATACGGTGTGGGATCCGGGTTGCCAGCTCTTGCGCAACCATCCCCCCCATTGATACACCCACAACGTGCAGCTGCCTATCATTGGTCCACCCAATGTGTTCCAATAGGACTATTACGTCTTCCGCCATTGCGCTCGTCCTATCGAGAACATCGAACCCATCAATGGGTGATCGGAACTCCAGGGAAGGGTGACGCACGTGTAAGGTCCGCGAGGAGCGTCGCTATGCCCTACTCCTCGGTTATCGAAGACCAACGATGAGTACTTGTCCAATGGTCCGAAATGTTCGATTTGATGTTGCCAACTGAATGAGCTTGAATTCATCCTATTGCGCAAGAAATATGAATGTTAGGTGTTGCAGTCCTACACTGTGATGTACAGTGACCCTGCGTACCCCATGATAAACAATATTTTCTCGGGACCTCGGCCATGTTGCTCTGTGAATATGGTCAGTTATCAGTCACGTACCTCGCGATCGTTTGACCACATTTCGTTCACATACCGTAATAAAGTGAATGACTCTCGACTGCCGGAAGTTGGCCTCTAATAACCGTAACAGGACATAAGCCCTTCTTCACTAGCGTTTGGGTGCTAAAAATAGTTGTGCGTTCTACCACTTCTGATTGCATGGCGATGTTGTTCAGAACGATAGTTTTCCGTTTTGAGCAGTTACTTACATCAGCTCAGCCTTCGATAACCGTGGATTGTCGGCACGGGGACATTGACACCATGGGCATGCTCACAAATTTTCCATAGATTGCTCTCAGGAACTACAGTAATAGGTGGGGTGTAGACCAGGTGTGCATACTTAGGTGGTTAGGCAGTATCTAATTGGCATGCACCAACCATCTAAATCAGATTCAGGCACAGTACAAGCTTGCAACTTTGGTCCAAATTTTTCTTTCCTAAACTCGGACGCAGGTATTATTCTTCAAGGCATATATATTTGCAAGTCAAGCAAAATCGAGTGGAAGGTATTCAGGGATTCTGCTTGGCTGCCTACCAAAGAGATCGAGCGCTAGCTGGCGCCTAAGGTCACTCTGGAATTCATTAGCGACATACACTCATTCCACTATAGAGTGTGCCGTATAACGCTTCTTTTCTGAAGGTCTAACGACATAAGAGATGTGCTAACAACTTTGGAACCCCTCGAGGTGCGTGAAAACGAGCAACATCTACCTAAAGTTGAGCATTGTAACTAGAAGTCATGTATCAACATCAAGATCTCCGGCTTTCCTCAATTACCCGTTCCACCAGCGCGTTAAACCTCCTTGGTCTCTGGATCTGTATTGCATGTCCTGTGCGTTCCCATTTCTCGAACTCTACCTCAGGGCCCATGCATTGTTTAATCCATTCACTGCATTTGGGTGAGACTAGGTTATCGTCGTCCCCAGTAACCACAACTACTTTGGGGACGTCCTTCGCAATCTGACGCAGTCGTTCAGGGGTCACTCTATGCGTAAGACCTGCAGCCATTTGCGAGAGTATGCCCATGACCGATTGTGGTTTTGTTACAAGAACTCGGGACATGTATAGTCGGGTCTGCGCTTCTCTATTTGTTACTCGAGAATCTTCTTCGGAGGGCTCAGCGAGCCAAGAGGGCGAAAGCACCATGTCCATTATCATCTGCACTTCGATGGCGGGGTCCTTGGTGAACGTGAGCCTAGGAGCGAGTTAATTTTCGGGCAAGCTAAGTTATCCAACGTATCCCGTACCTCGTGAGCGTAGAAACACCCTCCCACTAAGCTTGCATATTAGTACGAGCGGGAGTTCTAACAGAGCTTACTCACTGGTGGTAGGTTATTTCAAGGGTACCCACCAGCACTAGTCACTGCCAGTATGAGTGAGGCAATTCGATGTGGGATCCGGGTTGCCAGCTCTTGCGCAAGCATTCCACCCATCGACAGACCCACAACGTGCAGCTGCCTGTCCTTGGTCCACCCAATGTGGTCCAATAGGACTATTACGTCTTCAGCCATTGCGCTCGTCCTATCGAGAATACGCCGAACCCATCAGTGGGTGATCGAGACTACAGGAAATTGTGACGTACGTATAGGGTCCGAGTGGGGCATCACTATGTCCGACTCCTCGGTTATCAAAGACTAACGATGAGTACTTGTCCAGTGGTCCGAAATGTTCGATTTGATGTTGCCAACTGAATGAGCTTGAATTCAGCCTTTTGCGCATGAGCTGAATATTAGACACTGTGGTTCCACAAGAAGCATATGATGTCATTCCACGCACCCCATGATAAACAATATTTTCTCAGGGCCCCGACCATGCTGCTCTGTGAGCGGTCGTACAGGTTAGCACTGTGTTGGCCAAATTTCATTCACATACCGTAGTAAAGTGAATGGCTCTCGGTCACTGGTGCCGGAAGCCGGCCTTGGCCTTTTATAGTGGTAACAGGACATAAACCCTTTCTCACTAATGTTTGAGCATTAAAAATTGTCGTGCGTTCTACTCCTGACTGCATGGTGGTGGTCGCTTGAGCACATCGAACTCATAAGCCGAATATATATAACCAACATCAAGCTTCTAGATCTGTAGCATCAATCCCAGTACATATTTGTCCTCGTGGCTTAAAGTTCGAGCGCGATGTCTTTTAGTTTAGCGAGTGGGTTGTACTCCCCAACGTTTTCATGCGCCAATATGTCTCGCACCCCAGATCGAGCAGGCTCAGCTCGTTAGCCGCGTGCATTGTGGGAATATGCGGCATATTTGCCGCTGCCATCGGTTTTAGCCCCCGATGCTTACATTTTGAAGATTCGACCGCTATACTGCCACCACACAATCGGGACTATGAGTCTAAGCGACGATTTTGGACCCGATATTGTTCCCGATATATGTGTGGAAGCGCAGCGCTTACGACATATAATGGTCGTGTGCATGATAAGGGGCTAGGCTACCTCAATCATGTGCTCACAAATTATCCCGATAACGTATAACCGGTATCGTACAAACACAGTAAATTTTCTTTTGGGGGCCGATATAAGCGGCCGAAAATACTAAACGAAGTCTAGAACTCACGTCGTTGCATATGACTATATATGTGCATGCATCCCTCCTATTTATAAATTTATTCCTCCTTCGATCGTAATTTGCGCGCCCGACGGTCCTCCTCTAGAACCTTCTCTCTCCACATCCAAATACCTGATAACGCGGCTCCCATCCCAAAGCAAAGCGATCCAAGCATGAACCAGCCACAGGCTAGGAGCTTGGCTCGGGTACCTCGCAAGAGTGATAGACCAACTAGCAAGGTAGTTCCTGAAATGAATAGAATGTCCCATTTTAAAAACTGTTGGGATAATGAAGCCATTGGCCGTATTGAGCTGGGCGAGAAGGTCGGATGGAATACATGCTTGAGCGCATCAAAAGGGGCAAGGGAGCTCGAGTTGAATACCCAGAATAGTGTGTATGCATGTGCGATCGCCGACCAACAGAAGTTGATTATATGTATTAGCTGAAGGACATCGTGAGAGCAATCAGGGGTGTCCCCACGTGCGTAGTTTTGAAAACACAAATAGAGCGCCTGGATTAGAACGATGAACGCGGGAAACATTTGCCAGGCAACAGCGATGCCAATAGTTTGGAAAATGACTTGAGCGACTGAAACCACCAGATATCCTAGTAGATAGCCGATAAATGTCCCCTCTACATAATGCGGGTGTAGGGAGACACTGTTAAAATCCGATACTAGGAGATGTATGGTCCACCAGAGCGGAAGGATTACGGCGCCTGAGAAGAGTTGATGGAGTGCCCCAAGAACCAGCATGGATGCTGATACCACGAAGGTTTGGTACCCGGCCCTGCGCATTTCAATCATAGGAATAATGCCAGATGGTCCAAAAGCAGCAAAGAATTCGTGAAAGAAAGGGGCGCGGCCATCATCCAGGGCTTCACGCATGAACGTTACCAAGATGCACATACGCTCATCGAAAGTGTCAATCCCTGTGTAAGACAACTTGGCCAGAGAAGCTAGCGAACTATCATCGTTCTTGTTGCAAATGATGTCATACAAGGCGCCAGTCTCGGTGAGAAACGGTCCAAATAAGGTGGGGGCAGCATAGAGGGACTACGACAATATCAATAATCAAAATCGACTTGTGATCAAAGGACAGTATTCACTATGCATGGCAACAGTAATATTACGAACACCCGGATGAGATTGTCCTTTGCGTTGAATGCTAACGTAGGTCTGAGCCACATTGACACCGGCCAAGTTCCTTATTGAACTTACGAGGCATTGTGAAAAAAATTGGCCTAGGTTCGACCAACGTTATACCTCGAAGTCGGGTCTGGGAACAGCTGCCAAATGGCCAGAAGGTAGTCGAACGAGAGGTTGATGAGTCAAACTTACGCGCTTTATGGGCCAAGCGTTGCGTACTTGCGGTTCCCTTATATATATGCGTGGCGTGCTGGTAATGAGGTAGTCCGAGCGTAGACTGGGCCAGGCCCTAACCGCCAAGGTTAGAGTTCAAATCCAACAATGCTGCGTTGCAGGATCGTACGGCCACGTGCGCATGAGAGCCCTGGATGTTGCTGGGGATTCAACCTCGAGCCATACGTGTTGCCGAAAAGCCGGAGGAGCATTCGCCCACCGCGCATCAAGCGAAGCTCAACACATACCTTCCGGCGAATGAAGCTCACTTAATCTCTACTTATCATGGGAAATTTTCATGAATCAGGGTGCATTAGGCCGTCGATCCTGACAGTCCAACTGTGGGATATCGATCTTGCTCCCAGCATATTTCGTGTTGGATCGTCTTAAAACGTGCCATGGTCGTTAAAGATAAGGAGATCCTACTGATTTGATACCAGCTATAACTGCATGGGGTTAAATCACGTCTAAAGATTTTTTGAATCAGTTGGGGATTTTATACTACATGTTAACAATGCAAGGTAACACCACGAGGTACATTGCGCTAATTTTGCGCTCCTTTTGCTAAGACCTTTTTCAATCTTGAAATTTCGGCCTCTGATTGCTCGACTTTTAGCGTTGCTTGCATCATCTTTTCCAGTAGATAATTTGCCCGAGCCCCAGTAGCCCCTTTGCCACCGAGCACCGATGTTCCAAGGTCTAGTCCAATGTCCTTGAGTACGGAGAGTTCGTCTTCACATGACTTGATAGTTGATACCGAAGTAGCAACTAACTTCTCGTTGAAGTTAATACTTTGTACTGCGTGGAAGGTGCGATCTGCATGGAGTGTTAGGTCAATGGTGAAAATTCGGGTAGTCGACATAAGATCCAAACCTTCCACAAGGCGTCGATAGACATGTTTGTAAACTGGCTTCCCGGGCTTAATGTGCGTCGGAAGACCTTGATGGATGATTAGCGATTGGACGTTCTTAATTGCATGTGATGATCACCCACCATCCACGGTACCGATAGCGATCAGTTCGGCAGTTTCCATACTTCTTAGTGCAAGCTCGTCCCCCTTGAACGGAAATTCAAGAAGAACGTCCGCATACGGAACCTTTATCGGCACGCCTTAGTTTCATAGCATTTTGTAGACACATTAGCTCGCAATGGAACTTGGCGCACCTCGTCCTTTGCAGCCAATGCCTTTATAACACTCCAAGCCTGCTCCCGCGTCCACGGTAGTGACTTGGCATCTTCAAGATCATCGCCAAACGCGTTCTTTCGCATCTCACTCATACCACGATGAATGATTTCTTCCACGGCCTCGGTAACCGATAGTCCGTTTCGCACTTTGCTAACCAACTGTTCATTGAAATGAGTTATGATCAACCCTGATTGAGAACTTCGTGTTATCGAGTTCCACTTACAGCATCAAGATCACTGATTCTGCCGCCCAGTTTCTCCACGATCTGAAGCTCGTTGGAGCGGAGAGATTGTGCAACCCTAGCATTCGAAAGTTTC
Organism: Ceratobasidium theobromae; assembly: GCA_037974915.1. NCBI lineage: Eukaryota > Fungi > Basidiomycota > Agaricomycetes > Cantharellales > Ceratobasidiaceae > Ceratobasidium > Ceratobasidium theobromae. The sequence continues at coordinate 775,298 of JBBBZN010000007.1, forward strand.
CAGGTCACGTACTTGAGGGCAGCATCAGCATCAGCATCACTGAGAGCTATCGAGGTCAAGGGTCGCAATGGAAGGGCTACACATTATGATGCAGTCAGTCCAATAGTTCAGCTATGTACCCATGACACTCGCCTTTGGAAACGCGCTTGGTATTCTCCCGATTGACGCATACGAAAATGACGTGTGCGGTCTAAATGAACAAAAAGTGCCAGGTCATGATGAGGATGCATATAACCGGCTTAACCCGAGAAAAGACAGAACCTTATCCTCTACTAATTTTGCGGCCCATTCGGCTAGAATGTTAAGCAGATCCTCGCGTTTAGTTCCTTGTGGTTGATAGTTCGTTATAAGAACAATAGGTAGATCGTCCAAGGCCTCCTCAAGACCCCCAATGACTGGGGGTAGGTCGGGCGAAATTGGAAGTGGTGGGAGCTCGGCCGGCTTCTCATTAGCAGCATCACTAGAATCGTGGGCACTTGTGGCACCCTGAGGCAGGGTCGGAGTACTTGAGCTTCCCATTCGAGCTGAATTCCGCGCTCTCCGTCTTGAAATGATATGAGCTCGTTCTGTATCGCGTTGCACATTTTTCTCATATGTCTCTCGAACCTTTTGAAGAGCTGAAGCTGTAACAGTAAGGACGTCCTTCAATTGAGACTCGGTGGTAGAGCTGAATCCCGCTGGGTGCAGTTTAGGAATTAGTCATTGTATGCGCATAATTGTCATGCTTCAACTTACCTTTTTGCCCGATTAGGCCCACGCTTGCCAAGTCAATCATGTTGTTCAAGGACGTCAAGAAACTAAAGTAAGGCCAGTAGCCTGTTTGTTTCGCTAATTCACGGACAGTTGCCGAGTCAGTCGGCGCACTCAGAATCTTGGCACAGTCGATGACGAGAGATGGCCTACAAGTCAAATTTTTGAGTGATGCTCAAATCTTACCAAAAGTCAATTCTCAACGAACCTGTCCTCTTCCTTCATTACACTCGCGACAAGGTCTCCTTTTCCTGCTCCCGCAGGTCCGTGTATAACCGCAACCGTTGCTAGCGGAAATATCAACCCAATGACCCAAGCAAAATGGATACCACATACTCGGGAAATCGTTCAAATAAGCTCGAAGAGTCGCTTTCGCGTCCTTTCTCTCCTTCCATATTGCAGGTTCCTCGGCCTCTTCTTCATCGGCGCGTTTTCCCGTGAAAGTGGATGCAATCCGTTCGTACGCATTCACACGTATCCATTTGTAAATAGCATAGTCTAGGTGAGGAGTTAGTTATTGCGGCCGACGATATCCCCAGGGATGGGCTCACCTCTGTAATCAAACCAGTTTAGAACTTTCCCTTGAACTGATAACTCGCGAACCGGGTCAAACACCTTAATGGGCGCTATTTAGTAACTTTATTTGACACATATGGAGTAGAAATCTCACCGTGTAGGTAAGTGTACCAAGCAATATTGCCAAGACAGGCAACACAATTCTCGGATGACTTGTGAGCCAGTTACGAATGGCGTGTTCATTCAGTGGGCGCTCATACATCATGCTCAAGCGTGTGAGTCTTGTACCCGGAGCGGCGGCCAATGCGAGACCCGGGCCAGATCGACCGAAGACGTCTCCATCCGTTGTCAGATTGACGCCGTGAAGGCAGTTTCGTGCCAAGACAGCAGCACGAACCCTTGCATACGTAACTGTCGCACTGCGGAGCGTGCCCGCCGGGGCTGGTGACGGGGCATCGAGTTTGGTAATCCGACCATAGGGCTAATTAAACCCGGTGGGGGGTAGCATCGTGGACTCATCGACGCGACTGCAAACATACCCGTAGAACATCATACAAAGATTCTATGTGGACGTCTGGACCATCAAACTCTGTCTTGATGATCGCGGACGCAAACCTGTCCATATCTTCTCGCCAAGGTCTCCCACGAACGAGCCAAAACTTGCGCGTCGCAGTGAATCCTAGCCAGGATGGAATGCCCCCACGTTGGGCTGTGGCGGTTTGAATGGCGGATTGGAGTTCTGCCATTGCTTTGAGTTCTGTCAGCCGAACGGCTGGATCGTCAGAGGTCCCAGGTCCCAAAGGAGATATGTACTCGAAATGTACAAATAACCCGCCATCTTTGATCCTAGACAAAAAATTAGTACAATATGATGTTCATTTGATCAGCGTACCTGGGTTCAATATCTAGAACTTTAAACCCATGAACTTTAGTGTCCTCCAGGATAGACCTGACGCGCTGAACAATCGCGTCCTTGCGTAAATTTGCAAAGAAATACCGTATACTAATTTAGTGAACAATTCAGTATATCCTTGAGGTCTAGTTTAGCACGTGTAATCACAACTCACTCGTACTTGCTAAGACGAAGAGGGAAAAGCGCCTCGACGAAAAACCACCCTGTCTTACGTCCGGGAGTCTGGAAAATATGCGCGTTTAACCAGATGATCGATCGTAATTCCCAAAATGGGTAAACACGCAGCTCACCGAGTCTTTGGCACTAATCTCCGCTGAGAGGGCATCGTCTGCGTAGTAGCGGAGTTGGGGCGTTACGAGCCTCGCTCGATAGTTGCGGCTAAAGACTTGAAGGCGGGCAGGCTCTCGGAGCCTGAGAGTTGAAAATGCCATGGAGAACTCGGCCGAGCAGGCTGAGGAGTAAAGCTCAACACATGTATTAAAAATTAGCATATATACTTACTGAAGAATGCTATTTAGTATTCTCCAAGTCTACCAAGCTTCAGAAATGAAGTTGGGGTAGAATGGAGGATGACCTACGCCCTGACGTTGACCCTTGTCCAGCGATCACGACGTCATCGAGTCCTCGGCGCTTATACGCATGCTTACACCAGACGGAGGCAAACCCTAATTCACGAATTGTGTTCGAACATTGCTCTGCCGGAAACGCGTAAGATCTCTTGCCGGTAGAGCTGGAATATCACAAGTTTCAGTAGTTTCGTATGATTTTGTGAAATGGTTCTTTGAAAATGTCGTGAGGTGGGTCGCGATATAGTTTAGGCTCATTATCGATCGAGGTGATGTTCTTGTGCGAGAGCAGTGGGTTGAATACCGCAAAGAAACCAACCCGGTTGTATTCGTATGCTAATGTACAAGTACCTGTTGTCACTCCAGGTGGTCAATGTGGGGACGCGCCAGGCGCTTGTCCACGCAGGAATATCGCAAATGCAACAACCACATCACTCCAAACATCTCACTAATTCAAGGGAACCACCAACTCGGCGGGATGGCCCGTAAACGAAAACCAAAAATTCCAATTACGCATTCGTCCTCTCGGCCTAGGTCATCGGCGGGATCCGGGTCTGCAAAGCCCAAATCGACTCGGACGCTCATTCGGCGATTCCATGTACTGCTTAAACGGCGTGCGGCTTTGGAGAAGCGGGGCGGGATTAGTGCGCAGGGTGATTTGGAAGCGGTTGAAGCAGAGATAGATTCGATGGGCGGGTTGGAGGCGTACCAGAATATGTCAGCAATTGGACAAGGAAAGGACCGAGGTGGTGGGAGCGAGAGTGTATTGATAGAGTGGATGAAGGAGCTGGGGATGGCAAGAGGAAAGAATAAGATGTGAGTGAATCGTCTAATTTCGTGGTAATTGACGCCGTGATTTAGGTCAGATGATGGGCAAAAAGTTCGGCTCTTGGAAGTTGGGGCGCTTAAACCGGACAATTATGCGTCTTGTTTGTCTTGGATCGCGTGCACGCCCATTGATCTCCGTTCAAGACATCCCGAGATTGAGGAGCAAGACTTTCTCAAGACCGATATGGATGCGAATAGCGGGAAATGGGATATCGTGAGTTTGAGCTTGGTGGTGAATTTTGTACCGGATGCAAGAGACCGTGGTGAGTCGATATCTCATGCTTATTTTCGAGTCATTCTAACAATGGACTAGGCAGAATGCTACATATAGCGCATGAGATTTTGCGCCCACCCGACTCGGGGACCAGAGGCGGACTGCTGTTCCTTGTGTTGCCAACACCGTGTGTGGCCAACTCGCGCTACATGACGCTGGAACACCTGGTCTCGTTGTGCACACACCTCGGGTTTGTGCTGCTGCGCGACCGTTGCAAGGCGGGTGGGAAAGTCAGTTACTGGCTGTTTAGGCGTGCGGACAAGGGTCATCAATTGACGGGCGCGGGGTTTACAAAAAAGTGTGTGCTTAGGGAAGGATCCGATAGGAACAACTTTTCGATCGTGCTGTGAAGTGACGGAAAAGCGTTCAATGTTGGAGGCAACTGACGAGGATCTTCGGAAGCGTGGAGTTTGGGGCAGTGGAGGTTCGTAACACGTGACGTCACAGGAGTGGTCACGGGATTATTTGTTTGTTGTTTGACTGAATTGGATTTGTCACTGGCTTGGGCAGTGGATGAGTGATATGTTCAATGCAGCATATAATGTGTGAATGTGTATGTATATGAGGATTTGTCTGCACAATTGGCTGCAGTTGGCTGCACCAGAGAAACATGGTGTTGTGACTGTTTATGTGACATTGTGTGTGACAAGTGACAAGTGACAAGTTGTGACAGTGATGAACAGAAGCTCACGCCAACGACCACGCCTCGAGTTTTCTGTCTGTTGGCAGCCTCTCCCTGTCCCCTCCACCCTCCCCGCCACCCAATGAGCTCGCTGCCAACGCGGGCGAATCGTGCATCTAAGCACAATCGCAAGCCATATGAACGGCCCCAACAGGCCTCACCCCAGCTTGTGCGCTCGAAATCGAGTTTCTTCAACACGGTAAAGGCCCTTGTTGCTGCGCCGTTTGCATGGCTGTCGGGCACAGAGGCGGATGGGGAGCGCGGGGGACAGCTCAAGCGCCGTCCAAGCAGGAACAGACCCGACAACGACCGCCCCAAGCGCATGCGGACACTCAGTCCACCTCGCATTCCTCCTGCGGGATATCTCGATCCCCCAGAGCACCTCTTGCGCAACAAGGCAAGTTGTATATATTTTATCTGGCATTTATCTGATATTTTATATTTATAGGACTCAACCCCCCGCTCTCCGTCTCGTCGGACTCCCTCGATTGGCTCGTGGTTCCCACAGCCCACTAGCACCCGAAATAGTCTTGCATCGCGGTCGTCCCAAGTGCACTTTGGCAATCTCAACATAGATGCCACTATTGCCTCGTACGATGACCAGCGCATGCACTCACGCTCGCCATCTGTTGGAGTCGGTGTTGGACTTGGGCGGGAACGCACTCCGAGCATGGGAATGGCCCCGCGCGAGCCCAGTCTTGCCCTTGGCACCACCCGCTCCCTCTCTCGGGCCACCGGCACTTCCCTCCGTGCATCACTCGCGGCCGCCAATCCCTTTTCCAGTCTGGTAAGCTTTTTGTTCAATTTGTATCCACCTCTGACAGTATCCCAGGGCAAATCTTCCTCTGTTGCGCCCGAGCGTAAAAAATCGACTCTGGTGTGGGACGACACCCTTGGTGTTACCTCGGTCGAGGATGGGAAACCCAAAGGTACGGTTGCGTAATCCGCGTCTATTTGTCCTGGCTCATCACAGCCCCAGCTGCCTCCCTTCCTCCGGCTAGGAATACCGCCGAACGACTGCTCAATGCCTTGGAAAATATGCACACCCACACCGGCGATGCCCAGCGCCCTCGTCGTCGGCCCCCACCATCTGTCCAGGTTCCCGAACCGAGTCAAGGCGCCCACAACAGGCTTAACCGGATGGTTCGACCCTATGGCGAGGTCAAAGTTAGCCCGAGCAAGCCTAGCAAGTCTCAAGGCGTCCGCCCAAAGAGCGGCTTGATGAAGATGTTGATGAGGAATAAGAAGGTTATCCAAGAGGAGGATGCGGACATGGAGGAGGCTCCAAAGCCTGCCACCACAAAAGAAGAACCCGCCCCGCCAGTTGTAGAAAAGGCAAAGCCTACAGTCAAGCAAGTCGACACGGACATGGAACCCCAGCCGGCTCCAGCTCCTGTCCCGACCACCACCACTGTTAGCCCGGCTCTGAAGGTCATTGATAATTTCAGGCCTGCATCGCAGCCGCCTTCTCGTCCTGGCAGCTCACTCCGACAAAGCAAAACTATTACCAAACGTGCACACGCCCCCTCGGCCGGGCGAAACCGCTTCTCTGCGAACAATGACGAAGAGGAGGAAGATGAAGAGGCCGTTGAGAAGAGGAATGCCGAATTGCTGGCTGTTGCCAATGCGAATGTGTTCAAGGTGCCAGAAGGATTCAAGTTTGGTGCACCCACGCCGGTTAGTACTTTTTTTTTGCGTCAAGATTTGTCTGACGCTGTGGTAGCTGGTTTCCGCTCCCAAGCCGGTCCAGTTATCTAAACCCGAGTCAAAGGTGGAGGTCGTTTCTCCTCAACCCGTCCACGCCAAGCCGGCTGTCACGCCTGTACTCTCGTTCCCCGCTCCCGCTAAAGAGCCAGCTTCTCCAACACCCTCGTTCTTCAACGACAAGACTGTTGCCAAAGCCGCGATCCCCGAGATCAAGAACCCGTTTGCAAACCTGGCAGCAAGCAAACCCGAGATCAAGCTGCCTGAGGTGCCCAAGTGGGGCAGCCCGTCGTCATCTGCGTCGACCCCGCCTCCCAAACCTCTCGACGGCGCGTCGCCGTTTGCAAACATTGGAGTCCCGGCCAAGACTGGCAATGGCGCTATCCCTTTTTCGTTCGGTTCGTCCAAGGGGGACAAGCCTAGTGACAAGGCTCCAAATGGGAATCCGTTTGCGAATATCGGCAAGCCTGCGGTGGAGAGCGCACCTGTAAAGGACGACAAACCTGCTGCCAATCCGTTTGCCAATGTTGGAAAGCCAGCGACCGAGAACCCGTTTACAAATATTGAGAAGCCTGCGAGCGATAATCCATTTGCGGGCATTGGGACGAGCAGCCAGGGTACTGCACCTGCACCTGCTCTGCCGTTTTCTTTTGGCGTGCCCAAGTCAGAGGGCTCTGCGCCAGCAATGTCATTATTTTCGAAGCCTGCTGAGGCCCCGGCCCCCAAGCCAGAGGTTGAGGCTCCCAAGCCTAAGGTCGAGCCACCGAAGCCTGCAGTCGAGGCTCCTAAACCAGCTGTTGAACTTCCCAGGACGTCGCCATTCTCCTTTGGTGTTACCCAGCCTGCCGAAAAGCTCGCTGCTCCCTCGGGCTTTTCGTTTGGCGTCGCCCCTGCTGCCACCGCTGCTGCAACGCCCGCTCCATCGTCTACCCCCACCCCTGCGTTCTCGTTTGGTTCGTCTTCGGTTCCGGTTCCTACTACTGCTCCCAGTGCTGCGGCCAAGCCGACGTTTGCGTTTGGTTTACCAGCCAGTACGCCTTCGCCTGCACCTTCGCTCGAGGCCCCCAAGAAGAACCCATTTGACTTTTCCGCGCCGGCTGCTGCCGCTGCTCCTACACCGGTCGAGGCCCCCAAGAAGAACCCATTTGACTTTTCGGCCGCCGCGCCTGCTGTCACTCCCGGCGCAACTGCACCGACGACGTCCAAGAGCCCATTTGACTTTTCGAACGCTGCAAAGCCGGCCGACAAGTCCGCGAGTCCATTTATGTTTGGTGCACCTGCTGCTGCTGCGCCGGCTGCCGCTGCCGCTCCCACCATGGAAAAGAAGAATCCATTTGATTTCTCCGCACCAACCCAGAAGCCCTCGTCGAATGTGTTTGCGTTTAGTGCGCCCAGCGCGTCTAGCAGCTCCGCGACCAATGGGTTTACGTTTGGTCCGCCCGCGCCTGCCCGGCCTAGTACACCCCCTTCTGGTGGCGATGCCGCGATGGAGGAGAGCCCAACGCGTGAGCCAACGCAGCCAACGCAGCCAACGCAGCCAACAAAGATTGTGACGGGCGGGTTTGGGTCTGGGTTTGGGTCTCAGCCATCGACTGGGTTTGCGTTTGGAAGTAATACGAACGGAACGAGTTCTACTGGTGGGCCGTTTGGAGGTCCGTTGAATGGGACTAGTGCTGCCCAGTCGAATGGGTTTGGGTCTGCTACACCTGCGAGCCCTGCGCCGTTTGCGTTTGGTTCTAGTAATAGCAATGCGGGTAGTGGGTTTGGTGGTGGTGGAAGTGGGTTTAGTACGGGTGGGACTGCGGCGGCGGCGCCATCGACTACGCCTGCGTTTACGTTTGCGTCTGGTGCAGGGTTTGGACAGACGCCTTCGGCGACTGCTTCGCCCTCGAATCCGTTTACCCAGCCAACACCCAGTCCATTTGGCCAGCCCAACCCCACGCCCACCAACGCTTTCCCTACCCCTGCTAGTCCCTTCCCTGCCGCCTCTCCTGCGTTGAGCATTGTGGGTTTTAATGCTGGCAATTCGGCGCCGTCTACCAATGCGTTTGGGTCGGCTCCATCCGCCACCAACGGATTCCCGGCATCCCCCGCGACACCTGCGTTTGCGTTTGGCGCGACTGCTCCGTCTGCTGGAACTGCGAGCCCGTCCACGTTTACGTTTGGTTTGCCCGGCGGGACGTCGGCTCCTGCTACTCCTACCAGTACGGTCGCTCCATTTGTGTTTGGTCAAGGTGCTGCAGGTGGCGGCGGCGGCGGCGGCGGCGAAGGTTCCCCGGCGCCCGGCATTCAATTCAATCTCGGCACTGCGGACGCGAGCCCCGGTGGGCGGAAAATAAAACCACTCCGACGTCCGCGTCGCACCTGAAGGACAATTTTCTCCCTTTTTTCTTGCTCGTGTCTGCCCTGGTCCGGTCCACGTTGGTTTCCCCCCTCTCATTTGCTTGTGTTGCTCCCAATAGTAGTTTGACGCCTGTCTGGTGCTCTCTAAAGGAGGGCCAATCAATTTGTTTTGTTTTTCTCTCTTGCAGTTTTTTGTTTTGTTATCTTATTAGGTCTATCATGCAAGCTCGTTGCGTTTGACTGTGTGGTCCTCAAGGGGCCTTGATACTGTTTTCACACGCATTGTATATTAAAGCACAGGTTGGTTATTAGAAATACCGTTTCTTCTGGTATACATGGATTTTTTACGGTGGCTGAGAGTGAGACGTGGCAAGATGCAAGTTGGCCGCCTTTTGATGTGGGCGCTTAGTACTCGGTATTTGATTTTAAATTTGAGCGACGATCATTTCGTTGCAATTGAGCGGCGGCGCAATCACCTGGACTGACTTGGGCTTGCCTTGTGAGAAAAATACCCAGACTCTGCGTTTTGAATTTTAGTGTTGCCCTTTCTGAGATCTTTGACGACTGTAAGCCTCAGTGAGTTTTGTGTTTTCGCTGGTATGTTTGTATGGAGGTGTGCGGTATTCTTATTTGGGTTGTTAGACTATGCTGTTGGCGGCATCTCGACATGGTGCAAGATCAGCTGCGGCTGGCAGACTATGTCTCACGCGATCTGCGACGCAGTCGACGCCATTCTTTCCCGAATTCAACCCCAAAGGAAAGCGTGCCCCCAATTGGACGACCGGTCGAGAAGGCGAAACCAAAAGACTAGAAAAAGCAGCAAAAAATACCCTCAAACACATGCACCGCGGCAAAAAAGGGGAACTAAAGAAAAAGAAGAGTAGAGGATTCGAAGAGCTCTACGAGACGCGCAACACCGTGGTGGGCGCCACGCCCGCTGGACCCGCTTTCCACTCGGAACAGAGCATCGCGTTTAATATTTATGAAGCTTTTCCGGAAGTTTTTGAACAGGCGGAGGTGGGGTCGGTCCCGGAATTGTACGTTGAGCCTGGAAGTTTTGTGGAGCTTCGTCGGTACGTGGTCCTTGTGGTTTGAAAACGTGGACATGGAAAGTCTGATGGGTTTTTATGGGGGGGTTGTAGGCACGGGTTCGCACAGTGGGGCATTGTTCTCGGATACGAGTATACCTATGATGGTTACGAGGTTGCCAGGACTCTACTGTCGACCGGAGAAGCACTTAGCCACCCTCTGCGCGATATTCAATTCTCGGTTGCGAACTTTGCGCCCCCGGAGCTTGCTAAACGTGCTGGTACGGGATCGTTCGCCGACGAATCCAATCCCGTGGAAATCGAATCTCGAATTGCGTTGGGGAAATCATTGCGGTCCTTGAGTCGACGCATTGAACAAGCAACTCGTGTCGTCCAAAGTTCAGCCAAGCAGCTGTACGAGCACGCAAAACACCCAGACGGAAAGTCTTGGTCCAAGATTACCCTCAACCAAGGTGTTGCCTTGATTGCTGGCGATAGCACCCCGAATCTCGAGCTCATATATGCCGTTCATCAACACTTTATGGAAGACAGTCTTCATTATATTGCAGATACTTTCGAGCACCGGCTTTCAAACACGTTCTCTGTTCGTCCGTCGGAAGATATTCAGAGTATGCAGCGTATAACCGAATGGGTCCGAAATGATGACCCCGTTCTCGATGAATTTGCCGCGAAAGCTCGAATTATTATCGAGGCGAGCCAATCCATCAAACAAAAGAGCAAGGGAGAAGCTCCTACTCGGGTTGGGTTTGATAGAAATCTTCCCAAATTGAACGATACCGACCACGAAATCATCAACTTTATTCGGCATTATCTTCGCCAGCGACGTGAGCTGCAGTTAAATCCATGCACGCTCGCGTTGCCCCCTATCCTGAACAAAATATCACCATCTTATCTGCCTCTTGCTGGACATTCGGCGTTCCGACTCCTTGAAGACCTCACTTTCTTCGCCCCTTGGTCAGATCATGCATCTCAGGACGTTGACCTGCAGTTGCATGAATTCACCGATACCATTGATACCCCACTTCCGCGGTCAGACAAACTACCAACCGCCGCTCCCGTCACCGTGAACGACGATAGAATATCCGGAGCCAAAACGATTGATGGTTTGGATAATATGCGCCACGATTTTGGCAACCTCGCGGTGTATGTCATCGACGATAGCACTGCCGAAGAGCTCGATGATGGTATTTCTATTGAGCGGGCCACTGATGGCTCCGGAAACGTGTGGCTGCACGTTCACATTGCCGATCCAACCTCAGTCCTCCGGCCAGACGACCCTGTGGCTTTCGATGCCGCCCGTCGGGCTGCAACGGCATATTTCCCCGAAGGCACATACCCCATGCTTCCACCTACAGAACTCAGTCTCGATGCACTTGTTGGCAAAAAAGGCGCATCTATAAACGTTCTTACCTTCAGCTTACTCGTCAATCCCTCGGGAGATATCATCGGTCATAATGTGCGAGCCTCGCTTGTTCGACGAGTGCACGTCATGCGTTACGACGACATAACTCTAAGGTTGGGCGGATCGCTCATCGAATCCACCTGGCCGTTCGGAGAACCAAAAAAAATCCCATCAGACAGCGCACCTAGGCCGATCTCTGCAGAGGACCTCCCGGACCTGCAGCTCTTGCATCAAGTCACCCGTACGATGGCCAAGGCTCGTATATCAAAAACTGACTCGATAGTTTGGAGTCAACCGAAGGCTATAGTTTCCATGGACAAGGCCAAAATATTGACCGAACCCGATCCCCGGCCCATACCGCGCCTCTACCGCGGGTTCCCCGACATTAATTACGCGGTGCAGCTAGGAACAATGAACGATGCAAGTCACGCCTTGGACTTGAGCCGTGCCCTGGTGGCTGAATGCATGATTGGCGCTGGCCGAATAGCGTCGTTATTCGCTCAAGAGCACGGGATACCCATGATATACCGTGCCTTGGCCCGTCCCGCTGGGGCTGCGGCGGACAAATATGAAGCGCTGCTAGACAAACGAGACCCATATCAGGGGTCCATCCTTTACCGAGATGCTCTAAAACAGCAGCTAGCCCAAGTCACGGCACAACCTATGCTCACCCCGGGGGTTCATTGGCAACTCGGAATACCTGAACATGAGGGTTACGTTCGCGCAACATCACCCCTGAGACGATACTTGGATATGCTCTGCCATTGGCAAATAAAAGCTGCGCTTCACCCCAAATCCTTGGGTGTAAAGCCGCCGTTCTCGATGGATGATTTAAAGGCGATGATGATGAAACAACATCTCCAAGAGCAGGCTCGTCGCCGTGCGGGGAATACCTCCATTCTTCTTTGGGCTATGCGATACATTCAGAATCAAATGGCGAGTGGGGGACACCAAGCCCTCAAGTCGTTGGAGGGTATAGTTCTTGGTCGACCCATGAACTTGGCGAAGAGTCTTGTATCCGTCGTCCCCGTCATGGTCCCTCAAATAGGGCTCCCAGCGGGTCTCACTGGTTTTAGTGTTGCAACTCCGCCGCCAATTGGCAGCACTGTCAAAGTCGAAATCGCAGACATGGAACTAGGCTACAACCCCAGGCTTTTGGTTCGATTGAAGCGTTTTTGACCTCGCACTCGTTTCTCAACATCACGCACCCCAACTCATAATAGCAAAATCCCTCATTGAATATATGTCAACATGCATTGCTCGTATTTGGTTCTATTCCTTGTATTGATTAGCTACTTCCACCGCGATAGATATATGAATATGATACAAGACAGTAAGACAGTCGTTCATTAAAGAGTGTAATAGCACGAGAATTATTGATTAATGTGTCGTTCAAGAATATCGTAATGGCCAGGGCGGAAAAGTAAAGTAACAGGATCAGTGACGGCGGGAGCGTCTACACGACTTTGGTGAGCAGCGGAATCATAAATAACATTTGACTTACCAGTGGGAGTAAAACGGGTGCAGTGAGCAACAAGGTCTTGTGAATTAGGAGCTACGCCGTCAACCTTCTCATCTAAGCGATATATATATACTGATACATTGAGTGTCCGGCTCAACGCCGATATTTGAAGATGATCTGAGGCTCGTGAGTACGTGAGCGGGTGCCTTGTAGCTTATACTCACCAGCATCCTGGCCCAATTGCTCAACGTATATAGAACAGAAATCAGGCGCGGAAATTACAGTAGTAGGGTCGTCAGGGTGGAAAACTGATGCGTGCATATCCGGTGTGAGGCGAATGTATGCGGATGCCAGCAGCCGAACATATGCGACGATGTCATCAGAGTCTAACCCAACCGGGGCCCATATGAGTGACCTTCCATCATTATCTAGCATATAAGCATACCACGCTGGTCTTGGAAAATCCGTGACAGCCTCCTCTGATCCATGGTGCCTATTTCCATATTCCGAATCACATCTCTCAAAAAAAGATGCATTTGCTGGCTCTTCAAGAAAAAAAAATTAAAGCGACGAATTAGGGAGAATGATTGGCGGCGACTTACGAATCGGTTATCAGGAATCGCCACATCGACCAAGTTTTGGGCTACCTCCAAGTGTTCGAGTGCATTTACTACAGCAAGAGCCCGGTCGTCGGCGAAATATATTTGTTCTAGCCAGGCAAATGCGAACGCTATGAGATTTGTTAGCTCGGGCACCACAACAAATAGGCTTTCACCCACATCGATAAAAGCAGTTTCCATCACCCCGAGCACGACGTAACCCCGTGTAGCCCAACTCGAATCGAAGATAATTAATCTTGCGCCTCATGATGTCTGAGCGTTCGGACCCAGGATTACGATAGTCTTCTTTCAGATCGCTCAATCTGCTAATCCTCGAGATCAAGGGTGGTGTGGGATCGTAATAATAATGCGTAACGACGGGTGTAGTAGCTGTAGTGGTCGCGTGGCGCTGCAGCTTTTTTGGCATCGAGTTTGCCGGCTGGGTTAAGGGCGGGGGTGAAGTCTCTGAGGTCTGCTTCTTTTTTGGCATCTCCACATGATAGTCTTGTTTCGACATGAGCGACAACTTGTTCATCGACTGCTCCCAATTTTCTACTGCATTCGTGTGATCTGCGCTCACTGCACGTGCATGACTAGAAATGGCGGGCCGAGGTGCAGGTGCAGGTGCAGCAGCCCAGGTTATGCGCTCCATATCTCTAGGTGGCACATCGGAAGTAGCCTGGCTTGCATGTGTTCTTACACTCGAGCTAAGGCTGGGCGTAGTGGCAGTCGTGCCATATGAAGTCCTGTCGCTGGATCTCTTGTAACGTACGACCGGGGGAGTCGAACTTGAATATTGCGCGGATGGACTATCACGGTAGTGCGCGGCTGGGTGTAGACTTTCTGGTGGAGGGCGGACTGGCTGGGGCACAGATGTAACTACCACTTTTGCCGGGGGGTCTATTGATTGGCGTGGACGCGAAACTGAAGGTGGAGCTGGTTGGGGTAGCGTCGGAGTTGGTTGGGGCGGAAGTGGGCGAGGGGGAGGGGGTATTGACTGTGGAGGTGGTGGAGCTATAGCTCTATTCTGGGGGCCATGGTGCTGTTGGAGAGCTTAGATCAAATCAAGTCAGCATATCGTTAGGTCATTTATGATGCAACCAACCTCCCAAAACGGGCTCACGTTCAGCATGCGGGGCTCCCGCTCTTCCACCGGATATCTCGACGATGGGAATATCTCTACTTCTTGAAGGAGGTCTTTCTATCGACGTTTCGGTCAACGACGAATGAGGGGTACTATAAGTGTTGTGCACATACCGATCTTGGCAGAATCAAGAATGGACTCGGATGACTGGGCCGGGGTAGTAGATGGAGCTCTTCGGGGCTGGGCAGGTTGGGAATGTTGACTGGAATACAGACGAGGGTATGACGTGACTGGTGGTGATCGGATTACACGCGGAGATTTGGGAGGAACTGGCGGTTCTGGAGTAGAGACTGAGTCATATTAGCAGATCGCTGCAAAATTGCGACGATAAGGTACCATTAGACTCTACATCTGCTCATCACGGTCTATTAATTTGGGACATTAAACAATAGGTTTAAACATACCTGGGCGGGGGACAAGGACAGCATCGGGTTCAGGTGATAAGGAAGGTGGTATCACAATCGGCTCTGCAAACACGTATTAATATAAACTCATTTGGAAAGAACACTACAATTACCCTGTTTCTCTTTTTCCTTTTCCGCTGCCTTATTTAAAGATGTAAAAGGATTCTTCCCGCCAAGCAAAGACGTTTTAAGCTTGCGCTTGAAGGACGTTCCTTTGGCTAGGCAAAAAGTTAATCACAGGAGGTACTAAGCCACAAATAACGACTCACGCGGTTCGTGTTCGTGTTTGTCCTCACTTGTCCTCGGAAACTCCTTCGACGGCGCCCTTTTTGGATGAAAACCATTAGGTATAGTAAGGGGAGGGGGCGGGGGTAAATGGTGCTGGGGATCTTCCATCTGAACATGCGTTCGAGACGTGCCTAGTCTCCGGCGGGTCGTCAGATTCGCGACGCTGGAACTGGCCTGGGCTTGCTCGTATGGCATGGCTTGTTTCTGCCTAGCCGCATCTTTTTCCTGTTCCCTGGCGCTGATGATGGACCAGCCAGAGTCGGAGGACATGATCGTCGGAGAAGAGACCGAAGGTGAGGAAGGCGACACTGGAGTGGCATGCGGCATCAGAAGTGGCAAAAGCTAGATAGAAGCGCGAGGATAACCCAGATGCGGTAGATATATCGTCAAGCAGAGTCCAAGTTCCCTGTTCCAAGGCCGAATACAACCAAGTAGACAGATTGAAGCCAAAATGAGTCTCAATTAGGAGGCGTTGCTAAGATTAAGAGCAAGGGGTTCATAAGCTCTGAGCGGCAAAGCAGTTTTGCGCAGTCTTGCCATGAGGACGAACCTGAGTTTGGCTTGAGCTTACAGCACATGGCTGTGTTGTGTCGACACAAGTCATATATGACTAATTGACCCCGCTTGACGTCTAAGATAATTTAAAATTAAAACCGATGCATTCAAAGGCAAATCAAAGCAATGCGCAAGAGGGGAAACACGTTGTTCGCTATATTAGACCAACCCTCGGCCACTCATTTTAATGGCGTCAACAAGCCCCGCCCATATCCCTCCGGACCCTGCCGTAAGTCGTCTTCTCGCCATCTCAGCACCGCTCTGGCCTCTAGGTCGTCGGTGCAGGCGGCTAGCCAGTCCTATGAATGAAAGTACGATAACCAACAATGCCACAGGTGCGTTTAGTCGCCTTAAGTAGGGTATTAGTACGGCTTTCAGCAGCTGCAAAGTCGTGGGCTGTGCGGGCGAAGTTGGCTGCGCCGCCAATACTGGTGTTGATGGGGGAATAGCCAAGGTTGTCCGGCCGAGACGGGACGATGTGATATTGGTGGAATGCCATTGGCGGGGTGTGGTGGCCGCAGATGGAGACAGTGGTGAAGAAGCTGACTGGCCAGTTTTGTTATGCGAAAGTGTGGCTATCGGGACCGCTGTATGGGACGAAACGCTGGATGGTGCTGGGGAAACTGCTCGGGGAGTAGGTGCACCAGAGCTTCCAGAAACCGAATTGTCTAAATTCTGTAGTTGGCTCGGGCCAGGGCTCGGGGGAAGTAACGATTGAGCATGATGTGAAGCCAAGGTGGCAATGAGTTCCTGCAACTCGACTCAGTATGGGTTGACGAGTCAATGCTATAGCTTACCTCGCGCTTCGTGGGTCTCATTTCCACCTCGGAGTCTAGGAACTCTTTGGATTCATCCCACGCTTGCAATCGCGGTAATACGTGGAGGCAATACACCTCTACCACTTTCTCGTAGCCCACCCTCTCCTCTTTCGTTCCCGCTAGGCCGTTAGCGTCAGACCCAACTCCTAAAGGTTCGCGGTTCCCTAACCAATCATCAATCATGCCCCTGCCAACTTGAGGGCAATCTAGCTTGAGGCTGGCAAGAACTAGTGCCACAAGCACAGCTGCAGGCAGAAAACGAGAGTTTGGGCGTTCCAAGGGTGGCGAGAAAAGCTTCAGCGACCGGGTGTGCAGCGTGCCTAGAAGTGATGGGGGCGAAAGTAGTAGAGGGTCGTCTAGAGGTGATGTAGATCGAGGTGACGTTGAGCTACCATTGGGGCTGCAAGGCACGCCCGAGACGGAAACACTAGAGGACGCGGACCGAATCCCATACCCCGATTTATTGCTGTCGCTGGGTGCAGTTGAACTAGAGAGTGGAGAAGTGTAGAGGGTGGTCTCCAGGGTAATTCGAAGAATGTCCCACTTGCGTCGATACGTCGAGAGTTGATCATTCTCGTGGGATGCTGGCGGTTGGAGTAGTTCAAACGCTTCCCTTACCAGCGCCTGTGCCTCTTCAATGCGGTGGTGTAGGAATGCACGAGCGGCATGAGAGTAAGCGGCTTTCAGCTTGGAAATAGCCTCAGAACGGGTGGATTTGGGCCTGCGCATGGCCCGCTCTTGTGTGAGAGACGGCCGAGTCGGGCGGATCGATATTGTTGCGTCCTTGGTACCAGGGCGCTGGTATATGACTTTTGTGTGAGACATAATGCTGTACAACCGGTGGCCATTAGCACTCGAATCGGCAGTACTTGGGACGTAAACATACATAGGAACCAGCAGTTAGATCAAGTCAGCCAACTTTCGATTTCTACGCAATACCTGCGACGCGTCAATGAGATGAATACTGGCAGATGAACGCCGAACCCACAATGCGACACCCAACTCTCTGGATGTGGGTTGGAAGTCCCAGAAGAAATAACTAAACGTAAGCTAGTCACAGTCTAATTGAGTCGGTTAGTGAGCTGCCCCGTTCAGATCTTTGCCTCGCTGTCGTCGCGTTGTGCAGAAACCGGCATTCGACTTCATCCGAGTGACCAAGAACGAGCGATCATGTGGAATCTCTTTTCACATGCTCCGAGCCGCCCGGCGCTCCCGGCCGTGGGCGCCTACCAAGATGGGTGATTCAGCGCCATTGACCTTACGCACCGCCATTTTTGGAAAAGTGGCGATCCATTTCGAGGATAAGCGGTAGATAAAATATTTCCTAAGCACCGACATAAGTGTATTAACACTGTGCGGCTGTGTTCTGAAGTTTAAAATTTTGAGGTAAACTTATGCTGACTAAGTAATATTATAATGCACTGAGCTAAACCACTTTTTAAAAAGTAGTACGTCAATGTCCCTATCAGCTGTCCAACGCGGGATGCAAGGAAACTAGAATTGGTGATCGCGGGCCACCTTGTTGAGTAACGGAGTCACTGGGTTGGCACTAGCGCGGGGTGGGTGGGCGTACTCCCCTGACTGCATAAAGGGGAGTCCCTATGTGTATGGGGCCTGTACGCTGTCGAGTTCTCCCGGATGTGTTGAGGGGTTTCGGGTTCATCCTCACTTATATACTTACGCTTTCTCACTGTACACATCTTGACTCTCTCCTTGCCGAGAGCGTCTCTCATATCACTTCCCTCCAAATTTAGATTCGGAACATGCCACCAGCTATGGATATCAAATAACGAATATTTTGCCTCAAGCTTTGAGTCTCCATTGAACACGCACCCGGCAAGAACAAATTTAATCCAGCTTGTCAACGAAAATAGTCACATGCCTGCCACTTCATGCAAAAATGTTGTACAATTTATTGACTATTCAAAGTACATATCTGAAATCACGATTCTGGATATCGGTGAGGTCGAGGAAGGCCTAACAGAAGATGAGTTCCATGCTGTTAAATACCTACTCGGTTACTTACCTTGTCTACCTTGCGTTCGATTCTTGTCCCGTCGTCAAGTATCTCCTCGATATATGCGTCCTCACCCTCATCCACTCGAGGTTCCGCATCGCGCCTTTTGTTTTCACGCGCAAGTCGGAATCGAATAATGAGAAGAGTCACAGGGCAAAGGAAATAGCTGATGGTGATCACTATCCACGGAATGCGATTCCTAGACGTATGAAAACTCGATTAGATTTCAAGCTATAGATTATATAGGCGTGCTTGCCTTGGCTTGAATTGCTCTCGCCACATCTGAGGGCCGACAAGATTACCAACGCAATACGCGGAAAGCATGATGGCTTGAACCCTGAGAGGCGGGAAGGACGTTAGTAATTTCGCCAAAACTATTAGCATGCTGACAACTAACGTAATGCGCTTTGTATGCCCCGCAGTAACTGCGGTGACCCATCCCAAAAAAAGCACAAAGCCAGTGGTACCTACGCCAGTAATCCAGATCGAAATCAATAAACCAACTTTATTGGACCACGGCAGTACTGTTAAGGAGTGTCAGACCTCACTTCGGTCCCGAGTATAAGTTACACACCATTGATCAGGATCGAACCCAAGATATTTGGGATGAAGTAGATGACTGCAACATAGGCTCGACCATTCTCCCATCTAGCGGCGAGAGATACGCCAGTCCAGATAGTTATAACTGAAAATCTCGTTCAATTGAAATCAGCGCATATATGGCTGTTGACTCACTCTCAATTACCCCATCCACGCAACCAAGCAATGTAGTCTGCAGTGTGGTGAAACCGAAAGAATTTACAATAATACTAGGGTATGTTAGTTCAGTAGTTCGTCTACGAGAGCAGGGCATAGTACCTGCGCTGATTCGTCAAAGAGTTTGGGATGTTATCGAGACAAGAGAATAGAGCGAAGAGCCAAGTTTTGGGATCGGTGAGCGCCTCGATGAATCTAGAAATATGTTGAATATCAATACATTTATCAGTGTAGCACTCTACGACGTACTGGTCTTTCTTCCAAACTTTACTCCCGAGCCCAGTCTGGTTTACTTTGATGCGTTCAATAGCCATGACTCGTTCTTCCGGGGTCAAGAACCAGGCGGTGGCCGGGGAGTCGGGAAACCAAAGGAAATAGGCAACTGCAGTAGCCAGCGTAATCGCCCCAGTGATGATCATGAACCATTGCCAAGGTGCAAAACCACCAGTCTTGATATGCAAGACGCCAAATGCGAGGAATCCTGATACAATCTGAGCTGTCCCGTTCATTAAAACTAAGTTATTCTGTGAGCGAGTGACAGGTAGGAAATGAAGAAATCGGCCGCTTACACCAGTACCCGACACGGAGACTTTGCTCAGCACGGGTGTAGAACATGCTGGTTACAATCATGAATCCTGCAGTGATAGATCCTTCGCATATACCAAGGATGATTCGACATGCCATTAATCCTGCAAAATTCTTGCAGGCAGCGTGCATCGTGAGAGCAATTGCCCAGCATGTTATGTTGACACTCATCCATTTGCCAACCGGAAAGCGCTGGAGAGCCAGGTTTTGACTACGCAATAGTCGGTCAGGCGAAAAGTTAATTGGCGATCATATGCACCACTTACGGGTATTCAAACACTAGGTAAGCGATGTAGAAGATAGTCCCCAGCCAATTACTAAGATCGTCTCAGTCAAACATCAATAATTATCCCTTGAAGTAGACTCTTACTATCTTAGAGTAACTAGATGTTAGCCATTGAATTCTACTTCGGAATCCTATTATAAACTTACTGATTGGCATCTAGATGAGTATCGGCCCGAATGCCGAGAATAGCGCTAGCTCCCAGAGTGGTTTTGTCCATGAACTGAACCCAATATACTACGGATAAAGTTAGCAAGCGCGAATCGAAAAAAAAGCTAGCATATAGGCTTACATATCATCATCATTGGCAGAATATGCTTGTCAATCTTCCTTCTAAGCTTCAGTGCCGCTTCAGGAGTGAGGGGCTCCGCCGTCCCCCGGTTCAGCGTTAGCCTAAGTGCATCGTCCACGCCCTCAGTAGTGACGTGCACGTGGTGCGAGGGCGTCTTTTTGAGATCCGCGCTCTCGCGCTCGAGGTCGCGTTTCTCGTCGATGCGATCCATTGAGTGAAGGGAGGGGCCACAGCGGAGAGTATCGGAATTGGAGGCGTACTTAACCCTAGAACGATACTCTGCCCAGTCCGCGAGCACCGAAATAGAAGCCTGGGCATCGCGAGTTTATGCCCACATATGGTATATAAATGCCATATGATAAGATAAGTCGCCTTTAATGTACGTTGCGATGTAATGCGAAGGCGGCTAAGCGATTTATGAGTGCTATATATTTATCCATATTCTTATCGTTCGGTTTTTCGGCCAGAGAGTCTGAATTCGCGGGGAGGCTGCCAGTGGAAGAGGAAGGATCTCGAAGACAACGAAGGATCACGAGACTCAATTAGAGCTGTCCAAAGTGGTAAACTTACGAAAATATTACCAATAGATATGATTCCATTTCAACGGGGACCAGAAACCTATCAAGGCCGTAATAGTGAGGCGTGAAAGGACTATCGCTTGGCAGCCCATGCCCAGAGCTATCATATGCGATACATTGTGAGTCTAACGGTTAAAATTGACGCAGTAATTTTCGTCATGTGGATGCATTACTATTTTGGACAGTTCTAGATTGAATACCGCTCACGTGATCGAACGGGAATCTCAGCGGCTCCGATCAAGCATCTTGGCATGCTCATAGGGCCTGTTCGGGTGCCCAAGTCGAGTGTTGCCCACTTATACGTGCCCACGCCTTTGAGCTTGAACACAATGTCGACACCCCCAGGCCAACGAAGGCCATACCTAGGTATTGCGCATTTACACCATCTTGCTTCGAACCCATCGCTTGGGCGGGATAGGAACGCGAGCCCTCCAGCGCGCCCGGCTTCTGCGGCATTTGCAACACATGGGAGAGCGGCCTCGGGCTCTGGATCATTGTTACTTGGTTCTCGTAAACAGGCGCCTTCAGCGGACAATACAAGACTTTTGGACAATTCCCCTACCTTGATTCGGGCGACAGCTACAGTGGTCAAAACGAGAAACGGAACGGTCTTGAGCAGAGGCTGCATTCTCAAGACGGACCATTACCCCAATGGTATGTTATTCGAACGCCATCTCGAATCTGGTTAATACTTTGTTTAGGGCGTGCGCTGGATTTGGATATTAACTTGCAGGGTACGCGGATTCGATTGCTTGTCTAGGCTGGTCATGCCTTCTAACCGTAGCCACCCCATAGGCGCGCCTAACTTTAGAGCTCCGCGCGGTGCAGCTGCGGCGCTCAATGTTTATGGTGCGGCTCAACCTCGGGTCGGAGGGCTGCGGGCTATCCTCTCAATATTGGGCTGTAGCCCCGAGGTACCCGTGGCTACGTCTCCGACCTTGTCACCGCTTGCCAAGTTTAACAAGTTGCCTTCTCGCGCTGGTTGTGTGTGGTTCTCTACTCGAGAAGGTCTTTTGCTTATGTCTTTCTAAGCGAGCTTGAGCTAATACACAAACAGAACCCGTGGTATATGTTGCTGGGAGGCCTTATGTTCTTCGAGATGCGTCTGCGCCAAAGACCGCGCTTCAACTCTCAGATCGCGCGTCCAATATAGAAGCAATTGAAGATCGCCTGAAAACCGATATTTTAACCGAGTCTTACAAGTTTGTATTCAAGCAATAGTCCAATCTGGCGAGGATGCTAACTTCAGATTCTTGCAGGTTCGGAGGACTCATTCTGACCCATGTTGAAGATGGTCAGCGCTCAAAAATTATTCATACTTTCTACTCATCCACCTCGTAGCCGATGGAGAATCGTTGATTCCGACTTGGACTTCGGTTGATGCTGGGAGTGTAAAGACGTCTCGCGAGGTGTGGCAAGAGGCGCGAGATGAAGGTTGGAGTGTCGAGGTTAGTTCTTCTATTTTGGTGAGCTGAGGCCAATGCCAACATACCCATGTTTACTAGTACCATCGGTGGGTGTGTTACATTTACGTCAAACGCCCTCACTCACCTTGTTTTCAGGATCCCTATTACCCCCGACAAAACAATTGAAGTATGTAGAAAGGGACCAGTGCAGTTATCCTTATTACTTACGTATTATTAGGATAACTATCTCGATGCTTACCTTAATGTTATCAAATCCGTTGATCCGTTAGAGACAGCCCTAGTGTTCAGTTGTGGAATGGGCGCAGTACGGAGTATGTTTCTTTCTCTAAATCCTATTATCATTTTCTTTGTATATTTTCGTGCTTCATTAGGACCGATACGGTTTAACTAACCTATTTCTTTGGATTAGCTACTTTTGCGATGGTGTCCGCGTGCTTGATTCGCCGCAAGCAGCTTATCGCGAGAGGGTTTCCAGACCCATTTGCAAAGGCAACATCCTCGGCTCCACAGTCTGGTATCGCAACAGTGAAGTTCTCCTCTACTTGCCTTTATTCCGTGAACTCATGTGCATCTCCAGCCTGCCGATATTCAGGCAACAGTTGCTCTTGAGCAAGTCGAAACCCAACAGGAATCAAGCAAGTCTCTACTCCGTTTAACGTATTTGTTGCAGCAAAGTTCGTATATATTTAACTTTCGAACTCGAACACTAACTAGCTTCGCACGCTACTAGGTTTACCCAGTGCCAACACTATGTCTGCTATCGAACTACTTCTCGCGCAGCCTTTGTTGATGGATAACCTTCGTAAGGCCCACATAGGAAATTATGGATTGATATTGTCGCTTCTTGGGTGCTTGGATGCTGGTATGCGTGTCAAGAAACTAGCTGATAAGGTGATAGACAGCTGTGAGTCAAAATTAACTTGTACTCTTTTTGTTGTTAACGCGAGCCTTAAAAACACAGGTGACCATGTTGCGAATCTTCGCGAAGAAATTCTTGCGCATCGTGTAGACTATTCCGTTACGAGTATGGATGAAAAGGGGCGTAGTGCGCATATTCAAAAAGCAAAGCGTGCTATGGAGAAATAGTACGTAATATCCACGCTTGCTGTCGTCAATGTTTAATGTACTAAACCTGTATTAGTTACTTTACGATCGCTTTTGCTGGATATGTCGAGGAAAGCGAAGACTTCAATGAATCCTTCTCCGAGTGGATGGATGTAAGTAATCATTAATTGTGTATCACCGCTTGTCGCCAATAATTTTATATTATTAGGCGAGGACTGAAATATGGAAGTAAGTTGAAATGATCCGTAACGTTTATGTCCCATCGACATGGTGTCTCGTCTAGCCAAGTTAGGTTTATGCGAAAATCTGGGGTTCGCCTTAATGTGTTTGCTCCCGTGGAAGATCTTTCCGCAATATCCAAAGGAGAAGCCGCTCCCCAGATTGCCGGCGGTCGCGTGCTGGGTGATGAATGGACTGAATATGTTGTCAAGGTTAGCTATAACACCTTGGTTTTGATTGACATTACAAGCAAATTTTGCCTGATTTTAGAACCGGAGTGGGATTATTCTGCGCGGAGGGTAAGCCCCATTAAAACTCAATACGTGGACGATCGCTTGATTGATTGCTATATTTCTTCAGAATGCTTCTCAAATCAGATTTGTGGAGGTCTGAAGAGTACGATGCTGGTCCCGAAAGTATCCGCGGCGCTATCAACTTCCGAAATATTCCTGGCACGAATATCTATGCCCTTGGCCAGCCTAATGAAGAGGCCATTGAAGCGGTTGTCCGCCGCGTGAAAGAAGACTATCCATCCGTCCACAAGGTTGCGTGGATCAATCTTCGGTGTGTATTTGTATCACATGGCCTATCCATCACCCCGTTGATAGGATATCAGGGAAGAACCTATCATTTATGTAAATGGTGCTGCACACTGCCTCCGACGAGAAAATTACTCTCTGAGGAATATGAAGGTACAGTTTCAATATAATAAGCGCATGTATATGAAATTAAGTGCACATGATTGCAGGACTATGGCGGAATTTCTGCCGGACGGTAAGGGTTTATTTATTAAAGCGAGGTCCCATAAATTTAACATTCTTTTAGACTTGAAATTCTTGAGGATCGTCTTAAGAATGATGTAGTTGCTGAGGTTAACGCCTTCCAAGGACGGTAAGCGTTTATCCCGTGCTTATATTGTCTTCAACGCGACTATTTATTTCTATATTCAGGATATTGTTGCACACGGAGAACTCAGATGGCTCTGTGATACCCATTTGGGACGAGGCCGACTCTAAGGATATTGCAGTACCCAAGGACATTATGTCTTCCAAGGTTGACGACGTTCAAATCGCATATACTCGCATTCCTATCACGTCTGAGCGCCCTCCCGACTTCAGCGATATCGAGTCCCTCGCTGATGTCGTGATTCGTACTGATTCTGAACGAACTCCCATTATCTTGAATTGTCAATTGGGTCGAGGTCGTAGCACCATAGCATCTATTGTGGTGCTCTTGTTACAAGAATGGCTCAAGAGCGGTCGAGGCCGAGGTAGCGCGCGGACACCACGACGTGGGATGAGTATGCTTTCCATGACCAGCCGAGAGCGGGAGCGAGACGTGTCGAAAAAGCCTCCACCAAGGCTATCGTATCAAATTATTAACAGTACGCTTATCCTTACTCGGAGTAATGGTTTATTAACATTATATTTTGTAGACCTCCTGCGGGTCGTTCGCCGGGGCCCTGATGTGAAGCGAATGGTGGACGACGCCATTGATCAATGCAGCCAATTCTTAAATGTGAGCTTGTGTCTCCATAAGATCACTGGGGTATAATCGTATAAATTATTTTCCTTAGCTTCGTGAATCAATTGAGGACGCTCGGCTCCGAGCTGAAGGTGCTACTGACGAGAGACAGAAGAAACGATTCATTCAGATCGGTGCGCCAGCCTTGATCTGCTTGCTTTGGCCTCCGCTCAATCTTTATATGCTAGGACTTCACAATCTCCGGAAATATTTCGAGTTGATCGTATTCCAAAACTTCCTAATGGAGAACGACCCTGATACGGTTCGAACCTTTGCGTCATTTGAAGAGTTCGTCAAGTCGCGCCCGGTATTCGCGACTTTTGAGAATGAGCTCCGGGTCGAGAGCGCTAAGGCACTTAAGCCTCTCGAACGTTCCGAGCGCGAAGACGCAGCCCTCGCCGATGATATTGAATATGTCGTTGCCAGCCGCTCTGGAAGTGTTCTCTCCGCCTCAACTATCCTCAAGAGCGACTTTTTCTCCAACCTGCAAAAAATGTCTCTGCCTGAACGAATTGAAGGGGCAGCTAATTTCCGCCGGATTCCTCTGACGCTTGGGCTCGGAGATAAGGATTCGAGTAATAAGTTCGTTTGCGGGAGTGGAATGCCTACAGTTGACGGGTACGTTTGTTCTCGTATTTAGGTGTCATCCGAACCTAGCTAAGCCTTCGCCAGCCTTCGCCGTGCGCTCGCGCGAGTTGATGCAGCGCCTGGAGGGAATAACACAGTTTTTTGGACCTCGTTACGTGAGGTAAGTATCGTTATCGGGTCTAATTTTCACATATCTTGACGAGAAAAATAGGAACCGGTCTTGTATGTAGCTGGCGGGCGCCCTCATGTCCTGCGCCTTGTTGATCGCCCATTGACCAATGTCGAGGCAACGGGCATTACAACCGATGTGGTCGAAGCTATGGAAGTTAACCTGAAGAAGGATATAGAACGAGAAATGATTCAGTTTGAAGGACGAGTCTTGTTGCACGATGAAGTCGAAACGCAACCGGGCTCTTTCGATATAACCGCTCAGTCAGTGATCACAAATCAACCCACTCTTACTATGTTTTAACAGTATATGTTAGGTGGGAGCCTCTTACAATCCATGACATCAAGACACCAAAGGACGTCTTCCAGCTCATGATTCAAGAAGGATACAGGGTAATTAGTGTCATTTGATATACAGCGCATATACTCATGTTGGATTTGCAAACTAAGGTTGACTATGCTCGACTAGCGATTGTGAGTTTTATAAGCATTCTCGAATCTCTTGCACAGTTGTGACCTAGAAATAAAGACAGACGAGCAAGCGCCTCTTCCCGATGCCCTGGACCAATTGGTACACAGAGTTGAGGCAGGGTTGAAGGTCGCTGGGGATCTAATCTTCAACTGTCAAATGGTAAGCAACCACATTCATGCTACTGTAACCGATCTAATGGATCCGTCTATAGGGGTGGGTCGAAGTTTATGCGAAAATTCTAGCGCTAATCATCCTAACAGACGAGGGCGCACCACGACCGGGATGGTAGCCGCATGTTTAATATCGACAGTTGCTAGTTGCGATGTTACGACCACCCTTCAGGACGAGGATGATACATCTAACGTAACTTCACATTACGATTCAGTTGACGGAAGCTACGAAGAAGAGGCTTACCTTCGTGGCGAATATAAGATTATCCTCCAATTAGTCGGCGTTTTGTCATACGGGAAAATCGCTAAACGAATTACAGACAAGGCAATTGATGCAATGGCAGATGTACAAAACCTTAGGAAAGCTATTTTCGAGTGAGTCACAAACTCCGCCACCTGGATATCTACTAAAAAAAATCGACTGGTTAGCTACAAACTTAAGGTTGATGCCTCCGAGGCTGGATCCCAGAAGCAGAAAAAGTTGATGGACCTTGGAGTAAATTACCTGTGAGTTAAAAACTCAACTATTAAGAACTTGACCTAACTAAGGCCATTGACTTAGATATCGATATGGTACTCTGATCGTTCTCGCCAATTATTTGATAGAACGAAGAAAGCATGAAGTTAAGTCGTCATTCCCCACTTGGCTCAAAGAACATAGGGAGATCACGAGGTTGCTCGGTCGGAGAAGTCTCGAATAATTTGACCTCAAATTTATGTTTACGTGATCAATCCTTTGAGTGTTGGCGACGTTTGTAATGATACCACTAGTCAATCATCGACTTTGTTACCAAAAGTGGGAGACTCAATACTCAATGATAAGCCAATTAAACGCACTAGGATCAGTTATAACAATATATTTAGGCGTGACAGTTCAGGGGGGGCAGAGACCAAATGGATGATGGATGGGGACACTAAGGATGGAATAAAACGACTTAAAACGGTGATAAATTTGGACATTTAGGCAATTGCCCTTCGGACACTCTGTAAATTAATGAATTAATGTCAGAGAGTGTCGAGTATCAAGGGGCTGTTACGTACCTCCCGTGCGTATTTAAGAACGCGCTTGGTCTCTGGTGGTGCGCCTTTGGGCTTTTGTTGCAAGGCAGAGGTGATCCACCCCTCCATGAGCAAGGCTTTGATTTGCCCCTTGGAATAAAGATCGGCCAAATCGCCAATCAGCCCAAAGGCAGCGCGAACTATAGTATCAGGTCGCTCCTCCTCGGAGAGCGCGCGGCCACATAGCCCGAGCATGCTTGGCACGTAAGGGAGTAGGGGCTCAGCTATAGGATTATTGACGTTAAACAGGCTGATCCATTCAACTAGAATTGCTTACGTTTATCGGCTGACTTGAAGCCTGCGACAATCCCAACGTAAGCGTCCAAAATTCCCTCTCGGAGTTGCGCGACATAATCGACCATTTCATAGTCCAGCTATATCCAATATTTGAGCGTTCAGCTGTTTCAGTGCAGCTCAATGAAGAGACAAGGCGTACCGGGTTAGGCTGGACATCTCCGGCCTGTTTGAGTACAGCCATAGCCGTCTCGAGGTAGGGAGCAAACTCTGCGCCGATGGATAGGGCAACATCACCGAAGCAAGCAAGGACTTGGATCTTTACAGTCCGACTCATGACTTGGCTCTGGAGGCTTTCAAGCAATAGGCTGATGAACGCGGCGGCGTACTGAACCGTTTTCTCTTGCAATGCACGAGCAATGTCACCAATAGTGCCGATGCAGACAGTGCAGAGCGCCGCGTCCTCATGATTTTTAAGGGCAGCGACGATAATTGGAAGGAATGCATCCAAGTATGGTTGAATATCGGGCCCGAGCGCTGCATAAAAGCAATCAATATAATTAAAGTGTGAAGACACAAACAGACCATACCGGATGACATAGTACCAACGACCAAGAACCCATCCTCCAAGATGGTTGACTGCTTCCCAGCAGCCTGAACAAGCCGGAGAGTAAGGGTCATGACCCTGTCAGCCAATGGCTTAACCTGAGCCCCCATCTTACGAATAACGCTCTGAATATCTTTCGTTAGCTCAATCAACCCAATAGTAAATTCAGAGTCAGGCGCACAATGATGACGCTACAGAAGTTGCTTTGCAGCTCAGCCCAGTTAGATCTATCGTCGATGTTAAGTAACTCGTTCTACTTTCATATAAGCATCATCCTTCTAGTCGGCTCTATATATGCATACCTGGATATTCAAAAGCGTTTCCATACGTTGCAAAACAGTGAGAGTGATCTGGGAGACCGCTCCGAAAGTATCCGTAGCAGAGTGTGCGATATAAGCGTTCAGGGCTTCATATGCCGCTGTGCGGAAATTAGATTCATTTGATGGTCTATTACGAGGGGGTTAAGCGGCTATAAGATGGCGAAAGTTTAAGAACATACTTTTCAGTTACAGCTAGCAACTTGTCAACAATGCCTTGATAGTAAGGCGAAAGAGTGGCAGTGGGGGCAGGTTGTTGGTCTGGGCCGGGATCAGGAGAGAGCTGCTCAGCAAGATTCATGAGTGCCCAGCATGAATTGGCGATAATGCGAGGACGATCATCCAATCCAACCGCGAGAGCCGTTACTAAAGCTTGAAGTTGATTTTCAATATTCACAGACCCAACAAGGAGCTCGCAAATCCTTCCAAGAGTCCACGCAGTCGTATCTTTAACAGCGGGGTTTGGGTCCGCCATCATATTGATAAGAATTGGGAGTGCTTGGCTAACCAACCCCGCGAGGACATTTGGGTCGGGACCTTCAAGGATGGACCCGAAGACCATCACAGCGGCTTCACGTAGATGCCAATCTTCATTTTTGATGTTTGTCTCGATGAAGGGGAGGACAACCGGAACGATCGCATCGTCAACAGCTTGAGCCAATAGAGCAAGACAAGTCCCAGCCGCCATGGATATATTCCATTCGTCTTCATCTGCGTCTTCCTCCTGTTGAGTAAGCAACTGGAGAAGAACTGGTACAATATCGTTAAGAGCGGTTGTGGCAAATTTTTTATTCTCCCGTTCGGGTAGATCACCATACTCGATTGCCTAAACGCGTAAGATATTAGCGCCTTCCCAGACAAAATCAAATAGACGGACTTCGGCTTCTTCTATCTTCAGGTCAATTTCTTCCTCAGCGACAGTGGACCAGAATTCGACGGCTTGAAGCGCAACCTTCTCGTCTGAGTTCCTCATACCAACAACGGTGAGCTGTCGAGCAATTGTTAAAGGTTGAAAACGTATGAAGGGGTGTATATACTCACGCCAAATAGTGCTCGCTCCATGTAAAAACCCATCTTGTCATAGTACAAACTCATGATTTTGACCAGGCACTCAAAGGCGCCTACTTGAACCGGGGGATGTTCGCTCTGGGTAGCTTCGCAGACCACTTGCATGAGGTAGTTGCGCTCGCCCTAAGAGGAAGTTTAATACGTAAAAGTTGTCGTTTATCCCTCTACTCGCCTCGCGCTCAAAGTTGTCGCGAATGAACTCCAAGGAGTTTAACAAGGCAGAGATAGCTGCACTCTGGACTTCATTGCTTGGTTCTTCCCGTCGAGCTCCTTGCACCACGGCAGTGAGGATCTCGTTGGAACGAGTGCTCAGTGAACTGGGTGGCTGTGCAGCAATATGCATCGAATCAAGACCAATCAGGCAAAAAGTTCAACATCACGTACCACAACCTCGCAAATTTGACCAATGGTAGTTAATGCGTTCATTCTCAGTCCGGTATTGGCGGTATCCGAAGCAAAAGTTAAAAGCTGGGTGATCAAGTCAGGCCACAGCTCGGCTGGCACTTCAATGGCGGCAATCGAGGAGATGACTTGAGCCGCATAAGTACCAGCCTTAGGTTGAGGCGAACCGAGAGTCAGCATCGAGTCGTGCTTGACGCGTGCACGCGTTTCTTGAGGCAAGGCCTTCCATCTTTCATTCAGTTCCTGTTGGCGATTCGCGTCCTGTGAAAGATACCCTCAATAAAGACACGACTTCACATAGATGAGTGACAATTACCCGCGCAACGAGTGCGTTCTTGATATTAATGGCGGCGGCGTTGCGGACAGGGAGTGAAGTACTCTCATTTACGAGCTCAGCAACGAGCGTCATCATGTATGTAGACTGATCATGGCACGTTAGTAGGCGCACGCCACACGATGCTGAAATTTACTAAGTCATCGCGCGCCAGGGCTTCGAGTTTGCTAGTAGCATCCAGGCGAAGAGCAGCATCTGCGAGAATAGGACAAAAATCATCAACGGGAGTTTATTGGGCCAAAAGACGCGTATATCATACCAGGAGAGAAAGAATTAGCTAGAATTTCGCTTGCACTCATGATTTAGAGCTCTAGGAACAGAATGAACAAGAGCTATAGAAGGTGTGGTTAGATAAGAGTTATCCTAATTATTGAACACTCACCTGTACGAAGAATCAAGGGCCACGAGCCTAAAGAATTCGAAAGGTCGTTGGGGCACGCTGGTGGCAGATAAAGAACAAGCAGGTCAAGGGCAAGCACATAAGTATTATGTAATCCCAGCGGCTATCCACAATGACTATATCCAGCAGACTTTCATCTACAACTGTCGTTCAATAGCCGAAATGTCAAGTGGTACCAATTGGACTGGAGGTCGCGGGTATAAATTAAGCTACTTGTGAGATTATTTACGTTATATTTACGTTGATCACAGGAAGCGAGCAAAGCACGGCCTCAAGATCCTCGAGCACACCCCAGAGCAGCACTTTGCAAAGCGGCGCGCTCTGATGACGCAAGACCGCTCCCAACAGGAACCAATTTTAAATGTTTTGTCTTCAGTTGCCTTTAAGCACGCGCAAAAGCATATTATGCATCGAGAACTGCTTAGAGGAACCGTCGAACCTGAACCTACATGTGCTAATAGTACACTCCCCAGAGCTTTGAGTAGACCGAATAAGCCAGTAGTTCAACCACAGCTCTCCGGTCTAGTGGGGAAAGCGATTCAGAACGGTGAGTGGAACCACGAATCTTTAATACTCAGAGCGACATCATACGCCCGTCCTAGTCGAATCCCTTGACGCTAAACGGGCACAAATCAACGCGGTGGACTCCAAGAGCCTTGCCGGCCTCGACAATTTGCAAAAACGTAAATATAGCGCATTTTCAGAGTCTACGGAGCCCAAAGATCCTGTTCAGAAACATTACAACAAGCCAAGGATGAAACAATATGATAATTTCCCGACCCAGGGAGTAGGTCATTCATTCCATGCGTAGAGCCCCTTTTGATTCACATGCGAGCAGAAACCCCGCGCATTTATTCCCTCTCCAAGTCCAGAAACCCCCGAGATTGAACACCTAGAGAATAGCGAAGAGATGTTATCCTTTGGCACCCCAAGCGACCAACACAGTATGACTGGAACACAAATTTCCACCCTTATAAATTCGGAAGATATGGCACCCGGGAGCCAGGTGACGGACCAAGACCAAACCATCGCTAGCCAGTCTACGCAAGCTTCAATCACTGAGTCCAAGGAAGCAGATGCACCCAGTAAGTAGGACGCAATCCTTAGTATCCTGCTATTGACCTTCTTCAACGAACAAGTCATGTCGCCTAATCTATACGAAGATGCAGTTCGTGCAGCTGCGCAAGTTTTGAACCTACCCAATGACCTATCCCCGTTTGTTTATGGAGGTGCTTCTAACCGTGTTGGATCAGAGCTACGTCAGGATGATACTGAAATTCGCGCTTTCAACCTATTTGCGGCATCCCCTATTGACGTGCTTGCTGGAATCCCCACTAAGCGAGAGCTAAGGATAACACTAACACCCCTAGAAGGATATCCGAAAGACCGACTTTCAGACAGGTCTAACGCAGGTGAAAGTGGAAATTACTCAGGGCAAGAACGTTTGACCCAGGAGCGACAAGTTCAAGTCCAGCGCATGGAAACACAAGACAACAGCACGATCACACTAGAAACTCACGCGGAACCCGGAAGAGAAGCTACCGATGCAAACCAACTAAAGCGCTCTAGAGAAGCTCGTGGAAGGTGGCTGGTGCCACCAGGCCCATTTGACGGCTATGTCGATACGTCACACTGCGATAAGTCTCAACGCAGTTGGGATCAAGAACCAATATCTTCCGGCGTTCTTGCTACGTATGCCTCCGTGGTTCAAGGAATCCCTAAATCAGGTGGCTCAAATGCACTCGCTAAATTCGAGGAATATAGTGCCGGGAGCGGAGAGTCATGCCATTCTTCTCAGGAATCTCATATTTCCCAGGAGGGCAGCTTCAACGATCACCGGAAGATTGGGCTAAACTTGTTTAGCGATCACTCCGATGCGGAAATGGGCACGTAACAACAAATAAGATTGTTGGGTGCGATAATCAATATTTTGAAGGGATGTTGGCTCGCTTGTACGATGTACAGTACCGAACGAGCATTATCACCAAAAGGAAATAAATACAATAGCTGTGATACAGCGTCATGGTCAATGCGTATTAGTAGGTACGACGGTATGTGAAGCATCAGTGCCTATAAAGGTTGTCAAACATAAGGATGCCCTCGCAAAGATCAAATAGGCTTACCATTCACGAACTGGGCGAGATAACCAAAGAATAAACGATGCGGAAATGGTTAGAGCTGAAAACAACTATAATACTAATGAAAGGACATACCTCTGATAATAAAGTTTGAAAGAACAGCAAAGAATAGAGCACCACAGATTAAGCACGGCCCAACAATCTGGTCTACAGTAATATTAGCCGCCGAACTGTCCCGCACGGAAAAACAAGCCTACCAAAATGACCCGGATCCCGCTTCCGAATACGAGTAATACGCCTCTGATAAACGACGTAACCATAAACCAAAACTGCGACACTGATCAAAGCGTAAATGTAAGAGAATATGAGCGAAATAGCATCGTTGGAGGCGTTGAACAGAGCCAATGACAAGGTTGACAACAAGACACCCATATTCAAGTACGATACCCAGGCTTCGCAGACCAAGTTAGCCCTGGCTCGTAGATTCGAATAAGCATACTTACTGCGCTCGTTTGCCAGCCAAACTTTGGTTTCCACCTTGATAGGAGTAGCAATTTTCTTGGGGACTCGGACCCTCACACGGCCTTGAGACGAGCCTTGGGTTTCAACAGACTGGTAGTTTGGAACACCATCTGGCGCAGACGAGTCAGGAATGCGATCAATTCTTGTGGACCGCGCCCGAAATCCGACAGGATTGCGAGGAAGCGAAGCAAGAGCGGTGGAAGAGAATGGCGAGAATAGATCAGACTAAGTGTTGCATAGGAGATTGTCAGCACCTAAACATTAACAACATTAGGCGATGCCGACGAACCACTACATGCACCGACCGCTTGAAGAGCGATTCATCTTCCTCATTGCCTGGTCTTGCGTTCGAAGTAGAGGCCCCGTTGAGCTGCTCCGGTTCAACCTGTGGGGTGGCCTCTGTCACA
This sequence comes from Ceratobasidium theobromae, assembly GCA_037974915.1. Classification (NCBI taxonomy): domain Eukaryota; kingdom Fungi; phylum Basidiomycota; class Agaricomycetes; order Cantharellales; family Ceratobasidiaceae; genus Ceratobasidium; species Ceratobasidium theobromae. The sequence goes on from JBBBZN010000007.1 coordinate 809,167, forward strand.
GTCACTTTTGGCGGGGGCGACATGATGGAAAAAGTTGAGAAATTTTTGCACAAAAACAAGCGGAGCCCGGTGCGGTGGTGGAAGGTGTCAAGCAGCAGTGATCGGCGCACGTGCGACTTTCCGCATGACGTAATAGGAAAGAAAGATTTTTTTTATCTCGTCAAGTCGCATGGCAAATCTTAGAGGCTGAAGTGTCTGTCCATTGTGTAAAGTGATGTAATATACAAGATCAAGACGCCTCTACGCCTTCATGGTCCGAGTCCGAGATATAAAAGTAAAAAAAAAATAACGTCCAATCAAATTAGTTGTGTGAGCAGTCGGGAAGAGTGACATCTTTGAGTTTTTTGCTGGACGACAACTAGTTAGCAACGCATTGACAATAATAGTTTGGCTATCAACTTACTCCGAATCGAAAAGACCCCACCAACCCTAATAATTCCAAGTTAGTTCAAAAACCGACGTTCTGGACGAGAGTAACACAAACCTCAACACCACCATACATAACGTCTTTCCAAGGCTCGTCCTTGAACTCGAAGAAGAAGTAATTCGTTTGGTTGGTGTTGGATGCGCACACAAATGTGTCAAGGAAGACCTTTACTAGATGATTAGCCGCTATATTACACTAAGCAATGGCCCTGCGTACCTGGAGATTGGGAACAGAGGCCGCGGACGCTCCATTGGTCTCGGTGCTCACGTTTGAAGATTTCTGATGAATAGGGTGAGAAAGCCTATAGCTAGGCTAAAGTGGTGGAACATACCGTTGGCCAACCCGTCTCGGCAATGTACATCGTGGGCTTGTTAGTCGTCTGGGCGGATTGCGCAATGTTATTCTGTTGGAAGAAATCATATGTCCATGCAGCAGCAGCCTGAACTGTCACCTGGGCAAACCAGGGGTGTACGTTGGCCAGACTACCAGCGTTCCGTCAGCAATATATTTTTTTACCATATCAGGATTTACGCACCCATAATCGACCGCCTGCAAAAGGGGAAGATTGAAGAAGCTACCTGCGTCACTGGTCCCTACTGGAAGAGTCTTGCTGAGGCTCATGCCAGACAACATTGTGCGTGTGTCATTGATCTTCGCAATCAACTTGTCAGCAGCAGCCAGTCCAGCAGCGCTTGTGGGATCAGTCGATCCCACCGCCGTCAAGCTGTTGAGGATGAACTCGTTGCCCACGGTCACACCAGCAATATGATCGGTCCCATAAGTTGTAATAGCATCCTTAATTAGGTCGCGTTGGCGAGTGTAGGCGGTGTCATCGTCATTGATATCTGAAAATGTCTCAGAACGCAGCCAATAAAAAGGTGAACTCTAGTACTCACAGATTCCAACGAATACCTCCAGGTTGACCTTAGTGTCTCGGATAGCCTGCAAGACAAGAGCGGTCTGATTGCAGTCGGCACCATACAAGCGGATTCGGGTCGTGATCTGTGACAAGAGTTGGATATCCTCGGTGACGTTCGCTTGTGTGGCGCCGCAATTAGGCATCAGCGCCCCCAAAGGAGTGTAGGCGAAACCATAGAACGAGTTCTTCAGCCTGGAGTCCTTTTCAAATTTGGATGGGTCATTGGGGTCGGCCTTTACGACACCAGCCGTGCCGGGAATCACAACCATGGAACCATCGCTTGAGCTGGACCCAGAGCCAGAGCTGGAACTCGAGCTGGAACCAGACGAAGAACCAGACTTCTTGGAGAGAGCCACACCCACGCCCACACCGATGGCAATGATGACAATAAGCCCGATGATCCCGCCAATTACGAGCATCCTGAACCCATGTTAGGCAATAATTATTGACGGAAATGATGGCATGACCCACTTGGAACGCTTCTTATCCTGAGACTGCTTCTCAAGCCATGGACTGCTGGTGGTGCCAGAGCCGTCGAGGTTGGCATACCTGTCTTGTTGCATGTCGTCGACGGTGTTGATTGCAGCAGCTGGGGGCATATAGCGTCCTCGGGTGGCCGTTTGTGTAGGGCCAGAGACGGGGTTGAGAAACGGATTGGCCGGTGGGGGTGGGTAGGAACCGAGGTTCTCGGACGAAGAGTGGTTGGACGACGGATACGCGCCTGTGCCCGACAGACGATGGGGCTGCACTGAATTATGAGCCATATTCCCAGCGACGAAGCCAGACTCACAGGGGGGATATTGGAAGTATCCCAGTAGTTATCGAGGTCTAATGAGTGACGAGCGTGAGTAAAAGAATCGGTAGCTTATTGGGGTCAAGAAGAGGAGGCTAGAAATGTCCGCCCGTTGCAACGCTTGAAATAGAACGCGCTGGACAAGGCCCTGATTTAACTGCGCAACCCATGGAATGTGGGCAGCCAAGCGACAAGTTCTTTGTTGCCATTTAATTAAAACTACAACTTACCAGGACTGCCTTCACGGCTTGCATCTCTGAATCGTGGCTGAGACATGTCGATGGTCGTGGTCGTTGGTCGCTGCTAGCTGGTCACGCGCAAGTTGAGTTGGTTTTGCAGAATCGTCAGCGCAGTTACTTCATGGATTCATTGGCTTGTAGCTGCGGAACCTTTGCCGAGCGGCTCGTCCACAATAGCCAAGAAAAGAACAAGCACAGGCTTAGCAATCTTGCTGACACGTGCACAGCCTGTGCCGCAGCAGTCAAATGCGGCTATATATATTACAAGTGCAATGGTAACAGAACTAATTATATGCTACATGAACAACTATCCAGTCTATCATCCGAGTACTTTTCTTAACCCAATCTTTTGAGAGTCGGTCAACCGCTCTGGGAACTCAACCTCCCACTTCACCACAAGGTTGCCCTTGCTCACCACCCTGCCCTCTTTTCGTACAGGCATCCCCAACCCCGAAATACGCGTCTCTTGCCCAGGCTTAATTATTGATTCCGGGGTACGGATGGTCTTCTTGGTACCGTCCAGGAATTCAAATGTTTGAGTTGCGCCTCCGCTGCCTGTCAACGCATCCAAGAGTGGTACTTTGCGGGTAATGATGAGGTCTTCGCCGTCGCGCTTGAAATCAGGGTGCTCCTTCTCCTCAACCACAAATACTACATCTGCAGCTTCTCCATCGGGTCGCTCGTTCCCCATGCGCGCGTACCGGACTTTAGTTCCCGCTTTCCACCCCTACATAATCAGTCAGGATGGCCATCCACGAAACACGACACAAGGACATGGTCACTCACAGGTAAAACATCAATTTCAATGTCCTTTGATTCTGTCGCCCCATCCAGAAGCTTACGCTTGAGCTTGAGGTGCTTCTTCGTGCCGTTGTAGATCTCCTCAAGCGACAATTTGAGAGGGTGGATCACATCTGGCACTGGCGCTGAGTCGTTGCGCTTTCCATTCATGCCAGTCGCCTTCCTGCCATTGTTGCGAGGCATGTCAGATGGGAAGCTTCCCGGCATCCCTCCGCCAGCCCCAAATGGGCTCCCTCCAAAAGCGCCAAAAGGAGAGCCGCCGCCAAAGGGATGATCCTCTTCCATCCCTCCAAAGCCGCCGCCCATGCCGCCAAACTGCTTGAAGAATTGTCTATGCGATACGTACTTAGTTAGGAAAGTGGAGCTATGTCAACCCTTATTTGGACTTACTCGAATACGGAACTTGGATCGCTCGGTTTAAATCCACCCGCTCCACCTGGCCCACCGGACGAGAATGTAAATGTAGCACCTCCAGGGAACCTAGATGTGTATAAGCGCACAGTAGACTCGAAAAATAATCACCTCGACTCACCCTCCGAAACCTCCTCCCGGGAATCCTCCAGCGAAACCTCCGCCGCCAGGACTTGGTGGTGGCCCGCCTTTCAAGCCTTCTTCACCGAACCGATCATAAACTTCTCGCTTGTTCTTGTCTGAAAGTACCTCGAACGCTTCACTAATCTGTCGGGTACAATTAGCATAGACCTAGACCTAATAAATAGGCGATCCCGTACCTCTTTAAACTTCTTGGATGCAAGTTCAGTGTTATCTTTGTTTCGATCGGGGTGCCACTTTAGTGCCTATTATGACAGCGTGAATATATAGTCAGCTTTTTATAAACTGAACATACCATCTTTTTGTATCCCTTTTTGATATCGTCATCGGTGGCATCCCTTGAGACTCCCAGCAATCCATAGTAGTCTTTTCCCATGGTGTAAGATAAGGAATATAATCAGGTAGGGTAAGGGAGAACGTGAGTGAAGATTTAGGTGTGCAAGTGACGTAGCGACCTGGCTTAAATGCGGCGCTGAGGCGACTGGTAAATTCATCAACCGCTGAGGTCATTCTCGAGTCGCATGGAATCTGCTAGGCATTTCTGGCATCCGCTTATGTTAGCCCTGTGTCACGTGACTAGAACCTAGCGCTCTGACATCATCCGCACAACCATTGCTTAGTGTCAGTGTATGCTCGTCACCTCGAAATATCTCGACGTCAAAAAGGGCTGATGCTAAGGCCTAGACCACATTCGTGTATATCAAGTCCTCGCATACTTGTTCCATTTTTTCAACATAGTCATATCAGCTCAACGACAATGGCCTCCGCATCAGTCCAAGATGTTCCGAATAACACTCAACGACTAAATGGTAGAGTATACTGCTTGTAGCTGAATAAAAGGAGTTATATTGAAACTTTACATTTATGTCAGTCCTTGGCGGCCTCTTGGAACGGTTCTCTGTTTCTCCCATGACGGTAAGCCTGACTCTGAAATCGTGTTGTGTAGGGGCCTGCAGTCGCTTTAACATCAGCTACACAGGGGTATTTTAGGTTCGCACTTAACTTTAACCTTTGTATGAGTATCTCATCAAGAAATTTGAAGAGACGGCTACTGCCGCACTGGTGAGAGTCGTCACATCTCCCACATCCCTTTGCCCATTCTTAAACTTGCCATTTGAGATGTATCCGACTTCGGACAACACACCATTGCTGGAGTCATTACCGAGTAAGTGTTTTACTCCTCCATATGTATGCAAAACCGAGTAACTGTGGTAAACAAACGGGAATAGCTCGTTTCTTGACTTTTCCGCTTCCCAGGGTAATGATCTCTCCACGCCTCACCTTCCGACGTTTCCTGGCTTGACATCGGGATGTCGCTGGTGCCTATGTGTCTCACGTTGGAAGGAGGCAATGCTCGCTTATCGTGCAGGGGACATCAGCCGCGATTCCGTACCAAAGTGCGCAGCACCTTGATTGTGTCGTAACGAGCTCCACCTCTTCCTGACCTTGTTCTGTTCCAGAGTCGTTCTCAATGCAACAGATTACACCGCACTGCGTGTTGTATCTCTCAGCGATCTGCGCGAATTTGCGTTTGACGATTCGAGAGGCGAACGTTGACCACAAGGCCATGTCAATATAATTGAGTTTTGCTGTTTCAGCCTTGGTCCAGTGTTCAGCACGAAAATGTTGTGGTGTAGCTTCATGCGGATTTCAAGAGTCCGACGCTCTGCAGTGCCACAATCGAGATTTTGCACAGACTAGATATTTCGAATACCTTGGCCCCAAGCTAAATTAAAGCGATCTGCACAACGGCACTTTCCTAAATACTGAACTGCCCACCAAATTTTAGCACCACTTGTTCTTCCAAGGTAAATGATCAACATTTCGGTTGAAGAACAACCCCCGACCCCGGCGATTGCCCTCGGAATACTCACACTAGTTTCAAGACGTTCCCCTTGGAAGTATTTTTTCAAAGTTTAGGAACACGCCCATCGAGTTCATCGGCAACCATTCACCGGGTGAAATTCAAATCACAATTCCCGATCATTTACCCATCGTTGCTCAAGTGCCAAGTGGTACATGATACTCCGCGTAAATTGATTCAGATTTCACACCTCAGAGAACGTCGCCTAGGCCTCCCACGTGCATTTACGCTTATTCTGGCCAAGTGTGTGGAGCGAGCTGTCAATCTTAGCGATGAGCGTTTTCTGCAAAAGTCAATATTTCGTCAACACTGAACACAACGGGGGTCGGCCCGATGGGGTCCCTGGAGGTGGCGCGGGTGCCATTTGTGACAAACAACTAGCGCGTAAACAGTGCCGACTAAGCCTATTTATCCTCGGTGGTGACGGTTTACTTCTAAAATACCGTAATGGAACATACATTATAAGTCTTAGTTAGAATCTAAACGTCTAGGACGATCAATGCGCAGTTCACGATTATCAAGGATTAAGAGGTCTCCGAACCCGCCTCGGTAGCTATAAGGTAATCAATGTCTATGCAATGATATTATCTTGTCCCCGCCCTGCCAGTTCTGCACTACTTATTCTCCTTTCGGAAGGTAGCATATAATATAGTTATTGTGAAATCCTGAATGTGCGAACAGTAAAGTTCGAACTGAAACTCTCCGTGGGGTAATCGGACATACACCGGCAGGGCTTATACACTCATGGGGTGTGCAAGTCCGCATAGTTAAACCCCACGCACACCCTTCAGTCATGGAACGACTGTGTCGTGCATACTGTACTGCAGGCTACCGAGAATTCTACATACCTTGATCAATCAAATTTAAACCCTCTACCTGTTACCCATAAGTGAACATCACACGAACTTACTGGCCGTCGTGCCGAAAAATCTGTGCTCAAAAACCAGTACAATCAAATTAGGTTTATCTTGTGATGGACGATCAAGAGCCGGAGTGTTTGTCAAACACCCACGGTGGTCGCCTGATGGCAGTATGTCGGCTGTGCCTCACCTCAACGAATTCTAGAAAAACCCCCCGTATTGATCGCTCATTCGTAAATTTCGAAGATTATATTCTTCAGTGAACGTGGTGAGCTGTCAGCTATGAATACAACCCGGAGGGGCTGAACTCAACGTTATATCCGACAATGACAGACGGCTCCGACTTCTGGCGAGTGGTGACGAAATACTAAAGATTTGGTGGCACCCGCGGTTGGGACCGGCGGGCTGGTGACTTTTCCACGCTTCGAATCCAAGGCAAACCTGTTCCACGAACTGCTTGATCGAACATGGCAGGCAAGCACATGGCCTAGAGAAGACTACCTTTTTGATCACTCGACACACGACACCGAAGGGCGCATATACCACAGTAAGTGTCCGCAAGCGGCTACATTGAGCTCGAGTTATGCTACTTGCTTCGATCGAGGCTCGCTAGTGTCTGCATCACGAATTTCGAAGATCTGAAATGCTATCAGAATCACGTATCACCCATTGCTAGCCATTTACGATCAAAGGTGCAGAAAATACGTTATCTTACACCCAATCTTGTACTCATGTGCGATTTGCATGATGTAGGGACGAGAGCGTGCTCGTTATTTGACTCCACTTACTCGGCCCCACAAACCCTACAAGTCGTCAATATTCGATTGCCCAAGCTTGGACCCCGACTCGGACTGAAGTGTGGGTGTTTTAAAGTAAGGAAGCATAACGGTACCATGGATTTCGATTGAGATGTGCATGTTGGGCTTCCCACTCGACTGCTGTCAAATGCGAGTCTGAAAGCCTCGGGGAATGTTATGTGCTTCCTTTGAAGGCGTAGGGGCTCGGTTGACATGAACGCGAGAAACGGTACGGGAGTTGGAATGTGAGCATAGGAGTGTGTTAGCTCACGTACAATAGATAATCAATTGGGTGGTAGCACAGTTATGGTGTGTGCATGGTTGAACGTCGCATGCGTCTGAAACAGTAAAATGCATCGCATGGTTGCTGGATGTCGTTATTAATATCTCCCATATCCTCACAGAGGTCAAACATATTGGCTGTTGGTGATGACCATACTTCTAAATCACAAAAATTTGGGAAGCATCCGGGGCAGGAAACCAGAGTAACCGGAGCCATAGGAGATCGCGGATCATTGGAAGTTAGCCTGCGCTGCTAAGACACCTATCCCGCCCGACTCGTGTCTGGACCAACTATAGCCTAGCTTCGTTCCTAAATCTACACGGTCAAGCGTGGCATGCTGGCGACGTGGGTTGGTATTTTATATTAACCTCCATGGATCCAGGTGACGTGCAAGGTAGTCTGGTGAGCTCATCGGCCGAGCACGCGGCGGCGATAATGGAGCGACAGCAATACATTGAGTAACCGGTGATATAATAGCGTTGTAGTTCCAAGTGTAAGTGGCTTGGGGTCTTGCAGGCACTGGCAAGTTTGAGAGCAACGAGTGGAATTGATCTGATTAGATCAAGGGTCCTGCCATGTTTAGGCCCACCCTCCAGGCTGGTAATCACCTGATTCCCAACTATTTGATCTTTACTTCGACAAGGAAACATCCAAAACGCAATATTTAGTTTAAAGACGAAGTCAACGAACCGAGACCTTAACAGAGCCTCGTCTTTCCCTGTCCAATGACTCTCCTTGGCCAGCACGAGTACGTCGAGCATTCCCCCTTCTTGTTTGTTCCTATGGATCCTCGCGCCAACCTACATCTCTACGGTGACTATGTTTACCAATCCAACCATCCTAGAAGCGTTGATGATGCGTCGGCATCGTGGGGCATGTACTCGCCGACTTATGCACACTCGACTATTTCTGTGGCCCAAGGGAAAGAGCACCTACATTCGGCGACCTCTGCCCTTATGTCTCTGCAGTCCGAACCGTCCTATACCCCTGATCAATATGATCACATACGACCGGACGACCGAGCGCGAGACGAATGTCGGGTACAAGAAAGCTGGTCTGAGACACCAAATCAAGCCACACCCGCGCTACTTCCATTCGATTCACAACCACACCCAAACGCGCCTTTTGGCGGCTCAGGTAACTATCTTCAAGGCGCACACCGCTGGGCGTCTGGTACATCCTCCCCTTCCACCCCGACCCCCGGATCTGTACCCGATAGCTCACAGCCAGCCTCGTATTTATCGGCTTCAGGACCACCAAATCCGACGGGAAATTATCCAACTTTGATCCCGCATGCCTCTCAGCCACACACTCAGTCTGCTGCAACCGGTTCTCAATTTCTGCGCCTTCATTCTCCACCATTTTCGTCCACACTTTCACCCCCCTCAAGCCGACCGCAGTCTAACACTGCGATGTCAACATCACAGCCTCTAAACCCTCGACGCCGTTCCTCGACTTCGAATTCAACCTCGAGCTCTGCTACTATCACTGGTTCGTCGCTGGGGCTTAATCTGACGGAGCCCAAGGCATATCATGGCACGGATATCAAGCTAGCCAAAAGTAGGATTGCCGTGAATCTAGCCAGTGAAGCAGCGTCGAGCTCAACCCTCAGGGAAAAGCCAAAGTTATTGACAAAAGATCAAAAAAAGAAAAATCATATTCATTCAGAGCAAAAGGTACGTCGTTTGTGACTGGGGTACCAGCTGCATTACTAAAAACTCTAAAGCGGCGTGCTACTATCCGCCATGGTTACGCCCTGCTTTGCGAGGAAGTCCCCAGTTTGCGCCTGGCCATTGCCGCGGCCGAAGCCGATGACGCCGAACAAGCGATGGACGGGGAGGGGCGACGGCGGCGGAGGTCTCGTGGCCGAGCTTCCACTACCGATGGGGAACGGGTAGATGGACGAGCCGGACCTCGGAGTGAAAGCGTGGTTCTTGTCAAGAGTATGGGTTGTTCTCCTATATCCGCCGGTTTCCTCTGACTAACGTTACTCCAGCAATCGACCACCTCAAGCATTTACTTGCAACCAGGCAGGAACTGGTATCTCGGGTTCAGGAGTTACGTGCGGGGGATCCTGGAGGAGATTCGCCCTGGGAGCGGGTTTGGGATGGAGGAACCGGCCTTGCTCCAGAAGGCGGTGTAGATGAGTATGGAGAAGATGACGGCGAAGGCGAAAGTGATGAGGCAGATGGTCAATAGCGAAACGACAAATCTTCTGGGCAGAAGGTGTTTCTATTGCACGCATTGGGATGATTGGATCATTTTCGTACTCATGCTTTGTAGCCGCCGGCAATTGCGTTCAACGGGGATTATAATTATTAATCATTCTTGACCATGACACTACCGATGATAGCCACCAAAAAGAACCCGAGAGCGACAAGAGAGGCCAGCGTTGTTAAAATTGTAACGCGATGGCGTTTCCAAAAAGGCCATGACGAAACGGAGTGCTGGTGGATGCGAGGGAAAACTAGGGTGCTATCGCGGAAACGCGGATCGGAGGTAATGTATTGGTTGATGGGCCATGGATCACCCTCGACATCATGAATACTGAGAAGAGGGGTGGCCGTATGAGCTGGGGGTGGATGTAGGAGATAAGGTTCGCGCGCGTGAGATGGGGTGATCACGTCTTGGTCATGCTGGTTGAAGGATTCGTTTGCCTCGGCCCAGAATGAGTTCGATGGGTCGTGTGGCCAGATCTCGGGGGGTGTAGTATCGAGACGACGACTTCGTAAGGAAGGCGTACTTCTGGCGCCTGTTGCCAAGGGTGAAGATCTTGAGGGAGACGGTTGGCCTGCCATACCAGATGGATCAGGGCTCCCGGGGTGGCTAGATAGCTCGAGCAGTTCGGTGTCCTGCCACCGAGCGAGCAAATTAGTACTAGTTATGACAAATACGATGCTATCAATATTTCTTACCATCTTGAAAGTATCTCCCTGCATGGACCACGTCACCGTTGGGCATGCTCAGTGATAACCTTCAAGCTGACGACACCTAGTACTGGCACCCAGGGGGTTGACGCCAAGAAGTGCTTGGGAACTTGTCCTCACACAGCCGAGAAATACTTGTGGGACCTCATTCTAGTTGATCATGCGCTGACGTCTGGGAACATGGAGTGAACTTTGCGAATCACCGGTCAGGGGCGAACGAAGTCATTTGCACGTGACGACCCAACGTCTAATCGCTACCTGTGTTCCCCCTATTATTTCGTTCAGTTTTTATCTGCCCACGCAGTCTGCTTCGATTTCGCCTCGATATCACCTGCCCAAGTCCAGTCAGAGCCCCACAGCTCTTATACCAGCTTCAGCTATACCCCTAGGTCCTCTGGCTCAACGATTTCCCCAACCTGATCATCAGGGCTTGTCTTTGACGACTTTCTCCATCCTCACTTGGTCACACGCCTTCTCGTAAATGTTGTGTCGCTCCGGGAGGCTGCGTCAGATGTTTTCGACGACTCCTCGCAACTAGGCTAATCTTTCGATACTCGACCAAGAATAAAATAACCACGTCGAAAAACCCCGATATTACATATGTACTTAATTGTCCGGATGGAGCTATTCATATTGTTCGCCCTCTGCCATTGATGCGCCGGCTCAGTTTTCACTGAGGTTGCCCATGTATCCCCATGGAGTACATAAACTGGCCAGGCGACTAGTCCGACTTCAGGACCATCATTTTCCCCATTTGCACGGTTATGATCTTCGTTCTGGGGCGTGGTGTGGGAACTTTCATAAGGCCCCATTTCTCTTTACCGTTCTCTTCGACAAGGGAAAAGGTATGCCTACGCTCGTGGATTTCTTTGTCCATTCTTGGGCCTTTATTGTAAGTAACTCTAGTAGGGGTTTTCTTATTTCGTTCCGTCTAATATATATCTTATATTCCTTCCTTTATCGCATTACTCTCAATCTACGTTATAGCCGCTGGACTGCTATGTTCACCCCCTTTCCCATTTTGCGCCCCTACTGTAATTATACCTTTGTCCTTTTTTACGCGGTTCGGCCTCCTGATTATGTGGCCTTTTTATAAATATGTTTGTTTTATAAAAGCTGCACGCACGTGACCTACTCTTTTTTAAATGCGTATTTAACGAGCTACAATACGGAGTATAACCGCTCAGGAAAGGCTATGAAGAAGGCGTGGAAAAATAGAGACAGCGCAGTGAGGCAAAAGCCGGCACGGAAAGAACGACAAAAGGGCAGAGTAACAATAAGTGCGGAAGGCCGTAAGGGCAAAAGTTATGTTAAACAGTAGTCAACCGAGAAGTACATTGAGGTGGTTGAAAGCAACGAGTCTCATTGCAGAAATTGGCCATGGCCAAAAGGCCAGTACTTGTACCATAAAGGTCCAAGATGCAGAGCGGTCTTGAGGTCGCACGTGACCAGCTCATTTGAAACTTCATCGACCACCGCGTTGGCTGGTAGAAGTGGGTCAAATAGCGGTGTATACTTAAAGCTCTAGGTTCTATCCGCTCGGAGACCCACTCGCACTTGTTGAACCTAGGTATCCAACATGGACTACGACGATCCTGTATCACGTACTCGCGGCTCAGACTTGGATTCTGACTCGGACTCTTCTGAAGAAGGCCCCAATGAAGACCTCGTAATACGTGGTGTTAGCGGAACAGTCTGGCTAGTTAAAGTTCCAAAGGCTGTCATGGAAGCTTGGACTAAGATTGACAAAGACGGCGAGCATCTTGGTACTTTGAGGGTTTATCAAGAGTGAGTATTTATATGAGGTGGCTGGTACGATTTTGGGCAGCTTAATGAATTTTCGTCTTAAGATCGGATCCCCCCGTCATCCAATTGCTGATTGCTAATGACCCGAGCCTCAAAGAGAGTATCCGAGGCGCAGTTTTTACGCTCGCACCCACAGCAGTTCGCCCAAAAAACATGCTCGTCGTAAGCGAGACTACAAGCGTCCAACCTGATATGCGTAAGAGAGGGGGTAAACTTGTTGTGAATCTGTGTTAATTCTCGGATGATAGAGCTTGAAGCCACGATCGACCAGCAATGGCACATTCAACCTGCGTTGACCCAGAAGTGGACAAGAACTATCAACGAAAGGAACCGTGAAGTAAGTTGAATATTCTTTTTCACGTTAGTCAGTTCCGCTCAATTCGTCTCGAATCTTAACCTAGGCCAATGTGCCCAAAAGACAACTCATTCAAATCGATGATGGGTCTGCTCAAATTAAGAAGATCGCAAGTGGAGCCGGACATTTGGGCAACTTTTCCAACATGGTCGTAAGTTGACATGTTTATCAGTCACAGTATTATAGCTCACTCTGATCCACTGTCGGATCCAATAGAAACAAAAACCGAAACCCTCTTCGGGACAGTTCGAGCGCGCCGCTCGTATCCCCAAGAACGAACTTCTCGACATGTTGTTCAAACTCTTTTTGGTACAATCACATTGGTCCATGAAAGTGTTAAGGGAACGGACGAAGCAACCACTGGATTATTTAAAGGAAACATTGGAGGAAATCGCAATCTTCCACAAAGTAAGTGTAATGGCGCTGAGGGATGGTTGACTCATGATGCTGCTGTCATCATAGTCCGGGCCGCAGACAAATACTTGGTCATTACAAGCATCATACGCCCAACAGTTTGGTCTCCCCACCGAGTCTTCAACTGCAGCTACGTCCTCAACCAATATGGTCGCCGAATCGGACGAGGAGGAAGAAGATTTTGATATGGAAGAGGTTGCGTAGACGATCCAGCTGGGTATTTCAAGGTGCGTGATTCCATGAGTTGAGTAATCAAGCATGCTGGTATCGAGTTTGTAGTGTAGCATTCTTATTCTAATTTACTCTATTGTCTCACTACTGCGGGAACGTTCAATCGTATGACTTGAGCACCTTTACAATAACTCGTGGAGTTATGAATAACACCCGTGAGTATCAACTTTCGATGCTGAAATCCACTTAACTCCTAGTAATAGGCGTAGTTGAAGGGATCATTGACTACTTTCAACAATGTTTACTTTTATTAGGCAAGCAAGGCACGCGGTATAATGCCGACCACACTGCAACACTGCCTAGGCAGCTTGCATCCTTGAGCTCGTTTACTTTTAGTTCTGGCTCATGTCCCTTCCAAGCGCTTCGCCACCGGGTCCATTTTTGAGCTCCCCGCCCACCATGCCCTCTATCTGTTAGTAGAGTGCCCCGCATTCAGCCCGAGTCAGTCAAGTTTTGGACGACCAGTCCACCCAGGACCACTTAATGGCCCCGAGTGCGGACCCACTACGATATATGCGTGAGTCTGACGCTGACACTAAGTAAAGGGGAAGACGAAAGCACGCTGCCCCAATGTTCTTCAAATATTTTGTCGAACCTTTCACCCTTGCAGCTTTCGATGTGCATACAGCATCATGCCTAACACGTGCGTTGAAAACGCCCCGTTGGGTATTTTTGCGTATATCTTAGCCAAATATTGAGTTCAGTATTTGTGAACCACCCTAAGCTCCCCATAATGCCCTGCTGACGTCCAAATTCACCCAGTTGCATAGACTTGTCAGGTGCCTGCCAATTGTATCCCTTTATTTTATATTCGTATATTATCGCGACGAGTGCGAACGGTGTTCCACAAGCATTTTACTGAGTGGGGGCTCATATGAATCATGCCACACGTAAATAAATGTAAAAAGGAACGACATATTACTAAAATATGGTAACTACTTCTTGCTAGCGGTGGCCTAGATATCATGGACATCGCGGTTAGTAGCGTGACCTTCACTCAACATTACAAGACGTACATCTCTTAGGTAGGTAATGAGATCACATCGTTCCTTTGGTTTTTTTATTCCCGCGAACGCCATCTTTGTTCCAGAGATGTATTTCTTGGGGTTTTCGAGATATTCGAATAAGGTCTGTTCGTTCCAAGTAATGCCTTTGCTGACGTTGGCGGCGGAGTATGAGTAGCCCTCTGCCTGCCCCGTTTTGCGACCAAAGAGACCTGAGTCATGTTAACCTCAGCACCACAATGAAAATCGGGAAGATGTGTATGCAGCATACCAAACAGGTTCGGCCCAACTTTATGGGGCTCGCCCTCTCCACAAGTGTGACATTGGGCACAGCGATTCTTGAACGAGGTGGCACCAGCTTTCGGGTCTCCTTCAGCGAACGACATTTTGGACTAGGGTATGAAAGATGAGAGAGGTGCTTGGGAAAGCCGAGGAGTTTCGAGATTTTAAACTCGAGTTATGATGCAAGGGATATTCCGGGTCCGGAGTGCACCGGGTCGGATACAATTCCGACCAATGAGAAGAATGGTTATTATACTTCTGACCCCGCATACAAATTGCACCAACGCGCAATTTTAAACCCACGGGCATCACAATTATCCCCGTAAAGATTTAGTATAGTACACTATGTACATAGTAATGAATCAAACTCGCGTCAGCACTTCTGACGTGGTCAAGTAGGAGCAATGCATTATGCTGGTTTCCCCGAATTCCCATGCGAAAGCAATGAGTTCTCGGCGTGCTTCCGAATCGCATCGAATGGGTTTTTCTGATACTCCGTATTTCGTATAATGGCGGGCTGTCGCAATCGCTCAAGTTCCCTAAGCGCCATCATTAGTACATCGAGAAAACGAGAAGGGAGAGCTCCTACAAGGCTCTTTTGCGTTGCTGTTTGGTCAGAGTCACACCCTTGCTTTCCCCTATTAAACCTGGTGCTGGCTTGATAGGTTGTGACGTTAGGTAGTTTTGGGACTTTGGCTTCCCCTGGAATGGAAGAATATCCTCGGCGATTGTAGTTATTGCTTTTTGAATTGAACGCATGTCAGCAGACAAGCCAGCCTTCGCTTTTCTCTTCAGTCTTCGGTTGTGTGATTTTGAATACGGTGTGGCACCAACGGCCAAACCTAAAAGTGGACATTACTCGAACACCCGTAACTAAATCGTTCGACTACTCACGCTGGAGAAGCCGCTCATGTTTTAATTGTTGTTTCTCCTTTTTCGTTGGCACATGCGCGGCGAACTTGGCGTCATTGGTTGGTTGAGCTGCTATCGCTCGTAGAAGATCATTTGCCTATGCCAACGTTTAATTCACAATAGACATCTCCCGCAAGATGTGGATACGTACTGGTACATTAGATGTGGTGCTATCTCGCTCAACCTTCTCGGTTTCTGCATCCGGAACGGCAAATATGCGTGAGGCGACCTTCGCCGATGGTTGATGCTTTTGTGAGAGCTTATGTCTTTGATCTTTCGGCTAGCCAGCCATGAATATCCATGTGAGCGATCGGAACGAACTCACCATGCGCGCTGTTTGAGTCGATAATACCCAAGCCTTGTGCTGCAAGTTGTAATGAATTATAATATTAGTGCTCGGTCTTCAGATGAGCGCCTGGCGGTCAAACAAGCGCCAAAATATCACGTAACCTCCGCCATGCCAGTGTTGTTATGAACCCTTAAGCGCCGAGCGCCACACGTCCCCTAGCCTCCTGAACGACAGCAGATGATGAGACCGGGACTTGACCAAGGCTCTCAATAGGAAGATCCTCTATGTTTCCCAAAGAGGCGAAATTGGCTGAGTGAGCAGTTGTTGAGATAATGTCCTGCACGCCGGGCGCTTAAGGGGGTTCATAACAGCACTACGCCATACTGTACACAACCCGTGGTTCCCATTGTCTTTGCTTTCGTTGAAGGCTAGATGGCTACAAAGGCTCAGAGACTACGTGCCATTAGGCTCTATAAAGAGGTATGGATATCAATATGCGGGTTGCGTATCTAATATTTATTTTTAGCTTCACCGGTTAGGACGCGATTATCCAGACCCATCGTATGTTAGCTCCTCCGGTATATGGCTCTCGTTACCCATCGTTATATAACGCAATTATAAAGGTATGACTTCAATGGGAGACTACGCCGCGCATATGAGAGTAAAACGATTTTTTTCTCAACTACTGATTGTTATTAATACGGGAGTCTGTTCAGGGAACGCGAATTTAACTGACCCCGCCAAAATAGATCAGATGCTGGACCTTGCAGAGCATGTCAAGAAAGGTGCATTTTTTCCCGAATATGACGCTCTCTCCCTTACTTAATCGATGTATAGAGACCTTGGCCCTCTACTCTCTGAGCAAATACCGTCATCTCAAGCGCTCCTACTATGGCTCCACCTCACTTATCTCATATCAAGTCACCCTACAGTATGGTGATATCTGGAGTTCGCTCTATGATATATTTCCGCGATCACTTTTCTAATTGCGACTAGTATTGACTTCTCGCTCTGTAGTGCATATGAGAATATATTCGCGTACTTCATATCACTGCTGCCAGCCGTGAGGCCGTTGTTGTTACACGCTTGTTACTGGTGCAACATGCTCGCCTCTATCGTTGGGCACTTGGAGTTGCTATCGAGATTGAGTTGGGCTCGCTGCGGTGCACCTATACTGCCGCTAAATTTCTGTACTCGAGTTAACGTTGCACTGCGATCGTTATGATTATTGTCGCAAACACGCATTAATTGCTGTGCTCGGATATTTGCTGCTGCTACCGCACATATTTGGGATAGTTACTGTCGCATCTCTGAGGTTTATATCACTAGGATCTAGAGTCACTGTTGCTCTTATGCACTAGCTATAGGCATTACCGTTGTAGGTTTCTATAGCTGCAAGGAGGTAGTTTCTCCTTTTTCTTGGTTGCCTCCCCCCCCCATCGGTCTGCTCCTGGTTGTGTCCCCCCGCTATAATGTCTCTGCTTGTCTCGTCTCCTGCATATGTGTAGGACTGCGCGGTGTCCTTCTCGTAAAGGGCCGCATTATAAATCGTACCCCTCCCCCCACAAAGCATGGTCACGTGACAGGTTCTAGGCCGACACCATGCACCACCTACAAAGTATTTTTATTCGAAGTAAGACACATCAATTAAGGCTAAGCAGGGGAACGTATCACTTGATCGTTTGATTCTGTGATCCATTGTTCCTTGGTCGACGCTTGGGCCATGGTCACTCAATCTCCGTTTTGAAAGTATACCTCGACCCAATGAATCGACCAAGGACCGGAGTATCTCAACGTTACGGAAACAATGGTAGCTAATTGTTTTGTTTAATGCCTGCGATTAACTCTTGTTGCTCACACCCCGACCCCAATGGCTCAAGTTGATTGTCTCACAGCAGCATATATGAACGGGTAAACTCTTAAATGGTCGTCGCTTCAGACCATCCGTTATTTCTTTGCCGAATTTCTGTACCAATATGAATGCTTTAGCTCTACTGTTGAAACTCAAAGGGACAACCCCAAAACCTTGTCCATTAGCCAATGAATTCATCAAACTCCCAGATAGTTCTCCCGACATGAGCGCACTTGCTTGCGACCAGTTTGGCCTCAACTCAAAGACTGGGTTTCTTCCGCCTCAGGTGCCCCTCGCACGGCTACCCTCTTTGTTCTCCCAATGGGAGGACGCACTTCAGCATGCCATGGTCGTATTGAAGCGCCCCGGAGACTCTGATGACCCGTTGTTAACGGAGGAGGAGAAGACCCATGGTTTGAAATGGCGCCAAGGCATCCAGGGCGTACGTCTCTCTGGATTTAAGTCTACGCTATTTACTGAATATAAAATAGTTGGAAGTACTTTCTGTCGATTGCATCAAGAGCGACATAAGAGCATCTCAACGCGCCCATCACGTCCTCGCTTTCCTGGTTCAGTTTTATGTCCAATCTCTGCCACCGTGTGCTGAAACGGATGGTGGGCCGATCTATATTCCTCCTGGCCTGTCAATTCCGTTTGTCGACATCTCGAGGCATTTGGATATTGCTCCTATAGTAGGTAGCCTCAGTGTTTCACCCAATGTTAGCCAACGTTCTACCGTCTAGTTGACGTATGCCGACTGTGTGCTTTGGAACTTTTACCTCGAGGACCCGAGCAAGCCGCTCACCGTCAACAATATTCGTATTCGGGATATGTTTACAAAGAATTCCCAAGAGGAACATTTCTTTTTGACCTCTGCTCGTATCGAAGTCCGCGGGTTTGAAGCTATCCAGCTCATGGGGGATATAATTACGACCATAAAAAACGCCGAGTCTAAAAGCCTTGTTGACGAAGATAGCTTACAAAAGATGCTTTCGCGCCTAGCCACCGTAATTGACGACTTGAATGAGATCCTTTGGGCCGTGCGGGATGGATGCGGGTATCAGTTTTTCTATTGGGTTTTCCGCCCAGTAAGTAACCCCCGGCTCTACTTGATACGTATGTCAACCTAAGTTTTCCAGTGGATTCGCGGCACCGATCAAGGCTCTGGATCACCCAAGTGGTTCTACGAAGGCGTGGATGGTGAAGGAATCGAATTTCAGTGTTCTGGTCCATCCGCGGGGCAGGCTGCTCTCATGCATGCGTTTGATGGTCAGGTCTTTCGTCAGGTTTTGTGTCCGCAAAGTCTCACTCGTCGTACTAGTTTTCCTTGGAATCAGCCATCCTCAGAAGGACGATCGGTACTCCCCAACATGCACTGGTATGCGTGTACACCCTTCATACGATCCTCATGCGCCCCCCGCTCCTTGTCCTGCTGCCTCGACTACTTCATTCCCTGTAAAATCTTGTCCAGTTTTTCGCAAATTCCCACTTGTCATAAATACTGGGATGTCGGAAGAGCTGCGCCCTTTCTTATTCGAAGCACCATATCCCTCACCCCCTGCCGAAAAAATCGAGATGGTTGGGGCCCATCTACCGGAATCCCCTCTGCCTCTGGTGTACTCGCCCAGTCTACTTACGCCCCCACACTCTCCTCCCAGTTCCCCATTGCTTCGCCCTTCTTGCCCCGGCGAAGTTCCGAAGCTTGGACTACAACCTGAGCTGGATACATCGTTCATCGTTCGCATGCGTAAATATATTCCTGGCAGGCATCAGGAATTCTTGCTTCATCTGGCACACTCGAACGTTCGCTCGCATATAGCCAGCTGCGACAGCTCTGCCGTTCGACTCGCATACAACGCATGCGTCTGGGCTATTAAGCGCTTCCGGGATACACATATCAAAATCGTTACCCTATATGTTATCCACCCAGCTCGCAGCAAGGTTCTCATCAAGGACGCCGATGTAGACAGTGCGCCGGTGCGAGGGACTGGGGGTACCAGCCTTGTTCCTTTACTGAAGGCATATCGCGACAATACTATCAGCACGGTGCTTGAAACTTGTTGATTTTTATTATCTCATGAACTTATTTTGTTCGAGTGTATTTCATAGAAATCTGAGTTATACGTGCGACTTGCCTACCTACCCAGAATGCAACTGGTTGCAGTCAGGTGAACGGTGGGACAGGTTACATTTTTACACGAATTGCCACGTATTGATTGGATCCATGTATAGCTGAATTGAATGAAATAAATGTACATGTATACCCGGTTACGGTCCATTCCTTATCCACTCAGGTGTTCTTTCGCGGATGGAAGCCACGGCCGACTCCCTCCGATTCGCATGCTCCTTGATAGGCTTCTGAAATTGCGGATTTGGGAAGCAACTCTGTTTCACCGATTGCACTCAATCAAGTGTTGGGTCTTTCAACCGTTTCTAACCAAGCGAAAATCCCGGGGCGAGTGTTTGGAGGGGGTCCACTGTAGCGCGACCAATCCCGATGCTAACTAAATAATCAATTTGAATAATCTGACGTGAGCCAATTTCAACTCCTACACTTCTGCTCAGACAACCATCGACCCAGCTTCCTCGCAGAATGCACTAAATATTCACGCTTGGCTTGAGCTAAATTCGCGCAAGCCATTAGATGATCATCGCCTTGTGCTACACTTAGTGGGTCGATTTTACCCAGGAACGAACAACGTGGACCTCTGGGACTAGGCAACTCTAGAGTCCGTTTCATTCCCGACTGTTTCGAAGCTACCAACAGAATTATTCACGTTTATGCCTGCTCGCGGGAAATATATCGACCGAAAATCACATCTCACCGACAGCGCCTTCTTGTCTTCGAAATACGACTGCCGCTAGCTGTTTTACAGGCGCCCAGCTGTTTGCATCACTTGCCGATTATCTATTCTAGCGGTGTCAAAAGTACGTTACTGCCTAATAGTTCTTGTCGGCGGATCTCGTGTCGCGAGCGTCCGAGCCTATCATGATTAGGAAGTTCCAGAAACTCTATCGTCATCAATCGCTGGACGCATGGGTGTAGCTCACTGCCCGATGCAGGTTAGCGCTCACATCAAACCGGATTAGGATGTCCGTCTCTCCACCACGCGAGCTTGCAACAGCCACTTCAAGGCACAATCTATCATGCTCCATGAATGATGCCAGGCGCTACACCATGTCCGAGCTTCTGTCGCTGGTGCCTTTGGTGGCTCAAGATCGACCAGACTCGAAACGGAAATTCGGCTAATCCTATGCTTTCGACTGCTCTTCGTGCTTCGTTTTCAACTGGTTCACCAAATGATACATATGGACGCGACTGCCACAACTGCGCATCCACAACTGTAATTCCAACCCCCATACTGCATTCCCACAGTTGTACGACCCACTGTGTGGTCTTTGGACTCTACCACCATGTCCACCGATGAACAAGTGACTCAAATTAGGGCCCAGATATGTCACAGTCACCTTGAGCTGAGGCATCGTATCGGATTGTCGGTCAGTAACTATCTCGTTGATATTAGCCATTTACTTATTCTATATATAGGGTATTGTAACGGCGGGTCTTGCATCATCCTTGGCAGTTGTCATATTATTGGGCTACGTCGTTCGGAATCATGTTCAACTGCGTCGACTGGAGCTTGCGGGACCCACCAAACGTTCAAGCAGTTTCTTCCGGACGCATGTGGACTTTTACATGCTTAGTCTGCTATTTGCGGATCTACTCCAAGGTCGGCCGAAATTCATTCCTCGTGGCGCATTTCTGATTGCAGTTCCAGGCCTGGGCGCTGTTGTGAACATTGAATGGATTCGAGGCGCAGAATGCTACTGCGGTGCATTGTGTCGGGCCCAGGGAGTCATTCAAACGCTGGGCGAATCTGGCGTCGCCATGAGGTGAGCGTTGATCAACCAGTTGGGTCTCCCCGCTGAACCATGTGTGCAGCACCTTGGCGATATCGTTTCACACGTTCGTCGTCATATTTTTTAGCTGGCACCCACCGTCCGGTGCTGAAGGAGCCCGCATCTGGGGAACCGTGATCACCGTCATTTGGCTCTATCTCGGGCTGTGCGTTTCGATTGGTGAGTAAGATGACAAATATCACGACACATGTTAATCCTACTTTTTAGGTTTCGCGATCAGCCATAAAGGGAGCAGATCGGGCATCGACGCGGCCCTAGAAGACCTTTATGCGCCCACTCCGTAAGCACAATTTCATTTTATCGCTACCGACTGCTACAACCGGCATTCTAGGTTCTATTGCTGGATAGGACAAGGTTATATGATTGAACGCATTCTTTTCGAGTACTTTTGGTTGTGGTAAGTTATCATGCTTTTTGAAGTTATTGCTCTTATCGTCTCTTGGTGCAGGTCAACGGCGTTGTTCTCCATCCTATTGTACTCGATTCTGTTTCTCCGTCTACGGGGGTTCATCTCCGTCGACCCAAGGAGATGGTCGCACATACGCATTCACTGGCGGCGTACAGCAACTGCGGACATGTCATGCCTGACAGGTCCGAGCGGGGCACGGCTGCACGCCGTGGCCACAACCAGCGGACACCTCATCATCAAACAAGAGACCAAAGACGCGCTCAAGATGCTCTAGTAAGTTACACCCGCACAACACACAAAGTTAAAGTTCCTTACCGGCGGTCTGAACCTAGTTACCCAGCCGCATACACCGCACTGGTACTTCCAGTGTCTATCGCTCGGTGGACAACATTCGACCCGTCGTCTCCGCCTGCACCGCCGCTCACGGCATCTCAAACACCATTCACGGCGACAGCGATAGTGGTCTCGATATTTAATCTCTCGGGCGTAGTCAACGTGATCATGTTCATATCGACCCGGCCCAACGTACTCGGGTTTGGCGCTCGTCGACAAGCGCGCGCAGAGCGGATGCGCGAAAAGGGACCGGGGGCGATTAGCACGTTTGGAAGTATTGCGCCGAGTAGGGGTGTAGGATCTGCGGGAACCACGAGTATGGAAAGTGGCCCGGGTGTCTTGGTGATGCGTGAGATTGTCCACTCGTCGAGCGGCAGTGGGAGTGGAAGTGGAAGTGGAAATGGTGCCGCGGCGCGGTCGTCTGGATCCGATGGCCCGACGACGACTCGGCATGCGAAATCGACGCTCCGGTTCGAAATCGAAGACAGCGCTAGCGAGTCTAGCGACGTCGAAGACAAAAAGGGCAGGAATTCAAGAGACCGGATTGATGTTGAGCGTGCCGAGTTACCGCCTGTGCAGATACCCGCCCGTGCACGCGTACACGTTCCAACCAAGAATTCTACATTTTAATATGGACAATATTTCTTTATTTGCATATATCACCATGATTTCACGATTTCACACTGTATCATCACTGTAATTCCTATAAATGCATTGGGGGTTGTTCACATAGGGGGGACATAGTGTACCAAAAACCAAGACCAAAACTAAACCAAGAATACATAAAACTGTATAAACCCACAAACAAACAAAACAAATCGACATAAAACGTACAATGTTAACCTAAATTCTAATATATCGAAAATCTGCAATCACAGGCCATACGGACCGACCCACCCGTCAACCTCGACGTACCCCTCTCCTGGTGCGACATTGACCTTTTTGGCTTCACGACCGCTCGTGTGAACTTCATCGTGTGCGCGGGGACGTTTAGAATTCACAGGTGTCGGGTCAGATATGGGCGGGACGCGCCAGGCAGGAGTGGGTGTACCCGCAACCGGAGGAAGATTAAAGTACCGTTCAATCGGCGCTCTAGGCTGCGCCGTCATCGGTATATTAATCAACTGGTCAATCGGAATCGACGGGCCCGACGCAGCGCCCGCATTCATTGGCTTCTTGTACTGGAAACCCAGTCAACAGGTTATTCCATAATCGTATGAAGACGTACCGTCTCGAGTTCGGGCTTTCCCCGCCATCTGGCGACCGATTCGCAAAACCTGAGCGCGGCGCGTTCGACAGGTTCAGCAGGGTACCGCTCCGCAAGCGATTCGAGATGTGCAGCGAGACCTGGAGTGTCGTGGGGTACCGTCGTAAACTGCGAGTTTCGGATTCGGATTCGTGGACGCAGGGAATCAAAAATTTAGCCGGGTGCACAAAGGTGGTCCGCCGCCGGACCAGTCGCAGCGTGACATTCGGTAAAATCACAAGACATCGCATACACCCATAGCCCAAACCAAAAAGATCGAGACAATGGCAAACAGTACAGTCAGCACTTGCACGCTCCATGCAACGTAGCAACGCACCTCGATAAACCGACTCCGAACCTCGCGCTCCCATTCTTGCTCTTCTTCGACTGGCGCGCTGTCGCCTCCAGTGGCGCGAGCAAACAGGATCCGCCCGGCTTCTTCGAGGGTCGGCATTTCGTCGGGATCGTATACTGAAGCAAGGGACTTTTCGCGTGTCTCGTATGCACCCAGGTCACGCTCTTCTTGCGGCGAAAACGTTCGTCCTCCAAGCCGTGTACCAGGTCCAGGTCCGGGACCAGGTCCAGTGTATCCTGAATCGGTTGAGTCCGACTTGCTAACCCCAAGACCAAACAACACCTCTGCCCCAAGCGTGCCCTTCCACCCCCGCATCAAATAGCCCTCGAGGCAGGCCCGCGTAACAAGTCCGCAAAGCAAAGCGTACCATACCCGCGTCGGGCGGGCATGCGCATCAAGACCCACGTCAGAGGTCCGACCTGCGCGACCAGCACGGATGGAGCCTGCAATTGGACGTCCGTCGGCACCCGAGACGACGCGTTTTGACTTGGATGCTTTGCGTGTGCTACGGGAGCCTTCGTCGTCGGATCCGTCTGTGCTTGATCCACTCGAGGTTGGGAGATACGGATTGGTATTGGGAATCTTGACCATAGGGGGCGGACTCGAGGCCGGGCGTGGACCGAGTCCATCTTCCTCACCACGAGCTTCGCGGCCGAGCTCAATGGCAACAAGCGCCGAGAG
This sequence comes from Ceratobasidium theobromae, assembly GCA_037974915.1. Lineage (NCBI taxonomy): Eukaryota > Fungi > Basidiomycota > Agaricomycetes > Cantharellales > Ceratobasidiaceae > Ceratobasidium > Ceratobasidium theobromae. The sequence goes on from JBBBZN010000007.1 coordinate 833,719, forward strand.
ACGCAGGAAGCGGGGGACGAGGGCGGTGAGGCGGCCGCCGGCAATTGTATCGAGGCCGGGGCCGGTGCCGGATATGCCGAGTCCGGGAGTGGGTGGGCTGATGCTCATGCTGAGGCGCCTGGTTGCAATCGGATTATTAGATCTGGGAAGGCGCAATGGCGGGCCGGCCGAGCGGCCGAGGCCAGCACCAATTGTGCTTGTGCGGCCCGGCTGGATACCGAGGATGATTGCTGGACGGGTGGTCGAGGTTGTGGATGTGCCCGGGGCAGGGACATAGGCGCAGGCGGGGGCCTGGCAGGTGCGGGACAAGTGACGGACGCAGCGCTGGGTGTGGAGGGCATACGAGTCTTCGAGGACGCCGTCTCTGAAAAAGGCGGGGCTGGGAGCAGAGCCGTTGCGGTATGTCCAGGGGCCTTCGATGCCCTGGCCGCGGGGGATGGTGTTGAAGATGCTCTGTGGGAGCGGGGGAGCGCCGGACGTGAGCTGGTGGAAGGATGGGAGAGCGGTGACCGGGGGCGATGGGGGACAAAGCGGGGCAGGCGTAGAGGCGAGATTGGCAAGGGCCAAGAGGGCCGGAGGAGCAGGCGTCGAGCCAGCAAGTGTCTGTGCCGGAGCGGGCTCTGGCTCGGGAGAAAAGAGCTCGTTTGCAAGCAGCGAGAGGGCGAGACGGAGACGGACGGAATTGGGGAGTTTATGGGGAGTCGAAGGGGCTGCACAAGGTGAGCGGGGAACAGAGAAACACAAGGGACATACCAGGTGCGCTACTAGGACTAGTGCTGAGGTTATCGACCAACATGTCGTCGTCGTCGGGTGCGTCCGGGACGGGGGCCTGGTCGAGCATGGCGGTGAGGACCTTTTCGAGGCCGGTTGCCTTTGCGCGGTATGCGGCAGCGAGGGCGAGATCGGGGGGACCGAGCGCAAGGCCATCGGGAGAGTCCGGGTCGGGCGTGGCGGGATAAGAGAGTCTGTCGAGGCCCTCTTCAAACAGCCCAAGGCCCATCACGCCGTGGTCCTCGAGCGTCTCGAGACACGCCTCCTTCGAGTCGATATGGGGTCTTGTGCCCACTCCGAGCTCTCCGCGGGCGGCGCCAAAGCGTGCGCGGGCGTGCATCCATAGGAGATGGTCGAGTATGAGTGTTCGGGTCGACTTGTCGCGTGGGGGAATCGAGTGGAGATGGTGCGAATGGGGGTGGGCTGGGGCCACATATGTCGCTGGTGGATGCACAAACTTGCGACTCGGCGGATGCGAGCGGGGAGGCGGGGCGACGGTGATGGGAAACGAGGGGCGCGGTCTGCAGATTAAAGATATAATAGATAATATAATAAATAATATTAGTACACACCGCATCTCTCGTGGTGCCGGGGTCTGTGCGCCAGAATAGTAGCTGTATCCGCCACCGCTGGCTGTCTCGTGGAGGTCGCCGTAGTCGTATGCCTGGTGGCCGTCGTGGGTGCGGTGTGCAATGGCAAAGGCAGGCCGAGCAACAGGCGCTGGCAATGGCGCAAGCGTGTGGATCGGCGGCAGCGGAGTGTGTATCCGTCGCTCCATCGATGTCGTCGGGTCCACAACTCGGGTAGACTCGGGTCCTAAAAACACGAAAAATACGCGCTAAAAACACTTGCCGCCCACGTGCGCCACCCAATGGGGCCCCGCCTGCCGCCCCTCGGCCCATCCCGGAATGCGCATACACCCACCACATATTCTCCGCCCCTGCACGGCCCACAACCAACCCAACTCCAACCAAGGCCATTCCCCGTTATCTACGGAGCATACCGGCCACTATGGCTCGGCGCGGGGAATCTCGCGACATCTCACCCTCAAATCCAACCCAGTTCCACTATTCCAATGCTCCACATAAACACCAACCTCAATCTACCTTGTAAGCTAGCCTCTAGTCACCCCACCTCCCCGCAACGCCGAGCGCATTTCAACGCCTCGACCCGCGAAGCTCACCCGCGGCACAACATTACGGCTGAAATCCACCCGGCTGGCGCCTCATCCGAGCCTCGCATGCACGTTCGATTCAGGCGCTCCCACATGGGACTATTCGGGGCGTCGCGGTCTCGTGAGCTCCGCTAGATTCCATACCATACTCGCACTTGATCCCGGAATCTCGCGAGCCAATATCCCTAATTCTTCAATATTCAACTCCATCGTAATCACAATGTCGCCAACCTACGCCCCCTTCCAATACTTGGTGGGAACAAACGGCATGCTCTTCACCTCTGCCTCCCGAAGCTTCTTCCGAACATCAATCAACACCTTGGTCCCCTTTTTATGATACCCGTGTTTGATGTATCCCATCGCGATATTAGTCCCCAACGTCGGTGACGGTATTCCCGATGTAATCACCCCAATTTGCGTTTCTGGCGAGTCGGCTGCAAAGATCTTGGCGCCCTCTGCGCCCAAATTAACCATCCGCTTGGCAGTGCTGAATCAGACTCACCCCGCGCTGGTGCCTCTGGAACAACGAACCCCACTCGCCTCCGGCTGACCCCTTCCTTGAGCTGCCGAAGGACCACGTCGGCTCCTATAAACCCTCCTTGCTCTTTACGAGCTTTTCCTGTCCACTTGGTCAGATGCGTGTTTGGCGATGACAGACCTAGGACAAACCTATCACCCAACCGAGACCAGCTTCGACTGGTGTAGTCGTCTCGTCTAGATCGTGCCCGTACAAGCACATTCCTGCTTCAAGGCGCAAGCTATCTCGTGCGCCTAGGCCTGTGAGCTGCACAGGAGGCTGCGCGATGAGTTGGGTGATGTTAAGAGCATGCTCCGGTGGGATCGAAATCTGAACCAAACCCATGAGTTTAGACTAACCACCCAAACTCGGCCCACCTCGAACCCATCTTCTCCAGTATACCCACCACGCGCAACATGACACCGAACACCAGTAATGTCCATATATGCAGACCTACCAAACACGAGCAAAGGCAAATCGTACGAAGTAAACGTTTGGAAAACTTGAGCTGCCTTTGGGCCTGTCCATCCGCATCAGAACAACGCCCGCGAAGGAGGGAGAGGTTGGGCCCACCTTGTAGTGCAACGAGTCCCCAATTTTCTAAAACCTCGAGATAAACCTCTTTTCCGCAGCCTTTCCCAGGTTCGTGGTTCCACTTGTCGATTTGTTCCTTGAACCAGGCTAGGTCACGATCACGTCTTCCAGCATTGGTCACGATGTAGTAAACATCGTCTGCATGCTTGCATATAATTGTATCATCGATTATCCCCCCGTTTTCGTTTAGGATGACCGAGAGCGTCGAGGCAAATTCTGGGAGAGAAGAGAGTGACGAGGGAGTAAGGTATTCCAAAAAGGCCGTCGCCGAAGGACCCGATATACTCCATCTCACGCGTTAGTCGTGGTAATACACCCCGAGACGTGGGCTTACAAGGACTGGACCATATGGCTGACATCGAATAACCCAACGTTCTGGCGGACGTGGTTGTGACTCGCGACTAGGCCGGATCATGTATGCCTGGCTAATCATGTCAAGTTTTATGTCTTACCTTGTCCTGTGCTGCCGTATTGGAGCGGCATCGAGTAGCCTGCAAAGGGTACCATCTTTGCCCCATTCGCGATATGATAGTCGAACAACACAGTTTTACGGAGCTAGCGCCCGCAATAAGTTACAAACCTGTCGGCTGCCATGATGGGTGCGTACCGGAGCATCACTGCTCGTTGCGAGCGCCCTAACCGAGAAAGATAGACGCTGTCGGGGTACACATAACCTCGTCAGCGTGCGAGGGAGTACATTCCTCGATGCTCGAAGAGCAGCCATTGTCGTCATCCACAAAGAGTTCAGCCCGATTCATTTCACGCACGTGATCCGTATGAACCGTCGCACCACACTCTCTCATGGGATATGAAAGAACCCCGACTCGCGTCGACGGCTAAATATAATGGGGTCCTCTGTCCAGGGACCGAACAACGAGGTCTTCTCTTGTTTTCCTGTTCCATCCCACGGAACCTCTATCCTCGGTTCTGTCCAGGTGGATTACGGAGCAACGGACACTCGGCGTCCACCCTCATATTGTCCGTCAATGCCAGCCTCGGACACTAGTCGAGCATCCACAATCGTAGATGGTCAACTCGAAACCAAAATAGTAGAAGATGTTTTACCTCAAGGCTCAGTGGATCCAATATACCTAGCAAGAACAAAGTTACTCAACGATGCCATCCAGCGGATAGGAATGGGGAGGTACCAAGTGAGTGAATCTGGATTGGATTGGATTGATATTTATTATATATAGTGGCATCTTTTTATAGTTTCGGGGTTTGGATGGCTCGCCGATATCTTGTGGATTGTTGTTGCTGGAATTATTCTTGCCCCGGTCGTTCAAGAGTTCAAAGTTCAAGGACCGTTTTTGTCTCTGGCTACCAACATTGGGTTATTGGTCGGAGCGATGGGATGGAGTGCTGGGAGTGACGTTTGGGGACGAAAGTACGTTGCATTCTTCATTTTTAATACGACTCTTAAAAAATACAGAATTTCATTCAACATTACGCTCGCGATCGTGGGTGTCTTTGCGATGATAGCAGCGGCATCTCCCAACTTTACCGCATTGGCTATTTTTGCTGCTCTATGGAGCGTGGGGGTGAGTTTACATTTCCTGGGATTTGCATCAGACTCGTGACTCTTTCCAGGTTGGCGGAAACTTTCCGGTCGATAGTGCCATCTTTCTCGAGTTTCTCCCCGCAACGCATCAATATTTGCTCACCGTGCTCGCTATATGGAGTGCTTTTGGTGCACTGTTCGCCAGCTTGATCGCGTGGGCCATCTTGCCAAACTTTTCTTGTGAAGCGACGGCTACCGTGTGCAATCGTTCGGAGAATATGGTTAGTCTCGGTAGATCCAAGCTCATCAAATTACTAACATGATATAGGGGTGGAGGTACTATCTCATCCTCATGGGCGGGCTCATGCTCGCCCTTTGGATTATTCGCTTCTTCGTATTTACTCTCCACGAGTCCCCCAAATACCTCATGGGGCGTGGCAGGTTAGAAGAATCAGTCGCCGTGGTGCATGCGGTCGCCAAGTACAACGGACGTGAGAGCGAATTGACGGTCGAGCAGCTCGAGGCGGCCGGAACTCCTCGTGACAGTTCAGAGCCCGCCAGGCGCGAAGATCAAGAGTTGTTGCGCCAACTAGACACTTCTGCTCTCGGCGCATTCCGTAGGGGTCTGAAAGAGTATGATGGGAGCTTGATCCGAATGCTCTTTGCCACTCCCAAGCTCGCATTCTCCACTGGTTTGATTATAGCTGTTTGGGGTGAGTGTAGCTGACTTTTGTGAATTTGGACTCATTCTTTGAAATAGCCATTATTGGGCTGGCGGTGCCACTTTACAACGCATTTATTCCCTACTACCTTTCAACTAGAGGAGCCGCGTATGGAGATGGCTCGGTCTACCTCACATACCGGAACAACGTTATCATCGGCCTCGTTGCACTCCCCGCTGCGCCATTCGGTGGCTGGGCCGTGGAGCTGCCACGTGTGGGGAGAAAGGGGACACTTGCGGTGTTTACCAGTATGTTTACAACAATGACTAAACATATACTAACGTGGCCTATTTGGAACAGTATTATCGGGCGTGTTCCTTTTACTGAGTACCACAGCTCGAACATCTAATGCCCTTTTAGGATGGAACTGCGGTTATAGCTTTACAAACAATGTGAGTAGCTCCATTGTCCCATGAACCGACGCGAGCGAACTGCGATATGGTACATAGGTCATGTGGGCAGCCTTGTACACCGTCACACCAGAACTTTTCCCAACTAGAGTCCGTGGAACCGGCAACGGTCTCGCCTCGTCCGCGAACCGCATTTTCGGCGTAATGTCGCCAATTATTGCGTTGTATGCTGACCTTACAGTGAGTCCTTTGTGTCTGTCGCGCGAAACAACCGATCGTGGTTTTGTCTAGACTGCGGTGCCAATATTCGTCTCGGGGGCCTTGTTTGTGTTTGCGGGCATTGTCGCACTGCTCTTGCCATTTGAATCAAGGGGCAAGGCCAGTCTCTGAGTGTAGAATATGATATTGCAACGAGGTAGATGAGCACAAAAGGATGTATACTCTAATAGTTTGTTCTAGCACCTGGAATCATTCACCTTGCGGGGTGGCGCGTGATTATCCTCAATTCACAACGGGGAATTCACATTTTCCTCCGTGGCAGCGTCCTGTTCTGCTTTTGAAAGTACAGGCGCCTGGGCTTGGGCTACCCACATGTCGTGGTACAGTCCATTGAGGCGCATGAGCGATTCGTGGGTTCCTTGTTCGTGGACTCGGCCATCCTTGAGCACAATGATCAAATCTGCGCAACGCATCTAGTCGTATCCCAGCACACCACCGTTCAACACACCTGCTTCAACAACAGTCCGCAACCGATGTGCGATGAATATACTAGTACGTTGCTTATCGAGCAACGTCGAGTTGATATTCCGCATCAAGTCGACTTCTGTTTGACTATCAAGTGCAGAAGTCTACAGTGCTTATGAGCGCACTTGGCGACGATATCATCACACTCACCGCCTCGTCAAAGAACAGAATCGGTGGATCTTTGAGCATAACCCGCGCCACGGCCAGTCGCTGCTTTTCGCCCCCAGATATCATAAGTCCGCGCTCTCCGACCTTGGTCGCGTACTTGTCCGGCAAACGCATAATCGTATCGTGTACATTTGCTTTGCGCGCAGCCTCCATGACTTGGTTATCCGTCGCATCCAACCGGCCATACCGAATATTATGCATAATATCAGCATGGAAAAGCGGTGTATCTTGTGGAACGACCCCAATGCTCGAACGCAAGCTGACAATCTGGACTCGAGTGATATCCTGATCGTCAACCAAAATCACGCCAGACGACGCATCGTAAAAACGATACAAGAGCCTAAGCACCGTCGATTTTCCACACCCCGACGGTCCCACAATCGCCACTTTTTTTCCCGCAGGGACGGTAAACGATAAATCGCGGAAAATGGGTCGGTCGGGGTGGTACCCAAAGTTCACCCGGTCGAACCGGATCGAGCCGCCGCGCAGCTGGAGAGGCTTTGCGTTTGGGGTGTCCTGTGCTTGATTGTTAAGCGCAGTGCGCTGAGATGGCTGGTATTCAGTCGCTTACTGATACGCGCTTATGCTTGGTCAGATTGAACAAGACTTCCATGTCTAGAAGACTCTGACGCAACTCGCGGTACACGGTCCCAAGAAAATTCAACGGAAGAGAAAGTTGGAAGACTAGCTGATTGATCATGACGAGATCGCCAACGGTCATAGTCCCTACACCCACTCGATTACCAACTCCCAAAGCACCACGCCGGGCGCTCACCTTGGACGACACCTTGAGCCGCAAGGAACATCATCATCGTCAGAGCACTTGAGAATATCACGTTCTGGCCCGAGTTGAGGTATGCCAACGAGGTTGCGATCTTGAGCGAAGATTTTTCATAAGACGCGAGGTGCTTGTCGTACTGCGCGATTTCGTGCTTTTCATTATTAAAATGCTAGGGACAATATTAGCACAAAAACAAGGATTCTGGGGTATACCTTGACGGCTTCGTAGTTGATCAACGAGTCAACGGCAGTCGACGCAGCGCGATTGTCCGCCTGGTTCGCCTCTCGTCGGAACCGCGTTCTGACAACAACACAAGTCAGACCATCATACACAGCGACGTACATACCTCCAAGCCGTAGTCCGGACCGTAAACCACGTATATGCAGCCATCGTCGCAAGAGTCACCAACGCAAAGTCCGAGCCAAATTTCCACGTCTTGAATCCTCAATTACACGTCATCGTACCCAATTCGACTTACGAGTATCCCGCAGACCATGCTAATCTCCAACGCAGTCGGAACAATATGGAATATAATCGAAGACAACAAAAACGTCACGCCCCTAGGCAGCCTGCATTTAGCCAGTCCACCAACAACCATCGAGTGCGACTCACTTGGTCCCGCGATCGATGGCACGGGTTAGACCCCCAGTATGCCGCGCAAGATGGAACTTGAGATCGAGATGCAAGAGGTGTTCAAACGTGTCGAGCGCGACTCTACGAATCGCACGCTGGGCCACATTGGCAAAAACCGCATTCCGGAGCTCGGAGAATAACGTCGCGGATATCCTCGCAAGACCATCTACCCAGCATCATCATCATCAACCACAACCACAACTACGCATTCTATCCTGCTCACATCCAACAATGACCGACCCGCCTACAACCCAAACCGTCGCCTCCGCGCCCATCTCAATATTAAACCCATCCACGATCCGCTTAAAAAAAATCGGAACCTGGACGTTGAGCACCTTTCCCGCAAGCAGAAGCGAAAGCGCCAAGACGACTCGGGCCTTGATCGTCTGTTCGTGTTTGGGCCACACGTGCGCGACGAGCCGTTTGACGATTGCCCAATCGACGCGCCGTTGTTCGGCTTGTGAAATCTGGGCGGTCTCACCTGGTGCTAAGAGTTGTGCCTTGGTCTCAGATTGGCCCCGGGTCGGGGTTGGGGGGTTGTTTGGCTGGGTCGGGGCCAGGTGCCGAAAGGCCCTCTGGAGCGACTCGAGGCGAGTTGAAGCCGGGCCGCGCAACAAAAACGAGCCCGAGCGCGCAAACACCTGCCAAAAAAGGTTAATATTGAATGAATTGAATAACGAGTGATGTACATGACATTGGGCTCGTGCTGCGCCCTGCCTGGTGAGCTGCTCGAGCGCCACACGCAGCCGCATGGGGTGGGTTCCTGGGGGACTGCAAGGCACGGTGGTCGTCGGATGCAAGTCCGACCTGGAGCGGGACACCATCTGCAAACGATCGCTTGCGCCATTTTGGCTGCTGAATGGGAGTTATCAGATAAGATCGGTCGTGGCAACTTTATTACAATAAACTATATTACATGCAAGTACATGTTGAATTTTTCAATCGAGGGCATATAATAGCAAGCTATAAGACACATGGAGGTAGTAAGAGTGCCAACGGCGAACAGAAAGTCAATGTCCGGGCAACACGTCACGACACTCGACAAAACCAGATAGATACATGTAGGATGGCCATGAGGATTGTTGATATTTCAATGGGGGTATCATGTCCATTCCGTCATACCACGACGTTGCCCGAGTTTTGCTGCCAATCGGGCTGGGGGTTCTCGGGGGGATGTGCCTCGGTGATCTCGCTTTGCACACGCTGGCACTCGGTTCCGCCTTCAGACCGGACTGCAGATCATGAGCTTAGCAGGGGGGGTGGAGAAAAGACTTACGGTGCCTGTTGAGAGCGTCCATGCGAGCAAAGGTCTTTTGACAGCCTTCACACGTGTAGGGCCTGATATTGAGGTGGAGGGCCTCGTGGCGCTTGCAGTCGTGCTGTCGGGCAAAGCCCTTGTCGCAGCCGGGCCACTTGCACTTGAAGGGGCGCTCCTCGTTGTGTGATCGAATGTGACCTGCTGGGTGTTAGATGGGTATAGCAACGATGGAAGACGGACCTCGAAGATTAAAGTGGCGTGTAAATGTGCTGCCACATCCAGGAACGGGGCACTTGAAGTTGGCCTGGGCGGTGCGGCGGTTCGAGCTGGCCTCGCGCGTGGCGGGGGTAGTGACGTGGACGCGCTCGACGGGCTTGGTGAGGGTGATGCCGCCATAGGCGGGGTCGTCGGGGAGGAGACGGGGGCTGTGGTGGGGACTGTGGTAGGGGCTGGGACGCGAGGCGCTGTTTGAGCGCTCGTGGCCGCGACGCTTGGGGCCGACGCCGCCCTCGTCGAGCTCGGGGAGGCTCGAGGGGACGGAAATGGCCGGGGGGGCAAGGGAGCCATCGACCATAAAGGGCTGGAGGTCCGGGATCCGATAGGCCGAGGACATGTCGTCGCTGCGGGCATTTCGAATGTGGCCTCGGCGATTGCCGTTTGCATCTCCGACGGACCTTGCGCGGTGGACTGGACCGAGGGTGCCGAGAATGGGATCGATTGCATTGTCCCAGACGGATCCGCCAACGCCGACATTGATATCGGGGACACGGGTGCCGAGCATGCCGGGGGGGATGGAGAGTGGCTGGGGGCCCTGGCCGTGGGTGGGACTGGGGCGGATGGCGGGGGGGAGAGCGGCGCCCCACTGGCTCGACGGGGGATCGCTGTGGCTGCGGGAACGCGTCGTGAATACGCCGAGGCCCATGGGACGAAGGTCGGGCTGGGGCACGGGCATGGACCAGGACTCGGGTGGCGTGGCCTGTGAGCCGCCGTCCGGGGGTTGCGAGAGGAGGGGCGCTGTTATATGGTGAGTGGGTGGCGGACGGGCGCTTGGTGACTCACATGCCGCGCGCCTGTGTGCCACCTGCTGGCGGAGGATCTCCTGGAAACCGAGTTTGGGCTGGTTGGGGGGCGTGATGGGGGTCGCCGGGATGACGCCGAGGGCCGGCGGGGGGACAAGGCCGGGCTGGCTGGCCTCGAACAGCGACGCAGAGGGATCGATCGCCGTGTCGGGGATGAGCAGCGCAGGGGGGCTCTGGGGCTTGGGGTGGGGCGAGGGCACGTTCGAGTCGGACCCGTTGGACGTCGAGGCCGACATGTGGAAGCCCCAGGTGTCGACGAGCTGGAGATTGTGCAGGTCAGCAATGTGCGGCGACAGCTCGGGGACGTCGGGCGGGATCACCGGCGACGCAGAGGCGCCCGTGTAGTGGTGCGTGTGGCTCGACGAGATCGACGATGCGCGCGAGTGGGTGCGCGACCGGCCCAGCAGATACTCGTGGTCGTCGCCAATCGACGAGTCGGGGGACACGCCCTTGAACTGGAACCGAAAGTCGCCGCCGAGGGGGGGCGACAGGATCGTGTTCGCGCGCGTCGGCGGCTGCACAAAGAACGCCGGGTTGCTAAAGAGGCCCGTCCCGAGGAACTCCTCGGTGTTGGTCAGATATGGCGAGGGGTGCCCCGCCGAGGTCAGTGGAGAGTGGTCGGTGTCGGGGTTGTATACGTCGGCGTCGAGAAAGTCGGATTCGTACATCGAGTCGAGCTCTGCACGCGGCCAGAGGGATTGCGCAGGCTCGTCAGGCTGTGTGTGGCTATAAGAATGCGCGGCCACTGCATAGGCGTCCATAATCATCGTCGTCGATGACTCAAGGCGCCTCTTGATCGATGGCACAGCCAAGCGCACAGCATCAAATAACGTTTGGCGCCGTCCACAGTCCCCAGACACCCCCAGACGATCAAAGCGGTGCCAATCACGTAAGCACCAGCCCATCACCACTGCCTCTACGCCGCGCAGTCCGCAGCCAGCCCACACAAGCACAGCCAAGCATCACCAGACATCACCAAACACCGGCGCATCAGCGCACTCCGCCCACCACGATGCTTCCTACTGTCTCGCGCAAACGCATCCTCGACGACGCCCAGCCAGCCCCAGTCAAGCGCCCAAAGCCAGCATCCGACATTGTCGCCCGTCTCACCACCGACGACGACGCCCATGGTATGTAATCACTCCGGTTAACACCACTTATGCGCTTTCAGCCATCCAAATCATCCTCGGTCGTCCCATCACCGTCGGTCGCGGAAGCAACTGGTAATCCCACATATACCCTCTGCTCCATCTGACACTCCCCAGCAATCATGTCATCAAAAGCCCGGTCGTCTCCAGCGTCCACTTTCGCCTGCATGCGTAGGTCCCACACCACGCAAACCCCCGCTAACCCCACACAGCGTCGCATCCAGCGAGGGCGCACCCATCCTCAGCTGCGAGGTGCCATTTTACGCGCATACATCCACCTTTTCAGCTAACATCCAACAGGACCTCTCTTCAAACGGCCTCTTTTGGAATTCCCACAAAATTCGTCGCGCGGCAATCATCCTCCACCACGGCGATGTCCTCCAGATCCCGGGGTCCCGCATCTTCCACGTCGAAATGGACAGACACCCCAAGGCTATGCCCTTTGACCCCACCCCGCCCCAGCGGCCCCGCGAAAGGGCAAGTCCTCTGTTTCATCGTGCTGCCTTCTAACTCCATCTACAGACCCTTGGGGACTATGTCGTCACCTCCCACACCCTCGGCAGCGGCCATTTTGCGACCGTCCATCTCGGCTTTGATGCGGTCAGGCAGCGCCAGGTGGCCTGCAAGACCATCAAGGTCACAAAGGTCCCAGAGGTCATGAAAGAGGTCAAGATTCTCAAGAGTCTCAACCATGTATGTCGTCCCTCGATTTAACCACCCACTCACCGCTTCTAGCCAAACATCAACCGCGTCCTGGGCTTTGCAAACGAGGATCCCTGGACCCACATTTTCCTCGAATTGTCCACCGGCGGCGACCTCTTCACATACATCACCTCCCAGGGCATGCTCAAAGAAGGCGAGGCAAAGTTCCTGGGGTACCAGCTCATGCTCGGACTGGTGGTAAGACGCTTCCTCGATCATTTGCAAACTCCTAACTAGGCTCCAGTACATGCACAATCTCAACGTATCTCACCGCGGTAAACTCGTCCGATCTCATTCTTGATCACTGATTGACGTACTGCCACACAGACCTCAAACCCGAAAATATTCTCATTTGCGCTCCAAGGGCTTATCCCCGGGTACAGATCGCCGACTTTGGCCTCGCCCGCGACCGGTCGCACGAACCTGCATTCAGTGCAGTCGGCACAATGGCCTACCTCCCCCCAGAAGCCGTCGGTGCACTCGCCGGTCGTCCCCATCTCCCAGGACGAAACGGAGAACGGGTACGCCGCCAGTCTAGGCCTCGACCCCGGCACTGATCATACTCGATTTAGCGAGGCTACGATGGGAAAAAGGTAGACTGCTGGAGTTTGGGCGTCACCCTCTATACAATGTTATCGTATGTCTTCTTGTCCGTCCGGTCCAGATCGGAGTATTGATGAGCGTCTGATTAGGGGCATGCACCCGTTTGACTATGCGTCCGAGTCTCGATCTCAACAGAGCGTCGTACACCACGGCGCGTCTCAGCCAAGCATGAGCCGGGGTGCCAGTTCGAGTCAGCAGTCCGAAGCAGGCGCTGCCCTAGTGTGCGACCGGATTCTGCATGGCTGGGTAGATTTGAGTTTTGCCCCGTGGCCCGCGATGACCGATGGTGAGTCTGGACGTGTTTGAATTGCGTTTTGGATCGTGACGTGATCCCGAATAGCAAAGAGCATCGTTCGCAAGTTGCTCGTGTACGAGCCAGAAGCGAGGTGCAGTGCCGTCGATGCGATGCAGCACCCCTGGATCCAAAAGAACATTAAACAGCTCGACAAGTTGTATGCAAGTGTCACCAAGTAGAATACCTCGACTTTTATTTGTTATTTATTAGCACGTGATTTGCCTAATGTTCACACTCGACGTCATTTATATGCGCAAATGACCGAAGATATTCCATCCCAGAAAGCACGTTTCTCATCCGTAAGCGTGTGCGTATCAGTGTGATTCGCATCTGGAGAGATCGCAGGCAATCAGTCCAAATTTGTCTTGTCCGTTCTGATTTCTTCATCTCCCCGACCATCATTTATAAACTACCCTCGAGCCCTCGTTTGACCTGAACCACCATGTCGACCGCGACGCTTCAAAAGCACCGGGTGATCATCGCCTCGCTGTTTCTCCCAACCACGATCAACTTTGATCCAGATGCTATATTGCGCACGCCGCTCATTCGGGCAAGAGATGCAATGCTTACTACCGCCGCACCGACATCCGACGAGGACGCTCAAAAGACAGCCGCCAAGATCTCGCTATCCAGCCCCGCAACACCAACTACACCCGCACACCCCATCAAAATCTCCATACGGCCCAAACTCGACTCGAGACTCAAAAGCATCGTCGATGACCTCACCGTAAGCAACCAGACCACCATATCATCATTACTGATCAATATGTGTGCACAGCTTCGAGTAGAAAGCGGGACGCCCGTGCAGACTCCGTCGCCTGAAATTGTTCCTAATCCTTTTTCGTCGTTTACGGCCATGGCAGCTGTTCTCAAAGGCGACTCGCCCACTTCGAGCGCTGCCAAGAGCCAACTACACCTCCTCCCGCTCGGCGTATCCCGCGCACGACGCCTCTCACGCTCGTCCAACTCCCGCATCCGCTCGCCGTCTGCCTCGCTACGGATACGGTCCGACGTCCCCATCCGGGACTATGTGCTTGAACCGAGTGCACATGCGAATGGAGGCTTGAGTAATGCGGTGAATAGTACGCGCAAGTCGCTTGGGAAGAAATTGTGGATCGGGGTGTTGGACGTTCCCGCGCAATCGATCAAAGAATCAGACCGAGCGCGGATCCAAGAGACGCTCCGTTCTGAAGCGGATAGCGTACCGGTATGGGCCACCGAGGAAGAATTTCAACAGCATTATGATGTATTCTGTCATCAAGTGTTATGGCCTAGGTAAAAAAAAAACATTCAAGTTTAACATTGAGATTGACTAAACGGGTTGTTCAAGTTTGCATTATGCGGTGCCGGATGCGCCCAAGACAAAGGCGTTTTACGAGAGCACGTCGTTTCGACAGTATCAGGCTGTAAACCAAAAGTTTGCAGATACGATTGTGCAAGAGTACCAGGAGGGCGACGTAGGTTCGTGTGGCTGCAGACATATGTGGAGCCGGCGGCCGTGACTTATGCCCCTGTGTGTAGTTTGGATCAACGATTATCATCTTTTGCTTGTTCCGCAGATGGTCCGCGCCAAGCTGCCGAATGGTAAGGAGGCAATCTTTTGGAGTGCGGTCTAATCTTATGTTTACAGCTACAATCGGGTTCTTCTTGCATGTTGCTTTTCCGTCTTCGGAGATTTTCAGGTGCCTTGCGGGTGAGCATTAGTTCGTAATTCGGGTCTGGTGACTGATGCGGATTTTGCTAGATCGTGAAAACTTGTTGCGTGGTATGCTCGGGGCCGATGTTGTCGGCTTCCAGACGCACAACTATGCGCGCCATTTCCGGGTGAGAGCGTTGGATCTTGTGGTTTATATTATTCTAAATAATGTCCTAGCAAACGGTATCCCGCATATTGTCGTTGGAGGCCTTGCCGGGCGGAATCAACCTCGAGAGCTCGTTGTGTGAGGTCGCTGTATTCCCCATCGGCATCGACGTGGTTAATCTCGCCGATAAAAGGTTCGCACCCTAGCTCTTTCCGATTATTAGACTCATAAACTTCTAGGCGCGACCCTGACGTCCAAGAATGGGTCGATGTCCTTAAAGAGCGATATGCCGGAATGAAGCTGATTGTCGGTCGCGATAAGCTAGATGAAGTGCAGGGCGTTAGACAAAAGTTGCTCGCGTTCGAAGCGTTCCTCGAAAAGTACACGGAATTCCAGGGTCGTGCTGTATTAATCCAGGTCGCGCTCTCCACCACTGAAGAAAACGAGAGCCAAGTCGCCGTTTTCGACGTAGTATCCCGCATCAACTCTCGATTCTCGACATTGACCTACCAGGTGAGTGGATGTTTGGTAGCTTGAACAGATCCTAACGATAGCATACATAGCCTATTGTCTTTCTTCATACTCAAGATCTAACCTTTTCGCAGTATCTTGCCCTTCTCACGGTTGCTGATGCGTTCTTTGTGGCCTCGTTGCGCGAGGGTATGGCTCTGCGTACACACGAGTTTGTAGAGTGCCAGGAGGGCAAGGCGCGACCGTCCCCCCTTATCTTGAGCGAGTTTACTGGTTCCTATTCCTATCACGGTTTCCGCAGCTGCGTCGGCGTAAACCCCTGGGACTCCCGTCGAACCGCAGACGCCATTCACACCGCCTTGACCATGGGCGACGAAGACGCCAAAGAAAGGTGGAAGGTACGATATACCCCAATCGCCCGTTTCTATTTCTCAATCGTGGTCGGTAGGACTTGCACAAGCACGTTACGACCCAGACGGCGCAAGCGTTTGTGACGTCATTTATTACGCGGTGTATACGCACGCATATGGAGTACCAGCGGCGTCCGTTGTTGGAAGTGCCCAAGGTCGAATCTAGCACTCTATTTGCCAATGCTGCGTCAGAGAAGCGGTTGATTTTTATAGATTGGGAAGGTACTCTTTGGAGCGAGGATCCAAGGGTATGGGAATTCCTTGTTTTCAGCGGCGTTGCTTACTTTCCGCGCAGATTACTTGGCACAGCGGGTTCACTCCGCCACCAGCCAAGCTAGAAATTGTGCGAAAGCTGTTGGCCAACGAGCGTAATGAGGTGTGGATCCTCAGTGGGATGGGTGTCCAAGGAGGCCTGGAAAAGATTGCCGCAGAACTTCCGGGTGTTGGACTGGTGTAAGCCTAATCTACAATTACTCGCACTTGGCTAAACTAGCCACACATTAGGGCCGAGAACGGGTGCATGATCAAGCCGATTGGCAAGACTGAATGGATTAATCTGGTTCCTGACTTTAATCTCGATTGGAAGGCTCCTGCGCTTGAGATCTTGACATATGTGAGTGTGCTAACCCGTTTAGTTGAGGATTCTTAATGATTTAAATTAGTACACTGATCGCACTCCGGGTACGTTCACCGAGAATCGGGGTGCGTCTATTTGCTGGAGATTTGGGAATGAGAAGCGGGATGAAGCTGCGCAAAAGTGGGTGCGTCGCAGCGCCGCAGAGGCCCAAAACCATATCTGGGATAGGTGGGTGGAATCCGAGAGTAATTATAGCCACTGAACATCTATATTATATCCGCAGCCTTGGAGAAAAATATGGCAAGTTCACTTGACATCTTTGTAGCGCGTTACTCACCAAATTCGTAACATAGGCCTGCGCATAATCCCCGGTCAATCTTCTTTCCTTATCTTGCCCAAGAACGTGTCGCGTAGCACCGCAGTTGGGACAATTTTGTCGTCTCATGAA
The DNA here is from genome assembly GCA_037974915.1 of Ceratobasidium theobromae. Classification (NCBI taxonomy): domain Eukaryota; kingdom Fungi; phylum Basidiomycota; class Agaricomycetes; order Cantharellales; family Ceratobasidiaceae; genus Ceratobasidium; species Ceratobasidium theobromae. The sequence goes on from JBBBZN010000007.1 coordinate 850,467, forward strand.
ACTTCGAGCCCTATTCTCCCCAGGAGCTCTTCTGGTGACTCTTCCACCCTTCTTTCCCCCACGAGCGGACCAATCTCCCCCCATCTGAGCCAAGAGGCGAATCAAAAGAAGACCCCCATCTTGTATATCGGAACAGACGAGCATCTGATTCGTCGGTTGAACGAGCTCCCCACAGCAGAGACGTGCGCCGCAGGTGGACGAGCAACGTTTGGGAAATGGCGAGTAGACACCACCCAGATCGGAGAGGTGCTGGCCGATTTTAGTTAGTGAATTCAATGGGACCTACTAGATGGATATTATAGAATATGAAAACATATGATGTATGCGGGTACTGGTATTAAAATTAGACTTTTTGGTTATTTGTTTTGCCTATTTGGAGAATATGTAAACTACGGTATCGAGTTCTGGTTGCGCTTCTTCGAGGTGGGCTATGCGAGCCGCAAAACACTGCCTCGGTAACACAGCCCACTTTACAAATTTGATATATATTCTTCCTAGGCTGTGCAGGTGTCGAATTTGCATTAATTATTTCAAATTTCTAAAGCCTAACTTTGAGCTGCCACACAATTGTATTGATTCTAGATAGTGGGTACCTCTTAGGTTTATATTTAGGTGACGGTGGCAGCTGCTGAAACACCTGGGTTGGTACGAAAATGTGTGTATAGATAGGCTTCGTTGAGAAGCTTTCAGTTGACATTGAGCTTGTCGCCACTTGTAAAATGTATGTTTCAGCGCCTTGCCGATGAGGGTTTTCCCACCCATGATATGTAGGCGAGATTCGGTAGCTGTATACTTGTAAGTAAAAGGTGGCGCTTGGGTAATAGGCCACGCATATATCCTAACTATATGGGGGTAGGTTCTGAAAGAAAAGGAGATCACAGAATTCCACAAATTTAGCACAGTCCTAACTTGGATACACCGTGTGGCGATTCAATTCCGAAATTTCCGGTTACACTCTGTACATGGGAGTAGCTATGGTCCGTTCCAAGTTATAACAAGCCCACTCAAATGCATCAACTCTAGGTATCCGTCTTGTCAATGCCAACTATTGCGGTAGTTCGGCCGGAACCAACTTAGAATGGATAGTTTCTATCTTTCTGGTCCTCAAGCACTATGCCCCTATCAACTTGCTCCTTATGTTGTTCATCCAGATAACCCAATAAGGCATCGGCATATAAATGTTGACCTTTGTACTCGGCGACTTCGGGGGGCCAGCTACGTATAGCATCTGCCATGCGCCCAGGGACACCCGGCTCCTCTGCGAGTTTGGTTACAGGTTCGATGTACGTGCGAATGGTAAAAATAATAGCCCCAGAGCGGGGGAGGCTGATGTTCAAGTATGGTTGACATTTAGTATTTGAGGGACAAAAGATGTACTTGCCGTCGAAGACTTTGACGTTCCGTGCGGAAGCGGACTCTGCTAATCCCGTCTGGACCAATCGGCCGAGGTGCGATAAAATCGCTTTCCGGGAGGAATTCGGGCTTTGGGGCGTGGTTAGGTTCATCAAAGTGATCTTCATGTCCATTCGTGCTATCGGACCAAGCTCGAAGGATGATCAGGAGTGGAAGCTTATCAAAACCAGATGAATTACCTAGCTCGTCACCATCAATTGAACCCAGGCGTGCGGAATCATCGTCTGGCCGGACGATTTGGAAGAAATAATTGTTCCGCGTCACTGGTTTATTGGTCCTTAGCTTGGTAAAAAACCTGTTCATACTGTCTCGTAGTTTTTCGCGGTCTTTGAATAGCTGAATGTTACTCCAGTCACCCCGATAAGTAGTTGCTCACATTGAGGGACGCGGCCCCCTTCGTGGATGCGCTCCAACGGCTGTCCAATCTTGTCGCGCATTCGCCAGAATCCAGGTGTGCAAATCGAGCCGGCCTGGAAGTAATATCGAGAATCCTTGCCCTCGAGCATAATTGCAAGGTCGTCCTGGACACTAGAGCCTCCACTTATGGGACCCTCAAAGTTTGTGAGGCGGAAAAGAGACTCACAGAAGTCCAGAAATCTTCATTGGATCTTCCGTTTGAAGATTATATCGAACTCCAAGGGGAACAATTTCTATTATTTCGATTTCGCCAAGGCTGTCCCAGCTGAAATCGTTGGGAGTGTGCGTAATCCGCGATATCACACGAAATATATGCGGATATCGTCGTATTAGGAACTCGCCGAGCTCGTTGACTAGCTCCTGTGCTACCGCACGCCATCATTAAGAGCATCAAATAAAGATGTGTAAGATAGAATATACCTGCCAGTTCTGCTCCCGGAACTCCTGATTCAATATTTCGAGGTAGAGTCCTGACAACATTAGTACCACCCATTTCAGTTCGATGGGTTCGTATAGCATGATAGTGGGCATATCTATTGTCAATCTTTCAGGAAGCCAAATTAAGAAATCTGAGTGACGCCAATACAGTATGCTCTTCACCTGAATCCATTCATCAAAGTCCATGCTACGAATGCCCATGGTTATATTGTAGTTTGGACCCCATCTGAAAGGGCGATAAGGGGGAGGTAGAGTATTTTCAAAGTCGAAATCTAGCCACGGGACAACGGAGGGATATTTGAATGGCTGAGGACGCCATTCTTGAGAATCAAGAGTGTTAGGTATGATAAAACGATATCCAATAATCACGTACCCCCCGGTTCGCGATCCATCTCATCCCGAACAGATTCCTCATCGCTTTCTTGTGATCTTTGCGATTTCTTATGTCCAGTTGACACTGTTGTATGCCCTTTATGCTGGATGTTGTATGCCCCCCTCACGTACAATAGCAAAACTAGAATGCCGAAGAAGGCCAAGGTTTTCCAAGGCGTTATCGAGTCGAATAATATTTTCATTGCTCAAAGCTGGATTTCCAGTGCACTCCCCCGGTGGTTACGAGTAGAGTAATTCGGGCTCCCGGGTTTGTCGCTCCTCCATATATATCACCTCGTTCGTTCGCAGGTTTCGACCTGATCCAACTTCCAGAAGTGTGTCGGCTAACTAGAAAGTGACTTGGGACGGAATCTGAGGTGGAGGTTGGGGGTGCGTATCACTTATTTCTTATCTGGAGAGGTCACGTGGAGTACTGAAGTCTTGGCCGAAGCGATAGTGAGACACACATGGCCTCTTGCAGAACATAACTTGCTTAATTAGGCCAAGAAGAATAGCTTAGGGGAGACCTCGATCTTTGCCTGACGTAAAGATAAGGTACTCCACCGCGATCAACCAAGCTGGTACGTATACAGTACTTCTCTACCATTGCCTTTTCTCAACGCATACATATTCTTTTGGAAATTGATACTTGATCGGGTGTGGTGTGATGCTATTTTATCAAGCGAACCGAGCTTCACACTTCAATCCACCCCTCGAGCCGGCCCAACCATGAGACCCGCTCAAGCTTTTAGCGAAGTTTCGCTCGCCGCCCTCGTCGTGATATCAGCAATACTCGTACTTCTTGGCCTGCTGTGTACTTGGAAAGCTTATAATTGGAGGAAGCAACTCAGAATCGGCCCAGGTGGAATTAATTCCTTACCGCCTTCGCCCATCTGCGAAAACGGGCCAACCAGTGTTTCATTTCCACTTCCTGAACCATTGACATCTTTTTCATTAGAGACAGCCCGCACGCGAGATTATATTTATGTGAACAAGACTCTGCGATATCCTTATTATCAAACCATGGCACACCAACCACTGTCGCCCAATAACTGGATCGAAATTTCAGCATCGTACCAGTGGTATCTAGAGGAGAAGAAGAGAGTAATCGCCGAGCAAGGAAGGAAGGTCATCGACTCTTTGCCGGAGAATGATGCGGCTTGTGGAGAGCTCCTTGGACTCGTTGTCGAGTTTATAGTTGCGCGATACCCGACACTTTTCAATCGTTTACTCGAAACTACCCTAGATGGAAAGGAATTGGATGGGATATATAGCCGAGTCACTCAAGAGCGTTACCAATGGATCAAAGGGTGCCCACCTGAAGGCGTTGAAGGTCTGAAGATCATTAGTCGGTGGGTCATTTAGTTGTAATTGTTAGTTTGAGTTCTGACGTCATAATTCACTATTCAGACTAACTGAGAACGACTTCCTCATGGCGCGCGAACGAGATGATGGTCATATATATTTTGTTGGGGGTCTAGTAGCCTTCCCTGGTGCGCCGTAACTCGTCTCGCGGACGATTAACTATTTACCTATCGCGATGATAGGGTTCTACCTTCTGTCTGAAAAGATTGGGAAGTCTATGCACGACGTCCACTTACCCGTTCCACAATTCAACGAAAAGTTGCTTACGTCCGTCGAAAGGCAAGTCGGGCTAAGGCCTTGATACCTTGCACTGGCTGGAACTACGTTGCACCGTGTCAGGACATTAAAACGCATGGACCCCAATGCACCTTTTGAACGATCTAGCTGGGAGATCGTGGACGACAACAATCTATTCTTTCATAACATTGCGGCTCTCCCAGAAGGCGGGAAATGTATGGTTGACCCAGCGAATCTCTACCTCCGCATTGATCGCCGTAAGCTACCTTTTCTACACTCTGAATGTGCCAACGTGTGACTTCGATTTATATAGAGGCATTTCGGAAGCTCCCCCGTTCAAGAGTAATCACGTTTGCAGTTCACCCACTCATCAAAAAGATGTGTGATATTCGAGAGGATAGCCCATTGGTTCCCGCCTTGTTGTCAAAAATCCACGAAGAGTCATCCAAGGATCTCATGGACTACAAGGTATGTCTATATCGTCCGAGTGATTTGAAATTAGATCCAAGCCCCTAATTCATCTGGAAATTAGGTTGCCCCAGCGTACTTTGCGGAACTAAAACCATGGCTTGAGGCCGCTACAAAAGATCAGATTGCGCGGGGATTACTACAAGGCGACGAGGAACCCAAGAATTTTAGGGACATTCGTCGTCCAGTTGATATACTCGTTCCACCGGTTGCAATCCCTTGAGGCGTGATAGCTGTGAAATAGAAAGTGGACTTAGTTAAAATATATTGAATGATATCCGAGGGACTAGGTTACATTTATTTGGTCATTGAACCGAATCAAATAACCTCTCGGCGCTTTCAATCGCCGCCCTTGGTTTTATCCACCAACGCACTCCCCTCATGTCGTCCGTGGCCCCGACAACACCAACGACGACCCGTGTAGCCACTTCACATATAATCAACTCTCCCCATTATACCACAACACGCAGGCACTCCCTCTATGGAACAGAAGACCGAATCATCCTTGATCCGGGTTCCCGTGTCTGGAAAGTTGGGTTTAGTGGAGAAGGCAAGCCCCGAGATGTATTTTCTGTAAACGACGGAGAAGGACTGTGGAACTTCAACGCCATGCGTGCCGCGGCAGAAAGAGAGGAGTTTGAGAGGTCGATTGAACAAAAGATTCAGGATTGGTTAAGAAAAGTATTTTACAAGTAAGTATGAAATTTAAGCCTTCCTTGCTTGAGGGATGTATTGAATGATTTAGTGATTCTGGGAAGTAAGTTGCTTGTAGACCCTAAAGCACGCAAGATTATTATTGTGGAACACCCACTACTGCCTCTTTGTGTGAAAAATATGTTTGCCAAAGTGTTATTCCAAAATCTGCAGGTCTGCATGATTATTCCAGTCATTTCGTCATTCTAAACATCTGGACAGGTCCCCTCCTTATCATTTGCTCCTAGCCATGTGCTAGCGTTGCTTGCGGCGGGACGCATTACTGGCCTTGTCATCGATTGCGGTCATCTGGAAACAACAGTGTTACCAGTAGGTCTAGAGCTTAAGATCAAGAGAATTAACCTGATTGCCTTTGCAGGTATTCTCTTCCCGGCCGTTATTTTCCCATCTTTGTACAACACCCCTGGCCGGCGCACGTTTAACTACGCATCTTCGAGCCATGCTTCTGCGACACGGTACATATATACCTCCGCAAGCGACTCTATCAGGCCCAGCAATAAGTGTTCCAGCAAACCAACGCGCCACGCGCGTGCCAGCGCACATTCTTACTGACGCACTCGTCGAAATGATCAAGACTCGTGCATGCTTTGTCAGTGACCCTATTCCCCCAGGTGAAGACCAGGATGTGACGATGATGGAGGCAGCTCCATCTTCCTCTGCATCGGTATCCGACGCAGACCAGTACGACACTCCTCCAGCATCCGAGGCTCAATTCTCAACCACAGGCTCTTCCACAACTGGTTCGGTGACCGGTTCATTGTCGGGTTCAGCGGCTGGTTCAGTATCTGGCTCGGTGGCTGGGGGCCCGAGTCGAAGGGGCGAACGCGGAGCGGATCCGATGGCAGCTCATTCTCAGGCTACGGACTTGAAAATCGCCGTTGGATCTGGTGCTGGGCGAGGTGTCATAATCATCCCAGGTTGGGTACGTGAGAGGGCAGCAGAGGTATTATTCATGGGTGGGGATGTGGACGAAAGAAGCGTGGCCGAGACTGTTCTTGATACGTTGCGCAAGGTGCGTCGGTGGGGGGTTACTGCACGAACGCCTTGGGCTGAGTTGAATCTAGGTCCCGGTCGACCTCCGAAAAGAGCTGATATCCTCGATCCTCGTCGTTGGAGGCACGTCAATGCTTCCGGGGTTCATATCGCGTCTCTACACTGAAATTGGTTCATCCTTGTCTGCCCCTGCTTCGAGTCCTGAAACCCCACCCCTATCTGAACCCCCATCACCAACTACGCCAACGGTTTCTAAATTGCCTAGACTCGTACCTCCCCCACGTCTATCTTCGTCAAAACGAGGGGTACGTCAAGCATACGACCCATATGCGCGCCTTCGCCCACTTGCTCCGCACCTGGCAATCCTTAATGCGCCAGCGGGAGTTGGAGGTGCACACCAGAATTCCGGCAAAGCACCTGCTTTTGCGCCTGCTGCGCTTCCTTGGGTTGGGGGTTCACTTGCCGGGTACGTCATGACTATCACGATGGGCTTTTATTGCTCATCATTTCTGTTACAGTGCGTTGAAGATAGGCGGGGAGGAGATCTCCCGAGAGCGGTATGATGAGGCGCTTTTAACGATGGAGGATGAGGAAGGTGAAATACCTTCAGTGTCAGGAAGGGCGATTGGCCGACGTGAGGGATATTTCTTACCTGACTGGACCAAGGGAGTTATGATGGCCGGTGCTCCGAACGCGGCAATTGTTCCACCTGGTGATGAAATGGATACAACTATGTAATATTTACCTTGGAATCAGGCGATAATGTTGTTTTATCGTGACAGACCGAGGGGAAGATAAAGCAATGGACAGCTGTCAGGTTTAATTCTATATACTACAATATGCTGCCCTAAGTTACAGTCAAAAAGCACATACAACACTGTTGGAGTCGTGAAATCAATAAAGGAGACAAGCGTAACTGTTCGTAGCCATCCTAGATATGTTTCTTGTATGTCATTCAGATCGCTATTTCTCCGCCTCGATCATTTCAGTAGTATTCGCGGTCACGCTCGCGTTCACGTTCACGTTCACGGGGTGCGCTACCTGGGTAAGTGACATATGGCGACTTGGTGCCACGGAACATGCTAAAAACAAATAATTGAGTTAGGCGCTTTGTGTGTGTGTATTTACTCACCGTCCGCATCCACCCATGAACGCTGCAATAATGAGTAAAATAGTCGCGACAAGGCTGATCCAAGGCATAGGGCCGAATTCAGACTCATAGCCATCGCGGCGGAACCGGTTACGTGCGACAGCAAAGAGCGCGATCATAAAGCTGAGATGGGTAAAAACGGGGTCAAGGACTATAAATAAAAGGCCGCACCTGGCACTTACATAAAGGCCAAGAGCGAGAAGAACGCCGAGATCACGGAGAGCAGCGAGAATATAGGAGAGGGGAAAATTCGAGCATTCTGCGATAGAAGGGTAGGGAGAAGAGAAACCAAAGCGAAGAAGGTGAAGATATCAGCTATCCCCAACACATGATCAGTTGAAATCTTGTATCATAATTAAGCCCCGACACATACCGATGGGGAACCAGACCATCATCTTGGTGAGCCAGACAATAACTTGAGGATCCCATGAATATCCGAGGCTATATAAAAATATGAGGGGATGGTTATGGACAATAATGAGTCACTTACGCAGTTTTAGTGCAGAAGCCGCTCGAAATGCACCATCCCCAACCACCCAAATGCAGACCACCAGCAATGTCGGATCGCAGATAATACAAGTTCCAGTTGAATGGAGTGGTGAAAGTGCACAAGAGTCTGCTCAAAGTGGTCAGATAATGAAATCCAAACGCACGGGAAAGACTTACAAGAAGACGAGGGCGATGAGTGTTATAAGAAACGGAAGGAACGCTGGATTCATGGCTCGTTAGGATCGTGGACGACTGAGTTGATGAGCGTCGAGGAGGGCGGGTCCAAATCGTGTTCCACACGTTCCAATTGCCCTCAGGGCTTTTGTCAGCACGTGCCCAGGTGACGTCGCCGCCGAATCCCTCGGTTTGTACGTCACTCGGCAGGCCTCTAATCTATGTAAACTAGCTGAGGTATGCCCCGTAGTAATGCAACCTCCAAGTCATATATTTTTATTATATTGTAAATATTGTAATGTGTCCGAAACAAGACCTGTTCGACACATGGCACCTCATCACGTGACAGTCAGAACCTTATGTAATGTTTTGTGTGACCCCCACATTCCAAACGCTTGCCACCACAACCCTTCTGACTCCCCGTTGTACTTAATCTCCTGACTTCATCTCTACCTGTCTCCACTGTGTATCCCTGTAAACTCGTGGTGTACGAGTATCTTGTGTAGCTGACCTCGCAGTCAAATTTGTAAGAGTTTTTCTGCTTTGTGTATCTATCTTTTTGTGTACCAATGTGGAACTGTTTATCATAGTTCATTGGGGTGACTTTAGTTTTCGGCAGAATCAACCATGGGAGGCGACGATGATTATGATATTTACGGCGACGACGACTACGCAACTATCGACATGGACCAGGTGAGTTCATTTTGACGCCGCGTTCTTGATCTGGCCGAGGGGAATTGCTAACCCTAAGCGCCGCCAAGAAACCGATAAAAGAAGAGGACTACCAATCCCACTCGATCGAAACCGAAACCTCGCGCGAACCTGAGCCATCCGTGGGCAATAAACGCGGTCGTGATGATTTCGAAGTACCAGACATTGTGAGTATTTTCGTATTATATTTTCTCGATCCACGTGTGTTCAACTACATGTTGAGAAACCTCAAATCAACCAACAGGGCGGAAGGCAAGGTCAAAATGGCCCTAGTACAAACGTGAACATGTCAGGCGGTCCCAGTGGCGGATTCAATGACGGATCGGACGCGCTATACATTGGCGAACTTCAGTGGGTAAGTAACACCGTGTCAATTCGCCGCATCACCAAAATAAACAATATCCCAGTGGACCACCGATGAGGACATTCGCCAAGTCGCCCATAACGTCGGAGTAATGATCGAACACAAGGACATTACATTCTCGGAACATAAGGTCAATGGCAAGAGTAAAGGGTTAGTGACATGACTCATTTGCGCGCACACTTCTAACCTCTAACGCATTTATAGTATTTGCTACGTTGAATGCGGTTCCTTTGAGGCTGCAAGTACCCTAAAAAATTGGTTCGACAATAAGTAAGCTGTGACTGATGAATCCTTGATATTTGACCAACATGTTGGTTTCAGTGACTTCCAAAATCGCCGAGCCGTGGCAACATTTACTAGTTCATCCCACGGCAATCCATTCCGAACGCTGCCAAAAGGTGAGTATTGACAATGGTAACCTGTTCGAGCTATTTCTAAATTCTCCCAGATCCTCCCGGCCGAACTGGCAGCGGCAGAGGGGGCATGGGTGGAAACCAAATACCCACTGGTCCAATTACCAATGGTGGACCCCAAGGTCGTGGAAGCGGTGGCTTTGGCCGCGGCGGCGGCATGGGTGGTGGTGTGAGCAACATGGGCGGCAGTATGATGGGAATGAATAACCCCATGATGGGGATGAACCCAATGATGGGTATGATGGGTCGTGGCATGGGAAATCCCATGATGATGGGGAACATGGGGTAGGTGACCCAGTTTTAGTTAGAAAGCACGCCCAACTTACAATCATCTATTCTAGAATGATGGGTGGTATGAATGGGGGCGGCATGGGAATGATGGGTCGTGGCGGCGTGCCAGGACGTGGCGGTGTGTCTCCAAACTAACATTGTTCTCTCACCCTGCTGAAACCTTTGGCGACGTAGGGTTTAACAACATGCGAAGTGGCATGGGTGGACAAGGCCACATTAATCCACAATTCTTTGGTAGTGGCGGAGGCGGACAGGGCGACGGTCCTCGTGCCAAGCGACACAGGATGGATGAAAGTTCTTAGTTTTTCTATCGCGCTTGTCGCCTTGTTGCCTTGGACTGCTTGTTCTCAAAATGGCTGCTCTTCATTGTTTATCCTGCCAGCAGGGTAACATGGTTATATTCATGGTTCCTTGCATGTATTACGGAGTCCGTAACTATGTTTCGAGACACTAGTTATCATATTGCCCTGTGGCTGGTTATTCAGCTTTCTACACGCCATCGTATGTCCTTCACCATGGCATACGGATCGATAAGACGCTCGGATGTAGAGGCTACGTTTGAGCAGCAGCTGGATGAGTCATTATGGGCGATTTTGGGTCGGGCGCTGCCATCCAGAGCAGCACGATCCGTAGTTGCGATCATCGGAAGCCGATGAGCACTACGCTCACCATTTGTGTCATACCCTAGCTGATCCAGCCTCTGCTTCCTCATCAATTGGCAATCAAATTCAATCATCGAGCACATTAAAAGGTGCTTGTATTCGAACGGCTTGAGCTGTTATCTCCTCCACCTCTCCGGGAACCAACTCCCCCAACTTCCCTGCTCCCACCATGACCGTCGAACCAACGATATACACTGCGATTATTGGATGCGGGATCGCGACGCAGATATTCCACGTCCCCCTCTTATTTGCTCAAAAGTCGCTATTTACTCTTAAGACGATCGTTGACAAGGCAGGACCCAAGTCTGTCGAGGCGATCAATAAACAACACCGCACGCACATTAAGTGGGCTAGCGACATTGAGAGTGTGATCAACGACGAAGACATCGAGTTTGTAAGTCACCATATGCTCATCCCGTACGACGACTGAAAGATGTGTATGCGGGACTTTACAGGTTGTGATTGCGACCCCTAACTACATGCATTTTGGCATGGCCAAGGTGAGTCAAATCCCACCCCACGCTCGGGAGTATTTCGCCAACGCGAGCGCCACCTTTGATCCCCCTAGGCCTGTCTCGAGGCTGGCAAGCATGGTAGGAGTTTGTTTGAGCCACAATTTGAGACGCAATCTAACCGCACCACATCCCAAGTATTGGTTGACAAGCCTGTCACTCCCACGTATACAGAAGCCATGGAGCTTGCTCGCATTGCGAAGAGACACGACCGTATCTTGCTGTCGTTCCAGAACAGGAGACTTGATGGAGATTTCCTAACGGTGAAGAAACTCTTGGAAGAGCGGACGATGGGTGATGTGTACGAGATTGAGTCACAGTAAGTTGAAATCCGGACACTCGGGCTTCGGCACGGTCTCAGAGTGCCGCTCGCCGACCGGTTTGAATATTTTAGCTAACGAATATTTCCCGTTGTCTAGTTACGACCGACTTCGATTGCAGCTCAACGGAACATGGAAGGAAGGGACCCAACCGGGCTGCGGGAACACTTGGAATTTAGCACCCCACTTGATTGATCAGTGTCTAGTGCTGTTTGGACGCCCTGATAGTGTCATGGGCCTTGTCCAAAATGTCCGGCAGATTGGGCACTCGAGGCTCGATGATTCGGTAAGTGGGTGTGTTTTGCTGGGTGGCAAGTGTTGTTGACTTGGGATATTTCAAGTTTACGATTCACTTGTATTACACGAGTAGGCCCCAGCCGGTTACTTGCATACTACGGGGAACCCTTGCAGCAGTGACATCTAAACCACTTCGATTCATCGTCAGGGGTGACCATGGTACATATACTAAGCGTGGGCACGATGTGCAAGAGGGACAGCTCAAAAGGCTTGTGAGCCCATGGGACTCTGAGTTTGCTCAGGAGCCCAAGTGTCAGTGGGGTGAGATCGAGCTGCAGAATGCAGACGGGTTAATTGAATTTGACTTGTGAGTCTCACTTGCAGTCCACGGCGAAACCATTGATTCGACCCTTTGTGCCAGCCTCCCGACGCTCAAGGGTGAATACAACAAGATATACCCGAATATTGCGGGGGTGATAGAAGGCAAGGAAGAGCCGCTTGTCAAATGGGAGGAATCAGCCGCAGTCGTCCAGATCCTGCAACTGGCGTTCCAGAGCGCAGAAGAGGGACGAATGTTGCCGGTTCCTCCTGTATGACATTCACATCAACGGATCGGTAACACTTATTTGTTTCTTATGTGTGTTTGTGCTATAGACGGAGTGTGGATAGTGTATTGTTTGCTGTAGTCAGGAACATAAATAAAGTCTAATTTTCGCACGTGGTGATCGCTCGGCCGGTGGCGGTGGCGTGGCTGTGTCTGGTTGATGTTCATAACAAGCCCCTATCCTCTTGATTACGCAACCAGCACATGCACCTATTCCCCCAGCCCACTTGATATCTTGAAATTCTGGCGTTAATTGGCGCTCTTAATTACTATCTCGGAGAGTAGGAGCACTTGTAGACTCCATCTCGCAGCTCTCACGGCTCTAGTCATCGCTCCAACAATGGCTTATACCCCTGAGTCAAGGTTAGTATATTCGAATACGAGAATTTTCATTGTTCGAGCTAAATACGCGTAGATGGGGTCAAGCAATGACTATTATGGGAAACACACTATACATTCATGGCGGCAAAACGGACCCCTCCAACATGTACAGCTACTCTGCCGCACCCAACACCAACGACCTAATCTCGCTCGACTTGTCGTCTCCGTTCGCACTCTCAAATCCCCCATGGATTTTACTGAGTGGCTCGGGTAGTCAAGGCCCCTCGGTCGCGTTCCACTCGCTCACTGCTTTCAACACAACACATGCATTGGCGTTTGGGGGTGACGGCGGCTCTTCGCTACCTTCACCCTCTGGCTCTGACTCGGCATGGCTGCTCGACGTCTCATTGCCTGTTTCTCCAACCTGGCTTACGCAACCGCAAGATTGGGCAGGTGAGCCAGTACGGTCCATGCGCCACGCCGCAGCTGGCTCCTTTGGGCGCGTTTGGGTGACAGGGGGCGAACGCGCGGATGGCTCCAATCTTCCTGTGGCCGGCCACTACGTATTTCAACCGTCTGTGCCGTCTTTTGACCAGCTACCGACAAACGGCGCTCCCCCTATTCTTTTTGGGCATGGTGCGCTACGTCTATCATCAAACCTATTACTTGTCTTTGGGGGCTACAATCCATCGAGCAACGCACTGGCAGACATGCGTACTCTGTGGCTCGTTGATACAAGTCTCTCGACACCCGTCTGGACTAACTCCACGGCCACGGGCAATATACCCACTCCGCGCAGAGACTTTGCATACACGTTGCTTGGTGATGGCCGAGTTTTCATCCACGGTGGCGCCGATGCAGATATGCAAACCATCTATTCAGACGCTGCCATTTTGGATGTAAACCAAAACCCGATGCAATGGTCGGCCATCAGTAGCTTTGAACAAGTTGGTGCACGGCGTGATCATATGGCTGTGGGCATTGGTGGGCAAGTCTTAATTGGGTTTGGTGAGGGATTTCCACTGCTCCTCAGTGCCGTAGCTCATGCAGGTTTAGGTTATGGTTCGAATGGTCCAGCGTCAGCTTCGCTCCTTTTATACGAAACAAGTGACAATTCGTGGGGGAGTTCATTTGTACCTGTTCCCGCTCCTACCGCCTTGCCATCGAACTCGGTCACCAATATTCCCAGCCAGACTACACAGCAATCCCCTAGTTCGCAACCGGCTAATACTCAATCAGCCACAGCGCCTCACACTTCACATAGTATTACCCCCGGCCCCATCCCCACCAAGTCACGAACTTCGAGCACCGCACAACCTTCGTCAACTTCTCCTGCACTACCTCCGGGAAGCATTGACCACGGTGCCGGCTCAAATCTGAAGGGAATCGCGATTGGTGCCGTCTTCGCCGTTCTTGTCTTTGTCGGCCTAATCGTGTGTGGAGCATATTTCGCTCTCCGGAGGCGAAGGCCCATTTGGAGACGCGGTGATGGGGCAGCACGGTTGATTGGTGGGGAGCATGATCCCATGGGGTTTGATGAGGTACATGGGGGAGAACCCAAGAATATACCTATTGCAGGGCCGAACTGGCAGGGACTTCGCAGCCCTCGCAGACAATGGACGCTCCTTGGCTTGGGCACTCGCCAAACGTATGGCCGACAACGGTTCGACATCTTGCATGACGAAGATATTAGGGAGTTTGGAGACTTTTCAGCCAGTCGAACGAGTATGAGGCGAGAGGCGAGCACAGGTAGTGGAGGCGCCTGGGGAGGTATCCTCAATGCCAGCACAAGTAGCATTCGATCTGTCGGCGCTGCTCTGGGTATAGGGCGCACCCGTCAATCAAGTTATCACTCGGTTCGTGATCCTGACTCGAGAGAGAAAAGCGCGTCAAACCCGTTCCTGGATGCGTCTGAAATGCTCAATGTTTCATCGGGATCTGGGTCTTCGCCTGGAACTCCGAGACCTCGTACGGTTCGACAAGAGTCGTCTTCGAGTCTGCGGGAAGTTGCGTACTTGAATCCGTTTGAAGATCCTATTCATGATCCGCTCTCGCACGAAGGACTAGTCGGGGCTTTTCGACAGCAAGATCTTGAGGACAATGGCCAATATGACCACAGCATTATTCCAGCATCGTTGGGGACTTATGGCCTTGCTGCACTGGGAAGGCCACGCGCGAACTCTGATGCACGGTCGAATGGCTCTGCAGCATCTGGGAATGCCCTAGGGTCCGGAAGCGCGAGCCCTACTGCTGTGGGCTCGGTCTCGTCTCACGAGTATCTTTCGACGAGCTTGCTTAATGTACCATCTGCACCAATCCGTCGTAGCGACTCATGGTGGTCTCGGTTCTCGAGGTCTAGTTTGCGAGGGGATCGCAGTAGTCACGAGTTTAGCGTCGTGCGCAAACTATCGCGCAACTCGGATCGCCAACCCAAGCCCGATACATCCATCGATTTCCGTGATCCAGCTCCCCCACCACCACTCCGCCCGATGGCGCCCATTAGAGAATCAAGCATGACTCCAGACGCTTCACCACAAGAGCCTCCGCTACCTCGCCCCCCCAGTATAGTCGCGGGACCAGCTGCAGTGCATCGCCGCTCGGCGTCTTCCCTTGTGACAGTACAGACCGCTGACAGTGCTGCGCTAGAACGGATGGGCCAGATTGACGTTGTCCGGCGCACTAGGACCGCTAGCACGCATCATACCCAGTCTCTCTCTCTAGATACAAATTCTGATATCCTTGAGGAACTGAACGTGGCTGAAAAGGCATCAAGGCCAAGGCTTAGCGTTGTACCTGGCTCTCCATCTAAAACCGCCACAGATAGCCATAGAGAAAGCCGACCCTCGACGCCCTCGCTGTCCGATGACCATGGTACGATCATTGCCTCACCCACCGAGCTCAGTTCTTCCATTGGCCACTCGCCGACTAGGGTGAATGCACCGGCCCGGGCTGTTACTCCTCGCCGAGCGACGGGTAAAGTCGCTGAACGGATTGCGGATTACGAGCGCCGCATGACCGAAGCGAATATTGGGGGCACCAGCCCCCGAAAGTCTCCAGTCGGTGGCGGAGAGACTCCCCGTCGGACTCGCGTAGAGTATGGACTTGTCCAACGCCCAGAACTATTTATCGCCAATCCGGATGGGAGACATTCGCCGTCTACCTAGGTCGCCGGATGCCCTGTTTATGACTTATTACGGATTGCATATGAACACTCGTACACATATATTGTCGCATACACGTATCTTTTTGCATCACGGGCTTGGTTGTCTTTCGTTCTTGTTTGGACATTATTTAAAAATGTTTCTCTCCTCATGGCTAGTCCAGAGCTTGTTTGTGGAACATGCGTATGGTTTGGGATGGCTCGGTCTTGTATTGGCACGGTCTGTTTGTGTGTTTTACTATGATGTACCCATGAAATTGTTAGAAATACAATAGGTAGATTTGCCTTGAGCTCACGGTTGAAAGCCAGCACATAATAACTCGGGACTTTTTGTTGAATGTTCGCTATGGTGGTTCTCCAAAACGCCCTTGCCGCCCAATGCCCCGAAACTTGCCATTATGCGTAGTTATAGTACTAGTGGATCAATGTGTTCCAATCGGTAGCGTAATTAACATTCCCCCATTCCAATGAACTCGACCGTAAGCATCATTCCTTGTCCGCAATGAATGCAGCCGATATTGAAGTGTGACTTGTGGGATTTTCTGATGCGATACGTTGAATGACTTCTCCTATCATTGCGCATGGAAGGGGACAGCGAAGAGCTCGATAACTAATATTTACTCAGAGGGTGGTTACATAGTCTGTAGATAATTGAGTTTGAGCACAAATGTACAAAGTGGGATAGTGGTCAGGGGCACTAAATGTTACATATACCACATGTTAGCATGCCATGCATATGAATGCACCACCAAATATTACATTAGTGGCTCTACGCATTATTAGCCTACTTTGTGTGACAAAAGAGCTACAATCTAAGTGTATTGAGTGGGTATATAGAGCGGGTGGGTGCATATATTCAGGCTTTGCAAGTCAAACAGGAGCATTCGTAACATTATGATAGACTTTTGAGGGTATTCGGGGCTTCAAGGGGGCTCCTTTGATTCTCCCCATTATCTGTTCAGGCTTGCATGTGAGAACAAAAGGCGCGATGCGAAGCCTCGGGTGGATGAGAGTGAGGGCGCATATATCGAGGAGATACTTGACGACGGGACAAGAATCGAGCGCAAGGTAAGTATCCGAGTGAGCATTTGGTAATAGGAGACTCATTCCCGTTAGGCCCCCCACGACCCTACCGACATCCAGAACCGTGATTTCAGATACGTACTCCGATGGTTGATAAATTATACAACATTTTTGTATGAGGTGGCTATTTTCAAGCTGGCTTGAGCTTTGAATCCTATTCAACCCGCGGCCGGCGAGAATAAAATTAAGATCAAATATTCATTATTTCATACCCATAGCCAGCGGCATGTTCGTATACGTTCTAGAATTATACATGTATAACCGGAGGGGTTTTTACATCCTCGCTCTCTCATTGCCCCATTTGGAGCTTGCCCGTACCAGCGTTGGCCTGAACGTACGCCGACGCCTTCATTGCATCCATCACTTGTGCATTTTTGACATTGGGCTACAACCCAGTATATAAGCCTCCCTTGTTATCACGAAATGTGCGTTCTTACCTCGGTGAAATAGCTAAGTGCAGCAGCAGATGCAGCACCCTCGAGAGGACCAGAGGTAATGCTGCGTCATGGCATTTAGTAACCTAACTTAGATTACTGCTAGGGACAACTCACAGTGCATTGGCCACGCAGTTGCGTCCGATGGTCTTGGCGCATTGAATGGTTGCGTCAGGTGAAATTGGTCCAAATACGATCCCCGGCCTTCCTGGGATAGATGGGCGTTTGACCTGAAATCCCAACCCGACATTAGTGAGACCAAAACATCAAGCGGGATAAATGTGGCTACCCCTTGGTAAACATTGCCTTCGAGCAACACCTTGGAGCCGACATCTGCATCGAGAGCATGGTCGCTAGTGTCAACAAAACGGCTGGCGACCGTCCATGTTAGTCATTGGAAGGACCGCGCCAGGGTGATACGCACTTGTTGTACATGTGGACCTTTTCTGTAAAAAACACATATGAGTAACAATTGATTGGGAATGGTCGGTGACATACGAGAGCCACCACCACCAATCCTAGGGGATCGACCACTGAAAAAGACAAACTCAGAAGTTGAAATGTGAAGTCTGGTTGAGAGCTCGTGCTTACGCAGTCTTGTATATACTTGGGGCAGGTTTTCGATCAGTGTTACAACGGTCACGCAATTAGGGTAGAACATACTGGTTAAAAGCAAAGGTAATACTATCACCAGTTCCAGTGAAGTAGATAGACCACCAATGCTGGCCTGAAGACCGTTCAAATGGTTCAGTTCCATAATAGTCCTAGGTGCAATATGTTCCACTTACCATTGCAGGCGGTGCTATTGACAGCAGTTGAGGATAATGCGATTAAATCAGAATGTATGAGTTTAGGTCGAGAAACTTACGAATACAAGCTAGGAGTAGAGATAGTCAGAAAGCGTGGTTACAGAATGGGGATTGATTCTCACGTGGTACCGTCGAAAACGTTGTTAGAGATGGTCACAGCTTCAGCCGGGCGACCTCCCTGTTGAATGATAAATCATAGAATATCACTGACGGGGATTTCTAGATACTTACGGTCACGATGAACTGACGACCAACGTTCTTGAACTAGGTCCCATAAACAAGGGTTGAATTTCTAAACCGGTTATCGACCTATATATACTCACATGGTTGTGATCGATCTATGACGATTGAATCCTATTTAGTCTATTGCCTCCTACAATGGAATAGAACGACATACCCAGATATTCTTCCCACCGTCGATAGTAAGGGCGTCTCCGCCCCAGACGAATTGGGCGTTTATGTCAGAGAACCGCACATTCTGGATAATAATGTTACTGCTGCCTCCTGAGATCCTAATACCTTTCCCTTTGCTATATGCGTTGACATACTTAGTCAAGCCCAGTGGTCATCTAATTCACTCACATCCAGCCAGCTGTGCCTTGACCGAGAAGCGTCTTGTTTGATCCAACTTGGATAGCTGTTACACCTGCCTTGCTGTATGTGACGGTTGTCTGTTGGGGCAAATAAGTGACTGGGAAGCTTATTGGACTGGCGTAACACTGTGTACGTTTTCTGCGTTGGGTTGCTCCCTTTGGCACCAACCACCATGGTTGATAGCAAGCTGAGCACCAACCCCACAAGTCCATGGCTTGCACGCGAGTCCTTGAGCGGATCCCTACCACCACCAAGCATGGCGTAAGTTATACGTAACGGTTTTCGTCGTACTTTCATACCTCGAGGTCGGTGAAGTCGTAGGTCTTGTCCAACAGGATAACTCGGGCTTGGTTATCTGCCAGCCTGAGAAGAGATATATGCGCACTCGGTGAACGAACTTTGGGCGACTGGACATCACTTACCAGGTAGCCAGTTGGGCGGGCGATGAAGGGATGGCCGGAGGAAGATTTCCACCACCAGTCGTACCTGTTGCGTAACCAAAGGCAGTGCCAACGGCGAGTGCAGTTCGAGCGGCGAGAACGGCCGTGATGAGTGACTTGAGAGCGAGAATCATAATAATGATTTTTGATTAAGAAAATGTATGTAGAATGGACTTGGGTGAATTCGTGAAAAAACCAGTGAGACCAGCTCAGTTCGAATGCTTGTCCTGAACGAGAACGAGGGTCGGGGCATTTATACTGGACAGTAGGAATTGTAAACTGAGTCTCGAAAATTATTGTTCGATACATAAGAGCAACTGGGAGGTCTATGTCTCCCCGGAACGGGACCAAGCATATAGTGAGTCGACCCGATTTCACTTGCTAATATTTAGTTTGGTGGAATCAACCGGGTCAATAAATCAAGCTCGGTTGTAACTAAGTTAAAGGTCTTGTTCATGGCAATCGGGGTTTTCGTAACGCCCAGACTCACACACCCCGTTCAGCATGCGCATTCAGGCTTTCGGAAAGCCGAGATTGGAATAGCCGCCTATAACTTGGCTCGCGCCATGCCTTAATCAATCACTTCAAGCCTATTACGCGAAGACAGGTGTTAGGCCAGAAAGCAACCATATATAGGAAGTAGGCAAACCCACTTGAAGAGCGTGCCGAAATATGGGACTGAGCCTAAAAGCTGGATGAAGTATCCTAGGTGGAGAACTTTTGTAGCTGGCCAACGGCGGAGGTACGTCTCCAGACAAGAACACCAAGTCCCCGAAAGGTTTGAATTATAGATGCTGCCATTGCGTCACCACCTGGGCAGCCGGTGGAAATCAAGCTTGAGGATAACGAGCCGTTCGCTTTCGTCCTTGGACAACCTTACGAGCACAGAAAGTAGAGCGGTTGGGACGATCTGAGATTATACTCAAAGTGATGCACGCACAAGTTGAAGTCGCGTAAGGAGTGGCCCGGAAAATATACCAACGTTAACGGCACTAACGAATATATTATCGCGGTGAGATAGAATTCATAACGTGTGGAAATATTTTACAACATTAATCTAGCTATAATGATAAGCTAGTTGACATAAGATCATCGGACGAAGCGCCTGGCAGGTACTGCACAGGATCAAGGGGACCAATCTGTCCTTGTGCAAACTCCAGTATCTACGTGTCTCCGTGCACAACCGACGTGTTTTTTCGTTGTAGACGATATCTCGCGATTAGAACTCTAAAAATATGTCTTTGGCAAGCTGTGAGCGTGTTCTTACTCACTCACTTTATTGGTGTCTAATCAATGGCGCCATTTCGCTCAGTTATTCCTCAGGCAGCCGGGCTCCTTCCTAAATGGCAACTACTGGTCTCTTCTCTTGCAGTATTCAACACTGTTCAGAATTTCTTGACTTTAAGCCTTACTAAACGTATCTATTGCAACCAACCCCATAATGGTATGTTCGTTTTGCACCCGATTCTCACACGGACTCACTCTCACTTAGTCACGGCCCTGCAATCGCGTACTTTCGCAATATGGACACTCACCTCGGCCATTATCCGGTTCTATTGCGCGTATCATGTCAATCAAAAAGTGTAGGTAGCTGCATCAGCCAGCAACACTCTATGGACGCGTATTAACGCTTCTGAAAAGCATTTACGACCTAACAATGTGGACCTACGTCCTCGCGTTTGGACACTTTTCATCCGAGTTCCTCATCTTCCGCACAGCGGGTATCGGGCCGGGTCTTCTCAGTCCAGTGGTCGTGTCAAGTGAGTTTCCCCCCTCTCCTCAATTGACGTAGATCAAACTACTAAATGTTTCAACAGCCACGTCCTTTTTCTGGATGTGGAGCCAGTACGACTTTTACGTCTCTCGCTAAATTTGCATGTATGATCACTACCGCACGATGCTCCAGGCAACATCATTCTTGTCTCATACGCCATTGTTCACCAACAGTCTGGGTTTCCCCGAAGAAGCCTAGCATTGGTGGCTGGAATGCCGGACGAAACAGTTGTGAGATACGTCGGCGCAAACCGTCTGTCTATCGTAAGCAAACATGCCCAAAAGGATAAAGTTGATTCCCCGCATCGCATTCGCCCGCGTTCCATGGGCCTGAGGAAGCTTGTTTGTGTAGGTGCGGGGGTTGAACAATAAATCCGCCTCTCCGAGTCGCATGGCTCGGATGTTGAGGATCGGTGCACCGAACGCAAATCACCGAGTGTCAGTCAGTGTTGCAAACTCCAAGTGGAGCGCCTTGGCCATGTGTTGTCGGTTCCGGGGATAACCGCCAGCTTTCTGCGAACCATGTTGATCAGTCAAGGAGACATGAGGTAGGAAGAGCAGTGAGCTTCCGAAAGAAATACCAATCTCTGGGCTCAGGCGGCGCGACTTTGCTGGGATTGTGGGCGGCTCACGTGTACCATAATAGCCATCCAATTCATTCAGAGCTTTTGATTCAATGTTTTCTTATTGGTCCTTCAAAGTCTAGATACACCAAGGCCGCAAGCTCCTTCACCAGAGCGATAGGACATGCGACTCGCACCCATCAAGTCGGCCACCCATCATCAAAACGTAAGGCCAAACCTAACCCAATATGTTCATGCCATCTAAACCTGACCCACTCAACTCGCCCATTCAAGGGCCGTTCCTATCCATCTCGCTGCCGCATCCATCGCATCTCCACGCCGACCCGATCCCACCTCAATTCTCGTCCAACAGATACGCCTGTACATCTCTTGGCAAACTTACCGTCCTCAGGTTCGGCCGAACCCAAACAGGGAGCAAGACTTGCTCATCGCCACTCGGAGAACCGACACCCGCATTCAAACTGGTAGATGAAGCCCTGCCATTCTTTGACGCGGTGGAGTTCCGGCCTCGACTAGTAAGTTGTGTGTGACAAGCATAGCATAGCGAGGGCGCAAGAGTATCGGGACTAAATCTGTCAGGAGCAGAGGGATCGGCCGTATCGAGTCGTGCATCGAATTGCAGCGGGTCCGGATCGAACGAAGGAGAAGTAATACTTGAAGCTATTGTTGTATGGTGGTGAGGTGAATCGGCAGAATGTATCTGGCCGCTTGCTCCCGTCCAAGTCGAGTCACCCGGCCTACTCGGAGAGTTCAACCCGGAGCTTCCGCCGATGGTGCTCGATGGCTCAGGTTCATGCGCGCGGCAAACCTCGGGGTTCACCGTAGGCGGGGTTGAGGGCGAAAGCGCAGGTCTTGGATAAGTGGAATTACCACGGTCAATGCCTACGCTCCTCTCCGAAGGGCTTCCTGCCCGCCTTGTCCGAAGTTCGGGATCGAACGCACGAATGGCGATCTGGGTTTTCCATGCTTGAACCCCTGGCTGAACCGGACTGCAGATCAAATACAAGACTATCAGTTATTTGGGTATATCTATAGGCAAATTGAATATAGATGGAGAGCTGCGGAAGAAGTCGAGGGCGGATAAATGCAATGAAACCCGAAGTCAGGAGATAGTGGTGAGGTCCACTATGCAAATAATGACACAGGCCGAGAAAAATAGAGGTATAACCAATAAGTCCATCGGCTGCACACGCGAGCCTCGTTAAACAGGCATGTTAGGGGGGATCGACGAGATGCAGATAATTCAAAGTGCAAGGGACCAGATCTGCATCTTCAAATAATCATGTCGGGACTTACCGTTCACACAGTGGACATCGTGCTGCACCCGTTCCGCCCTTGGGTGCAAGCTTCTCGCAAGTACGTGCGATCGTATGCACCGTAGAAGGAAAATCGCGGTCGAGACTCGAGATAAACTCTGGCCACAAGTCAAATATCCCGATCCATCAATGTCACTTGGAATAATAAGATAGAAGCAGACCTTTGGTGAGATTTGTTATCCCGCTTTGCGCGAAGTGCATTGCACCCCCTCCGACAGACGCAGGCATAACATCCACCCGGCGCCACCATACCCCAGCTGCAACCTCTTTATCCGTGACTTCCTTCAGTGGTCTCACAATTTTTAATCCTTCCCAAGTTTCCTCTCCCACTTGGCGGATTGAAAACCCCGCACCAATCGCTACTGCATCCAAAAGATCTACTGCATACGATGTGAGGGACGTGCCCAACAAGAGATGGGAGGATTGGGTTTGCCGAGCAGTGTACTGTAGGAGGATTCGGGTAAGGTTCCGGATTGCAGTGGTACGGGCTGATGAAGAGGGTTGAGATAAAAGGTAAGTGAGGAGGGCCGCTTGTGGTGTTGTGTGTGGCACTGAGGGTGCGGCGGGGAGATCTACGATCCATGTTTGTAGGAAGTTACAGAATAAAATAATATGAATGCACCTTCAGAACCTAGGTTAATCCCCATGGGAGTGTGGCGCATAGAGAACCCAACGGACTCGGCCCAAGTTGGATCGAATGCATGTTCAATGCGCAGAGGAATGAACTTGAAGTGGGGATATCGAGTGACCAAGTGACGAGCGTCTTCAGTTCGATCCGGAGTCTATGCAGGCTGGAACATTAGAGCGACTCAGGTGCGCACAATTGTGGCGAGACATACCCCAGGATAAGCTGCTGACATATCAATAAACGCGACTTGGGCCATAGGCCATACGTTCTCCCTCTTTGATACTTGTTTCGTTCCTCGCGCAGGGTCAAGTTGAGCCGGCGTAAAGTAAGTTTCATGGATAAGGTCGAGGAGCAGAGAAGAGGCTGGGCCACCGGAAAAGCCTATGAGGAGATTGCCTGTAGCCTTCAAGACAGGACGAAGAGGAATTCGTCGGGGGCCAGGAGGTGGATTGACCTCGGGCGGATTAATGGTGGGCTCGAGGGATCTCCGGAACTTGTGACCCAGCTGAGTCAAGAAACAGGATCTAAGGGGTGTTTAATGAATTATGTGCGCGGCTGGCTAAATTCACACCTGCAATAAACAGAGTGCCTGACTATAATGCTCCCCGGAATATCCGTGTTTCTGCAACGGACGCAGGTAGAGTTCCTATCATGTTTTGGCTTTCCTAGAGCAGGTCAGAGATGCTCTCTAGTGCGACGAGTGGCTTACGCGGCATAAGATCTGGTTTTTCGGGATTTGGGTTGTCGCAGGACATGGTGGTAGAATGTATAATATGATTTACCAATTGGAAACCAAATTGTGGTCATGCCAGGGTCCGTGATGGCTTGGACACTCTGAACACCGCGACCACAGGTGGTTCACACCCGACCTTTCGCCGCTCCCGATAGCCCCCAGACCCCTTACGACAGCGACGACAGACCCATATAGACCATTCCCACCGGTGCCATGACCCAGCCCAACGCTGTGGCCGGCCCGTCGCACGCCGGCCAGTCCTCGGCACAATCGGCACAATCGGCGGCAACGGCAGCGGGGACGGGGTTCAATGCCTTTTCGACGCTGGAGGCTTATATTGCTCCAGCGCCAGGTGCGTATATATCGTCTATGGGATGCCACGCGCTGACTGTCTCCCACACCGCCACATTCTCTTGCATGACTAAATCCAGCCCAGCCCCGTCCGCGTTCGATAATCCATCCGACGCAAGACTTGCTCGGTCGCTATGGAATTTTGCCTGTTTATGACGAATTTGTGCGCCCATTTACGACCTCGGCGCCTGGCACCGTCGAGGACAAGGGCAAGCGAAAGGAGGACGGCCAGGACGGCCCTGAGGACGCGCGGCATGGTCCCAAGGAAGGGCTTTTCCAGCATGGATACAAGCACTTTATCAAGGACCTCGGGCGTGAGTCTTGCCATGTGCCTTTTGTTTCCCATCGCGCTCGCTTATGCTCGAGTCTGGGCCTCTAGTCGGAAAACACAACCACAAAAAGGATACATTCCTTGCAGACCTCATGCTTAATCCCGAGAAACCGCCTGTTCCAATATTGAAGTTGGACCGCACAACGCTCATCCACGCCTTTCGTCTCAAAGAGGGGGGCGTACCGGGTGTAAGTTGTGTCCATTTATCATTCACTAACACCCTCACTCTGTATCTTTTACAAGTTCAACGCAAGCGCACTTACCGGAGACGACAAGGAGAGGAAGAAAAAGGTGCGCTGTCATTCTGCTTCCCACTTCCATTGATCCGTGCGCTCATTACTGGCCACTCGCATCAATCACCCCAATCTCAATTCGCTTCGTCCCACTTTAGAAAAAGAAGCGCCCAATCGACCCATCCCAGCCTTCCGCACCCACAACGCCCGCCGCTGCTCAGGCAGCTACCGCACCAGGTTCAGCGATACGAAGACCAGGAGGGCCACTACCGCCGAGTCAGCTTGCGAGTAGTCATGTTCCGGCATCAGCGCAACAGCCGGCGCAGAGACCGGTTTCACAACAACCCCCACAGCAGCGCCATCCATTGGCTGCGAACCCAAAAGCCGCCACGCGGCCACCAGGGACCGGTCCGGGAGCCGTAGGGACAACGGGTGCGGGGATGACAAAACGAAAAGACAGAGAGGACGCAGGAGCCAACGGGCATGTGAACACGACTGGAGGAATGGGAGGTATGGGAGGGACGGGGCTAAAGCCAGCAAAGAAGCGAAAGATGGTGAGTCCAGTTTTTCAATCCCGGTGTATCGCATGATTTTGGGGTTGGGGTATGGGGTGGGATGGACACGATGCGTTTCTGAATGGGTGGAATGCACGCATCGCTAGATGGTTCGTTGCTTGTCCCACGGGTTGTGGGTCATCATCATTGGTGAAATTCTCGAGCACCATTATGAACGTATGACTGGGCACTATTTTGCACGAACCCAGTTTGAGTTGCCGCTCTTTTATCTATATGACGCCCACCTGTGGAACATTGGCGGATCTAATCGTAAATGCCTTGGTGCCAACTTGCTGTGTTTGGCCCATCCCACACGAATTTCTCATTGATCCGAATACACTTCTGGGGCGCCCTCTACTTGCTTGGCTGCTGACAGAGCGTTGATTATCCTCCATCTGTTGTGCGCAACTTTTAATCAAACCTGGCTGACTCGAATTTATTTTCCAGGATCCAATGGCGTTTGCACCCGGACACCACCATCACGCTCAACAAGTCGTCCAACAACCCACACCCCATTATTAATACCCTTTTTCTGCTTTCCGGCTCTCCTTTCCTCGGCGTCCCATTCCACTTGCGACTTTTTACTACTTGTACGACCTTCAGTCATTATTTTGTTCCGCCCTTCTCGCCTCATCGATTATTTACCCGATTGCTCTCACTCACGTACTCATGCCTAAACCCAATCAAGACCTTTCTATGAATCGGACTCAGGACCGCCCTTTGGGCTATGACATGGTCTCAGCCTGCATCCCCTCCTGCCATTATCCCTCAACAGCGCAAGTATAAAGACCATGCGGACCAGCGGTGGTTTCAGCCTTGATATCTTGGGAGAATCGACTGACGGTCTAGATACAAGCCGCCCACCGGTCTACCGGCCCAGTGACTCTGTCCAGTCAAGAGACTCGTCAGTCCGATCGTGCCTTGTGGTGAGCGGCGAAGCAAGGGAGATGGATGAGGAGCAGCCTGCATAGCTCTTTGGGGCGCTTTAAACGTCACTTGCCCCTATTCTTTTTACCTGGATGATCAGTCGCCGAGGCTAGCAAAGCAGAGGTAGCTCCCGGGTCTTGGCTCGATATGTTCCGTTGTGCTAGCGGATTAGACGGTATTGGGAGGGGAGGCAAGGGCGCGTGCGTGACCTTTTATGGATTTAGGCTTTGTAGCAAGGTGTATGGTTGAATGAACTTGATCGAGCCACACCTCGTTGCCATGTCTTTCTACGGTTTATTGGTGTATATATTTTCTACTTCCTTTTATTGCTTTGGCTCCACCTGTTTTTGACGCAGGGAATGTTTGTGCAATATACAATGTTGATTCCAAGTACCCACGCCCAGGATCCTCGCACACACGTTCAAGGACGACAGAAAAGAAGATACGCGGGGTAGATAAGAGAGAAATTGCTTGATCTAATGGTAATGCTATGTCTACATGCAAAGAGTAACACAGACAAAAAACCGCCCATTGACGATGATGCGTAGGATAAGTGACATTCAGAGAGGATGAGCGATGATAAAAACACACCGCATAAATGAACAATGATAAAAAAAGCGCTCCAAGCACATGGACGAGACAAATACATAATGGGAAAAAGACCGACCGCAACCCCAGAGATACCAAGCCCGAATCCGAACCTCCCAAGACCAAAACCCACATGTCATCCCGAAGAGCAAGAAAAAGCCACAATCACGTAGCGAGGGCGTGGTTACACCATTTGATCCGCCGACTTTGGTGGAATCCGGCCGCCCTCGTCCACGGCAGTTGGAGCTGCTGTGCTGGTGCTTGCGCGGGGAGAAGCACCAGCAGCAATGGACACAATTCCATGATTACATCGGGGGTGGTAGGCCATTTCGGGTATTCTGGGGGCAGTGGGCAAGGTGGCATTGATTGATTTGAGGTCGGGTCGTTCAAGAGAGTGCGAGGGGGGCTTCGTTGGGGCATGTTGTGAGCGAGGACGAGAAGAGGCACCTGTTCGCTGACTTTTGCTTGACCGGCGAGAAGACCGCAAACGCGCCTCGATTTCCGCGCGGCGTTTGCTCCGTCGGATGAAGAAAATGAAAAGTGCAGCAAATAGGGCAATAATGAGTGCTGCGCCGACTACGCCGCCTATAATTGAGGGTCCGACGGTCAGGATACGGATCGGGTAAAGGATGCCAAGGACATACCGGCAATGACGCCCGCGCTACTGTTGTCGGACGGACCGTGAATCGAGTTGGTGTCGGCAGTAGACTGGGGTGTAATCTCAGCGGTTGGGACAGCTGGGGGGAAAAGCAGGTTAGAGCGAGCGCGTGCAACGAGCAAGGCCAGCACGCACCAACAGTTGGGGTAACGGTGGGCGGAGTCGCGGCCAGACTGGCGATATTGGGCCTCCACATGCCTCCGTCGACGGGTATAGTGGCCCATGAGGGTATAGTCAGGCCACTGGCATCTATGCTTAGTCTAGACCAATGGGTCAGCATGTGGGGCCGGACGGTCAAGAGCTACACGGACCCTCTAGCATTGTAGGTTGGACATTGAGAGCGCCACAAAGTTTCGTTGATCCACTTGTCGGCGATACCGAGCTGGCACCATGTGCAGGCAGCCATGAGGTTATAAGCGACGACAGAGCAGTTGCAGTCGTTTATTTCTTTGGGCTCATCAGGTTGGGTGTAGTGGTATCGACTGCTAGCGAGCGGAGTGACCCTGCAGAAAGGTGAGAAGACAAAGCGGATGAATGACGCACACATACCTTACTCCTCCGGGGTCACATTTTGTCTGGAGCTCTGCCCATACCAGGCAGGGAGATTGGCCACGGGCATTGGTCGTCCAATCGGCGTAACTAGAGAGAATTAGAGATGATTAGCAGTGGGTAAAGCAACTTACCTGCACTGGACAGTGGTGTCCTGTGCAGCGACGAGGGCCGCAAAGGCAATCAAAGCAGCACGGGACTTGCCAGGCATGTGAGGGGGATAGGAGGTCGAGATGTGCGGAACTCCCGCAAGAAATGGAGGAGCGCAGAACACGGATCGAGACGAGCCTTGCCATGGCGCTCTCGACGGTGTCTGGCCGAGTTGCTTGGCGGTCCCAAGAGATTCCATCACCAGGCATCACTCCATCCGCGGATCAGACCCTGGCATCAGCCGGATAGACCCTGTAATGCCTCGTTTACTTATGTTCCGCCATTTTGCATCCGATGCCCGCCAAGAGCCAAGCCATGCCATACATAAGAAGCGTAGATATACACAGTAAACGCCAAGCCGTATTTAACTTAGTCAAATTGTCCGCCACCCTCTAGGCCACGACGCGTGCGACCGTCGTCGAGATGCACCCACTGCCAAGCATCAGAGGCCATCTGGTGTCCAGCTGCACACTCACCTTGGCGCATCCACAGGGCAGAACACCTCTGCCTCACGTGCCTTGGTGTTCTGCAACCCAATGTAATCCAGCCTAGGGTCCGTCAGCCTCCGCAAGCCCTAAGCGAACCAAGACTCACGGCACCGGGATGTAATGGCGGTTGGGCATCCGATACGTCACTTCCACCACCGTCGGATTCATCTCCAGCACTTCCCGGCACATTCGGTGCATCGTCGCCTGCATGTCCTCGTCCTCGTCCATCGCAAACACCTCCAGGCTCGTGTCGCGCACACGCTGGGCCACCTCGGTGAACCGCATCGACTCGCCTAGATTCGCCAATTCTTCGATTCGCAAAGGCACACGCGGAAGGCCAAGCAAATACTCCACATCCATCTCCGCACAATACACACCGTCGTTGTGTTCATTTACATTCGTGCACTCGTCCCGCGAATATCCGTCCCGCACCATCGCCGTCTTCATCACTGCACAACCGTTACTCTCAGCCCAGACGCCCATGGGCCCCACTCACCAACAAGCCCCTGTATGCTTGACCTAACCTCAGCCATCACCACGTCTTCGGCTGCGGCCTTGTCCTCATCCATAGGTGCCACCGGTCCCTCTCTTCTCACGTCAATAGTCACAGACCGCTTCTCCTCACCGTCCCTCAGAAACGTAGACGAATGCAGCCTTCCGCGCGCAGGTATCCGTCCCCACTTCACCTGCGAAATCACTATTCGCGCCGCCCGCACGTGCATATGCGTCCCCACCAAATGTGCTCCCAGGTGCAGCCCAAAAAGTTCAGGCGAGAGCACATGCGGCGACGTCTTGGCCAAGACTGTCCTCGAGTTAACTTCCCAATTTGGCAATACCCTACCCTACTCACCGTAGCATGTATCCTTGACTGCGAACAAACCGAATAAGCCCGGGGTGCGTGCCAGGCTCGAACAACTCACTGGGAACAGGTGCAACTCTTGACGCCGCATTGGGCCTCAGGCCCTCGAGCATCGCCGAAATCGCATACTCAACAATAAAATGGTGCCCTTCGTTGCGGATCACTCGGCACACACGGACCTGCAAATAGCCCATCAGCAAGTTGTTGATCAATCCTCTTTATGACACACAGATTCTGTTCCGTGCATGGATGACGTCATCACAGGCACTTCTCGAGGTAAATGACGGTGCACCGAGTGGTTGCGTGAATATGTGGATGACGAGGCGCCTGATGCGGGTGGGGATTTGCGCGAATCAGTTTCCATACGTGATATGCCTGATGGGTCGGAAAGGCGTCTATACTTGACGGTGGTCGGCCCACCGTCGTCGCTCGAAATGAGTTCGTCCTGATCTTGGAGCGCTTCTTGGCGACGCAAAGGAGAGAGGGAGCGGGAGCGGGACCGAGAGTCAGAGTTGGAGGCCGAATCCGAACGGAATCTATGCCCTTGCTGCCGAAGCAGAGGAACACTATCCATACCAGACCCGGAACCCTCACCTGATCCCGAAGCCGAAGCTGTGGTGGACGTCGTGGCCGACGAGTCGCCATAAGGAAACGCCTGCGGCCGCTTAATGGCCTTTGAAAACTGAGCATCAAACTTGTTTTTGCCTGTCGTCGGTGTACCCGACGTCGACGACATGCCCGAATGCATTTTTTTCTCATGTCGTTTTAGCAGGTCACTGCGCGCGGTTGGGCGTCATCAATCAGTCACGTGAGGATGCGCAGGGAGAGATGGGACCTCGGCTCCGGATGCCGTAGGCACAACGGAACCTGGCACGGCGCCGGCGGGAGGGATTTGGAGAGCTCACCTGCGGCCGAACGAGTCGTTGCACACGGGGCACTTGTAGGGCCGGTCACCCGTATCTAGCCATCGATGGGCACGATGTTAGTGGCGACGACGACGGGACAGCGTCCAACACTGCACAGACGACCGACTTACGAGATCGCATGTGACGGGCGACATGTTGGGGGCGGGTAAATGTTGCCTGACAGACTGGACAGGCATGGTCTCCGGCCATTGCTGCAACGGCCAAGGGGTGGATTCAAGTGGAGCAACCGTCGAGGTAAGGGGATATTATGGGCCCGGGGCGGACGGCCAGCAGCTTCATCCTGGTGGAGTGTGGGCCAGAGGCATGTGTCACGTGGCAGCGCCCCCAGTCCGCGCATCGAGTGAGGCAGCCATCGAGCTCAGCTCGCACTATCGAAGCTTATGTAACAAGCTCCCATTGGCTGGCGCACCCACAAGCGCTCTTTTTCAACCGATACATTCCGAATTTAGAGGCATACAACTGCTATGTGTTGCCGAATCAGACATCCCGAGCCTAGGCTGCCCCACCGCCCCACCTCCGATGTACTCCCTATCCGTCATGAGCGCGACACGGTCGCGGTGATGTAGCCGCTGTAATGCGCGTTAGTCGGCATCTCGATCAACCACCCGGCTTACCTCGGCGCCTCTACCGGGCAGAACACTTCGGCGTCCTTGGGCTTCGAGTTGGCTAGCCCAATAAAGTCCAATCTGACAGGTGTAAATCAGGCTCAACATATACGCAGATCAACTTACGACACTGGAATGTAATGCTTGTTTGGTAGTCGGTAAGAAATAGAGTTGGCAGTCGAGTTGTTCGCAATGAATTTTTGCGACATCTTGTACATCGTGGCCTGTCAAAACGGATACAACGTCATTATGACGAAATGACGTAGTGTTTAAAATTATTCGGACCTGAACGCTGGCGCTCTCGTCGGTGGCAAACGTCTCGAGAGTAATCTTGCGAACGCTTTCCTGAAGCTCACTGAACTTGGCCCTTTCTCCGAGCGCACCGAGACCGTCGATTGTCACCGGTTCATTTGGAAGTTCGATGCTGTAGTCGAGGTCGATGGATGTCGAGAAAATCCGATCGTCCACCTCTAGTTTTTCAAATCAAGGGTGTTAGTGTGAATTTGAAATTTTCGACTTGGCGTAAGACTTGCCTACAAGAGTCGTGTACTCGTCACGAATGAATCCCTCAAACGCGGAACCGGCGCTCTTCAAGACTGTTATAGGCACATGTATAATTGACAGATGAACACGTTGCAAACGACCTACCGAGTAAGTCTTTGATCCCAGCCTGGACCTTGGCAGACACCTTGTCCTTATCTGTACCGTCGACCTCCACATCGACAACAATTTTTTCCTCCCCATCTCGGACAAATGAATGCTTGTGTGGGGCGCCGTCTACCGGAATGCGTGACCACTTGAGCTGTTCGATCGTGATGAACGCCTTGTGAATGTGGGGGTATTT
This sequence comes from Ceratobasidium theobromae, assembly GCA_037974915.1. Classification (NCBI taxonomy): domain Eukaryota; kingdom Fungi; phylum Basidiomycota; class Agaricomycetes; order Cantharellales; family Ceratobasidiaceae; genus Ceratobasidium; species Ceratobasidium theobromae. The sequence goes on from JBBBZN010000007.1 coordinate 882,749, forward strand.
GGTTACAAAGTGAGTTCCGAGATGAAGAGCGTACAACTCCGGCGAAAGGATGTGGGGAGACGTTTTAGCGATCACTTCAAGGATTATTAGTCATAAATTCGGGTATCCCTCAATAAGCCGTACCATAGCAAGTATTTTTAACTGGGTTCACGTCATGAGTTTGCTAGCCGACTCGTGCACACGTTACACTCACTAGAGTCGGTTGCAACAACTACGCTATTGTCCGCTTGGGTATAACTCGTCGCAATATCGCCCTCGAGAAGCGCCCGCACAATGTACTCCACAACGGAATGCTTATCTCCTTGTCTGACGACGCGGAAAACGCGGACCTGTATTTCCGGTCACCTCCCATACATAACTGGCTCCACCTCCACCAGGAACTAACCTTATCCTTTCCGTAACGCGCAGAAGTAAGGGAAGACATATTAATAGGCTAAGTTGTGGAGATCGAGGTAGGGCGTTGGCTAGTGTAGAGATCGAGCAGCGGCGGCTGGATCTATATAGTCCTCTTCGGGGGCTATCAGCGAGGAGATGTAGTACACGCCGCGGGCTTACTAGTTTAGGCCGCCCGTCGCCGACAAGATGCTTCTGAACGTATGCATCTTGCTGTTCGAAAGCCGTTGAACTGCGGCTTAGCGAGGTTCATCGGCCGAGCTTTGATTATCCCAGGACCAATTATTATCCGGCTTATCGATCACGTGATATATTACCGGAACCTCAACCCTGACTGCCTAATGCCGGAGATCCCGAAGGTCTCCGTATTTTCTCTCACCATCCATCTGCATCATGTTTCGCACGCAGTTGTTCCGTGCTGCTCTGCGCGCGCAAAAGGGGATCGTACGCCAAGTTTCGACTCAGTCTGCACAAGAGACAGCTCAGCAGGCACTGAGCGTGGCCCAGAAACAGGCAGAAAAGGCGTTGGAGGTGTCAAAGCAGCTTGGCGGAAGGGTTGGCGAACAGGTCGGAGGCTGGCTAGGGGGTGAGCAGATCGAACATAGCACCAGATCGTGACGTCAGAGGGGCTAAGTTCAAGACGATTGTTGGCAGCCTATCGTGAACCATTGACCTATAATTTCGCTGTCGCACGCGCGTTCCTACGCCAGGTGTACATTGCTGAAGGGCTTGCGCCGCCTACATCGACCGAAGCATTCACTAGTGTATATCGCACATTGTTTGAGCGTGCCAAGAACCCCGCATACTGGAGGGAGATTGGTCAGTCTGGGGAGTGGGCAAAGGTCGCATTGTATGGGATCGAGGCATATGGGATTTTCCACATTGGCCAAATGAGTAAGTGGTGGGCCTTTCCCCTTTATGGTGATTGCATGCTAACTGCATCTAGTCGGGCGGAGACATATTGTGGGTTACAAGTTAAACTGATGGTGTACCTATATTCGTGTCATTTAGGACATATAATGATCGTCGTGTCAATATTATGACGAGACTATGTCCATCACTGTTGGTTGTGGTCGGATGGATGCGTTTCGTCGCTCGACTCGGACGCTGTTTCAGCTGGTGGAGCGGTATAAATTTTTCGCGCACGCGAGCAAGAGATTGTTCCTCGATGAGACGTCGGGTGAGATCGGCGCTATTCACGCCAAACACAGTGAACGTTCCTCTCTTGTACAAGTGCGATCTTTCCGTTTTGCCTGTGCACCGCCTACGCTTGCTCGGAGATAACAATATCCGCAACTCCATCTGGCGGGTGTGCCACAAGGCGCTAGACGTCACTTCTGGCACATGGTAAAATGTAGCGCCAGGTCTCTATTCTATTGGGAACGCTGATCGAGGGCATGTGGTTCAAACTCTGGGGCGTCACAGCAGGCACTTTCCGAGCCAGGGCACTTGTGATTAATGGATGACAGGGGGCTGGCAGCTGTTCCGAATCGCAGCTTCGAGCGATATTTACGTATGTAACTTTCGCGGAATGCCGGCGGACCAGGAGGATCGTCGATGTACCTCGTATCTACAATTCAATCGTTTCCTTATTTTTGAACTTTCGCGATGCGCGGTCATCTGCCCGATACCGAAATTGGTTTCCGTAGAGCTCGAACTGCAAATGAGGTCCCGATTCGCCTTGCTCTACATTGAGGGGAACCGTAAAGGTAAATATTGAATTCTGCTTGGGAAGCACTAAATGTGTGGCGTAAGTTACTTTGCTTGCGCCCGAGTAAGGTTGGGGGCGTGTACTTTACCTTTTACTCTCTCATCAGTTGTGATGATACGAAACACATTTGCAGTTTCTTCGATCACTATACCCGAGCAACCGACTAGGGTCGGACACTTGCTAGCTTTGACTTGTAATCACCCTTGTCATGATGGGTTGGAATGCGAGTAGTTAGTGACACACCTGTCATCTTGCATCCGTGAAAATCCGCCTTGACAAGTTTGCTCTGCATCCCGGTCACGTGCGAAGGCAGATATGTTTCGAGTGACTCGATTAACGCCAGAGCCGGCAAGTTTAACAATTCCGACATGTACCCTGACCAAAGTTTGTGTATATCCAGAAAGGTAGAGTATCTACACACTTCTCGGTTTAGTCGTAAAAACATTAATTTGGGGTACTCACTTGAGCCCCTTTACTGCGGACTTGGGCGTTAGCCTTTCCTTCCCATTCTGTAGATTGAGCTTTCGCCTCCGTTTATCCTCTTTTTGTCGAGCAACCTTGCTCTTCTGGATTACCCGTGTTTTGCTTTCTTTTTGGGGATTGTCCAGGATCATAGGTCGCCCTTTGGCTCTAGTGGCAAATGCTGCTTCCGCCTCTGTTCGGCTAAGAACCTGACTCAGGTTATCGATGAATACATGCGCAGCATCATCGGGGGCAATGGCTTGGTCACCAGGTTGATAGATATCTGCCGTTTGCCCCGCGGACATGGTCGAGGTCGAGCGTCGGTTAGTAATCTTGTGATGGTGCGTATCACCTGAATAGGCACAAAACTCCCATCACCTCGCTTATACTTGTTTACATAACCCAAATTCCGACTCGTTGCCCCCGAACAGCACGGGTTTCGACTGCCGGCAGATTCATGGGGTCGGTAAAGGCCATGGACTTGGCTGCGGAACGCAAACGACCACTAGCACCGACGGCCGCGGGAGGTACGGAGGAGTGTTCATTCGTACGAGAAGGCGGTGTGGTACGTTGGTTCATTACTAAACCTACCTGAATGTTACTAATGCTTGATGTTGGGCCATTGAATCCTAGACTATAATTACCCATTGCTCTTGGTCTCCAGTTCACAGTTTTCCCCGACGTAAACATGACGAAAACAAATACATCGGACTCTCCTGTGGGGCAGGTTACGCGGCAATCTACGAAGACGTTGGGAGGGGAAGTGCCGACGGGCGATGCACCTCCGATGGGAGTTGCTCGGGCGCTGATAATTACATTAGCCTGTACCCTTGCTATGGTTAACAATGTGGGTAGACTATCAAGATGTTGTGAGATTCATCTGACAAACATTCATATCAGGTAATGGCCGGCGCTTCCCTCTCTATCGCATTACCCGATATCGGAGCAAACCTAGGCATTTCTCAAGCTGAGCTACAATGGCTCGTGTCTTCTTATGCTCTCACCTCGGTGAGTCTACATTGCCGAATCTTATTCTTGATCCTAACGACTCCGCCAGGGTTGCTTCTTACTACTCTTCGGGCGGCTTGCCGATCTTTTTGGACGTAAAAAAGTATTCCTAATAGGCTCGTTCTGGTTCATGGTATGGTCTATTGGATGCGGCTTTGCACCCAGTTCGATAGCCCTTAATGTAATGAGGGCGCTACAAGGCATGGGTTCTGCTGCTACAGTTCCTTCAGCGGTAAGATATTCCTTGATGAAGCTGGGCGCAACATTTACATTACCTTTGGGGCCAACAGATTGGTATCTTGGCACACGAGTTCCCTCCTTCCACGGCCCGGTCGCTTGCCTTTGCTACGTTTAGTGCAGGGGCACCTCTCGGCGGAGCGATTGGGTTTGCGATTGGAGGCGTCATGACCGAGTATTCGAGGTAAGTCCCTTGATCAACCTTTGTTCAGAAGTCTGAGCGGAAGCAGTGTCCAGTGGCGAGGGATATTCTATGTAATGGCTGGAATTGCCGCAATAACGATGGTCTCTGCTGTCGTTGCGATTCACAAGGATGGCCCTTCGTTGGAACAGGATCGACGCGTAGACTGGATTGGTGCCGCATTAGCTACTGTTGCGCTTGTGCTCTTGACGTTCGCCTTGGCCCAGTCGTCCTCGGCAAAGGACGGCTGGCGGACACCCTGTGAGTTCATTTCGGTCTCAGTGAGGCAGAGTTACTTACTAGGATACAGACATTCCGGTCATTCTTGTAGTCTCGATCCTGCTGTTGGGATGTTTCGTCGGCTGGGAACATTATGTTGAAACTCGCACGACACGCCCACCCCTAATGAGCCTGAGCCTGTGGCGGCGCGCCAAGGGCCAGTTTGCAGCCATGCAACTAATCGTAATCTTTGATTGGGCTTGCTTTACAACTTGGTCGTTCTTTGTGACAGTGAGTTCGGTTGTTTTTGAATTTAATCCCAGCCCACTGAACGTTACTTAGCTCTAGTAGGTACCTGATTGAGTGTTATTGACCCCGAGAATTAATGAAACGTTTCATAGCTACCAAGAGTACAAGGGAATCTCTCCAGTAAGCCCCGATGGTCCTCGGCGGTGATGCATGACTGATTTGTTGTGACGTAGATTGGTACCACGGTTCGTGTACTACCTATGACGGTCAGCGGGTTACTCTGCAACGTGTGTAAATTAAGGTCTGGGTGTTAAGGTTATCGGCTAATTCTGTGTCACAGCTGGTTGTTGCGTTGGTTGTTGGGCGGGTCTCCGGAACAGTACTAATCGGTGAGGATCCCGGCTAATTACCGAGATACTGAGCTTACCTGGTTAATTTAGCATTCGGATGTTTCTTTACCGCGCTGGCATCCTTGCTGTTTGCGGTAATAGTACCATCGGCGTCGTACTGGGCTTTCGGCTTCCCCGCGGCGGCCGTGGTCGTATTTGGTGCTGACTTGTAGGTCTGAGTTTTGAGCACAGGGGCGTAATATTGATGCATTTGCTGCAGCATGTTTGCAACAGGATCTTTGTTTGTCGCAAAGGTCGCATTACCGCATGAACAGAGTCTAGCCGGCGGAATCTTCAATACCGTGAATCAGGTAAGCCGCCACCTTGAACCCTCCATGGCAAACACTGAGTTTGGGCACAGCTCGGGACTGCATTTGGTCTAGCGATTGCGAGCGTAGTAAACGACAGCATACACCGCAAGGCGTTGCGCGAGTCGGGTGACGAATTGGGGTCACTGTTGCGCGGCTACCGGGCCGCTTTCTGGACATGTTTTGCGTTTGGAATCGTAGGTAAGGTGGAATTCTAGACTCGGACTGACGACCGGTACTAATTGGCCGCGGCTTGGGCTTAGCCCTCGTGCTTACAGTGGTATTCCTGCGTGGCATTGGTATTGTGGGGCATACCAAGGAAGATGATCAGAGGGCTGGCGAGTTTGAAAAGGCAGAGAGTGCCTAGGCTTCGTCTTCGGAGAAGATAGATAGGGCATGTATAGAAAATGTAATGTTACAAGTCGATTAATCAACGGGTACAAACAAACAAGATTCGTCAGAACAAGGGTTTGGTCACACGCTCGACCGTGTTCAACCTTGTCTGACAATTATAGATGACTGGCCTCAGAACCTTGGTACTATTTTTCTCACTGCCATTATTATGCTGGGGAACACCCCCAAATTACCGCTTCAGGCCGCCAACTCGTTTTGGCAGTCAAGGGGTAAACATGTGGAACCTTGCCAAGCGTAACAACGTTAACATGGAGCGATTGAATGGCGAACAACGCGTGTTGGGTGGTGACGAGCCGAAGCCCAAGGAATACTACTTTGAACAGCCGCTGGACCATTTTGACGAGTCGGTGAATCGGACGTTTGGGCAGAGGCAAGTACAGTACTGTAGCGCAGTGATGAAACCATCACCGGGAACCTTCTCGCACTCTTTCTTCGCGCGCGCGTCACCGCAGCTGGGCGTTGAATCTAAATCTGTGTGGTTACAGGTATTGGGTGAATAAGGAGTATTACGAGCCTGGCGGACCGGTAATTGTGTTGGATGGGGGTGAAACGTCTGGGGAAGATAGGCAAGAGCGACGGGGCGGTACCGACGCTACACACATTGACTTGGGTACCTACGTAGACTTGCGTTTTTGCAAACGGGGATTTTGGCAATTCTAGCAAATTCAACCAAGGGTCTAGGTGCGTTATGCGAGCGATACACAGGTACAGATCGAGCATAATGTGTTTCTTTTGTAGGGATTGTGCTTGAGCACCGCTACTATGGAAAGTCGATTCCGGTCGACGACTTTTCGACAGACTCGATGCGGTAATTGTGGTTGTTGGCAGGCAGGCATTGAAGGGAACTGACTGCTACACATCTAGATGGCTCACAAACGCACAATCATTGCAAGACTCTGCTAATTTCATTGGAAACGTCAAGATTGACGGGGTCGATTACGACGTGACAGCACCAAATACAAAGTGGATCTACTATGGAGTGGGTGATCAAAGTCAGAGTATGGGCGTAACGTTAATTGCCTGGAAGGGCTCATACGCGGGAGCTCGGGCCGCACATATGCGGGTGCTGTACCCCGAGCTTGTGTTTGGGGCTATCGCATCGAGTGCGGTGACGCAGTAAGTTGGTTGTAAGAGCGGGAGGAAGGAGCTGAGACAGGGCAGCGCAACTATTGATTACTGGGAATATGCCGACGCAGTGCGGCGGACTGCGGACCCGGTGTGCATTCGGCACCTGACGACTGCGATCGAGGCAGTCGACGACATACTGACAACGCGGGTGTTGGCGCGGGGACTGAAAGCGCTGTTTGGACTGGAAGCGCTGGATGACGAGGTGTGTTTCATGTGGATAGAGTGGGCGGGAGTTGACGGGGAGTAGGATTTTGCGTCGGTGCTGATGATACCTGTTGGGTACGTGCAAGACCAGAATTGGGATAGTGCGGCTGGGAGCGATGAGTGGAAGCGGTTCTGTGCGGTGCTCGGCAGGGGCGGGGCAGATGGGACGCTAGGATGGGCGCGTGTTCCTGCGGTGGTGTGGAACTTTGGGAAATGGGTGCGAGAGGCAAGTAAGGGATAGAGTTTTTCGTGCAGCAACTGAATTGTGGAGCAGGAGATCGTGTCACGTTGTGGCAGATGGCAGACGATTGAGGAGGTAGGTATTAGCCTTGTGTGATTTGAAATTGATGACTATGGTTCGGAAGTGCTTTGGGACTAGGGACGATTCGAAATATCGATTGACCGATCTGGGCCAGGAGTGGCGAGCTTGGACGTTCCAGGTAGGTTCGAATCAAGGCATGGGTGAAGCTGAGTCGCGTCCAGGTTTGTACCGAGTGGGGATATTTTATGGCAAGTGGCAGGCTGGCTTCTGAGGAACGAGCCACTGATGTGTGAGCAGGGAGCGCCGCCAAACAGGGCGCATCCCACGATCGTGTCGCGACGGTTGACGCTGGAGTACACTTCGCGAATATGCGGACAGGTAAGGGGGAGTATGCCTTGGACTGGGCTGACGGGCGCAGGCGTTTCCGAGGGGCGCGCACTATGAGGTGCCCGAGTGGCCGAACGTGACGGCGGTGAATGCGCTGGGAGATTACGGCCTCGCGGCTGATCGGCTGGCGTTTATCGATGGAGATGGTGAGGGTGTGTGGCCTAGGAGTGATTTCTGATATGTGCAGAGGACCCGTGGCTGCCGGCAACACCGCACAGCCCGCATGCGCCGACGCGCGAAGACAGTGTGCTGCGGCCGTTCAAGCTGATCCGGGGTGAGTAGGTATATGCGTAGGTATATGCGGGTGCTGAGTGGGCAGGCGGAGTGCACCATCACGACGAGAATGGACGAGCGAGGGAACCGCCGCACATTGAAGCGATCCATGGGCAGGAGCGGGGCTTCGTGGGGGCATGGCTGGGAGGCACGGCGGAGGAGGCGATCAGCGCGGGAAGCTAGGGAAAGGTTTTGCCATGTATCGTCAGAGTGAACACGAGAGAGTCCCGTGACCGGATGCAAATACGCCACCGCAAACCGAGGGAGCGGTAGACCCGTCTGTCTGGTTCAGGGTCTGATTAAGGGTCTGTCTCAGGGTCTGCTCCCGCCGGCGTTTCCGACGCGACGAAACAGCCGGTGCGCTGTGCTCAAAAGGCCTGCCCCGCCGCCATGTCGCCGTGTCCCCCTAACCGCCATGGCCAGCTCTGCCCTCATGCCAGCCCTGCCCCTCTCTGATTCTCTCGACATCCCTTCTGTCCCGGCCTCTAAGCGCGGCCGTAAGCGCAATGACAATCTGCCTCCAAATCGTGCCCGGGACGTCCAACGCGCCTTTCGTGCCCGCCGTGCCGCACATCTCCACGACCTCGAGAGCCGTGTCGAGATTCTCGAGACGGAGAACTACCGTCTGCGCCAGATGCTCTCGCTCCCCCCCTCCGACCGCCAGCCCCTTGGCCGTGGTCCCACTGGCCGTGACCCCGGCAAGCTGATGCCCAAGATGGGGGAGGTCGCGCTCGCATCCCCCCCAGACCACTACTCGGACCGCAGCACTCCTTCGCCATCGGGCTCGAGCGGTGTCTCTCATCCTGCTTGGAACGGCTCACAGGTCCAGCAGTGGCCCCCCGCCGGCGACCACTATCTCCACGACGACCCCGTCTCGCGCACTTCATCTTCGGGGTCCAGTTCTCCCTATCCCCACCCAGTCAACTATGACTACTCTACCCAACGTCTCCCATCTCTTGCCCACTCGCGCGATCCCCTCATGCTCTCGAGCGCTTCGCCTTCCTTTAACGGCGCTGCGACGCCCCGCGACGACGCCCTCCTCAACTTTGGCAGCGGCTTTGCCTCTCCCGCTCCCCCAAACCATCCCTCTGCCCTCCCGCCCCACTCGCATTCTAATGCCAATCTCATCCTCAACCCCGCTGGCTCGGCCCGTCTCATGCCCAATTTTTTGGGCTCTTCGGCGCCCAGTCCCTCGTTTGCTCCACCCCGCCGATCCGTCAATGACCTCGGCTCGTCAAACTTTCCGTCCCGATCCGCCTCGATGGGCAGCGTCATCAATGGCCCGGGTTACAATTCGGCCCCTCCTCCCCGCCTGGGTCTCTCGTCTCCATCGCCGATTAATTGAACGTCGGTTTGAAAAGGATCCAACTGGCCGACCGGGAGAAAGCGTTTCCGCCGACTGGCCTGCTGTATTCACTCGTTGCTGCTTTCGTCTATACTACTCCTTGCCTTAATCCGGATGTATATTTATTAACCTGTTACTGGACTGGAATGAAGATTGATTATGCGAAACTGATGGCTGCGGCCGCTGAAACGCTCGATCGCATCGTGCCTCGGCGGGGCCGAGCGCTGTCGCACGATCGATCGCCCAAGGATGAGGCCGGCGGTGCGGGAAAACAAGCTGCCAATCTCAAATACTGCTCGAGATTCTGAAACACTCGTATTTGTGGCGCGATGAGATCCGAAGGGCGCCCGTAAGCGGTCCCAGACAGGAAGTTGCCTCGGACTGCGGTCCGACCGACGTCACCGGCATTTTTATCTAAGCGCTCGGCGGCTCTCAATCCACGTGACACCATTCTTCGTCCCCCCCACCATCACCAGAAATGGGCCTTTTGCCCGCATTTGTGCTCGTTGCCCAGGGGTTTGTCTGGGCCAACAGTCGTTATGCTGACGTAACGAAGCGTGCGCTGGGTCTGCTTGAGGTGAGCGCATTGCACCATGGTGGCTATTATTAACTCGACCAGTCGTGTGAGCCACTCAAAGTGCCTATTGCGCAACAATGCGCTCATGTACGCTCCCAATGCGACCCTTCGGAAACGTTCCTTGCCATTTCCTATCTCGATTCGTACTTTTGCACCTCGCCCACTGTCCGCCCGTTTGCCTTTGTTGGCCTGATTTTCTGGCTATTTTTCTTGTTTTCGTTTATAGGTGAGCCGCTTGCCACCCCGCTTACGTCCTCTAACCCTGTTCAGGAATATGTGCATCGGATTTCTTTTGTCCAAACCTTGCTACCATTGCGAGCACCCTCGGCCTCAATGAGAATGTCGCTGGTGTGACCTTTTTGGCCTTTGGGAACGGCTCTCCCGATTTGTTCTCCACGTTTTCTGCGATGCGAGCCGGGTCTGGCAGCCTGGCGATTGGGGAGTTGCTCGGAGCTGCCTCGTTTATCGTTTCGGTCGTCGCCGGGTCCATGCCTCTGGTCAGACCCTTTCGCGTCAATCCCGGCTCGTTTGTGCGCGACGTGGGATTTTTCACGCTCGCTGTAGCATGCATACTAGCCATATTGATTGACGGTCAAATACATGCGTGGGAAGCCATCGCCATGGTCGGTCTATACCTCGTTTACGTCTGTGTGGTTGTTGGGGGAAGCTGGTGGGATACCCGCCGCCAGCGATTAGCGCACCACGAAGCCGTCATCCGCGGAGAATACGCAGAAACGCCAATCGAGCCAGAGCCGTACCGCGACCACGGTACGTTGTCTCTCATTGCCGTCAAATCGTGCTCAGTCGATCTTTGCAGCGGGCCAAACAGACTATCCTCCTTTGCCCACGCCCAGTGTGCGAACCCGGGCCCATTCCAATCCTGCCCCGCTCGCCCATTCGTCGCGCGCGCGTCCGACGTTGCATATTCCACAAGGCCCGGCTTCGCGAGGGTCTTCAGCCTCGGCTTCTCCATTGACCTCATCCACTGTCCACCACCTTCCCTCCTTCTCGCTTCTGGGCGCCCTCGAGTTCCGCTCTGTCGTCAACTCGCTCCACGGCTCTTCTGCTGCTGGCTCGCTAAGCGTCTTTGATGCGCCCGTGACTCCATATGTCGCAGGCCATTATCATCGCCGTCGTCTATCGATCGTAAGCGCCCGCTCGCCCGTGTCGAGTGTGAGGCGCATGTCCACGGAGGAGGAGCGCGATCCGTGGGACGCCGCACTGAGTCTCCCGCTCAACGACCGCGGCGCCTCGCTGCTCCCTACGCCCGAACCCCGTCCCACCAAATCTCCCGTTCCGTCTATCAATCTGTTCTCGCCCGCCGGGCCCGGCCCGGTGGCACCTCGTAAACTCTTTGTTCCTGATGACACTCCCGTCCAGCCGCGGTGGAAGGCAGTCTTGCGTCAGGTGGTCCACACGCTGTTCCCCTCGATTGTGGATCTACCGTCGCGTCCCTGGCTCTGGAAGATTGTCGCCGTGTGTTCTGCACCGGCAATATTCGCGCTTACGCTGACGCTCCCCGTCGTTGTCAATGATCCAGAAGCAGACCAGGACAATGTCCGGCCCGCGACCCCACTGCTCATTGAGTATGAAGAATCAGACGCAGAGGAAGAGCTGATACAGGCTCAAATCGAAGCAGAAGAACACGTGCATGATGTCCGGTTCAACAAGTGGCTCACCGCGGTGCAGTGTGCACTCAGCCCGGTATTCTGCGTCGCGGTTCTCTTTTGTAAGCCTGATGACTTGGCTCGGACTGGCTGCTACTGACTGGATTCGTCTAGCCGGCCAGAAGCACGTGGCGTGGTATGTTCTTGCCGCGTCAATGTGTGGACTATCGGTATCTACACTCACCGCCGTGTTTGCTAATGACGGCAAGAACCCTGCGGCTCGTCTCGCTCGCTGTTTTATCGGTTTTGGGGTTGCCATGGTGTGGATCATGGCTATTGCAGACGAAGTCGTCCAAGTGCTTCAGGTAGGCCACGCGCCCCAATGCAGTGTGATGCAGTGCATGCTAACGCCTTGTAGACGTTTGGCCATATTTTCGGGCTCTCGGACGCAATTATTGGCTTGACGGTGTTTGCGATTGGAAACTCGCTTGCTGATTTTGTTGCCAACTTTACCGTCGCCGCGTTTGCGCCCGTCATGGGTGTTTCGGCTTGTTTTGGCGGACCGATGCTCAATATGCTCCTTGGCATCGGACTCTCGGGGTCCTATGTTATTTCCCAGACTGGCGAGTCGTACCAGGTGGATCTGTCGCCGACGCTCTTGGTCAGCGCCATTGGCCTGCTTTGTCTCTTGGTTGCGACGCTCGTGATTGTCCCGCTTAGCGACTTTAATCTTACCCGACGATGGGGCCTGATGCTCATCACAGGATATGTGATCGTCATGTGTGTCAATGTATTTGTAGAGGTCACACAATCCTCTTAGGATTAATAATTGTATATGGACAATGGAGATGTACACCTCGGGTAATCAGTATACCACAGGACGCTCAATAACTAGTTATGTTATGTACACTTAATAATCAAACAAAAAACACGAAGGATATTCAGTCCCGGAGCCCAAAGAATATACTAGCATTTTACAAAAGAGACTCGTCCACCTCGCCTTGTGCGTCCTCGTCGGGCTCGCCCTCGGCATCCTCGTCGCACAGCGCGTCCTCGTCGTACAATTCTCCATTCAGGGTTACGCCCTCGGATGCATCGTCCGTGAGTTCTTCCTTGACACTGGTAAGCGGCGACCCGTCGTCTGTGAATGCGCACGCTGGCTCTGCAGCGCATGGTGCTCCACCCTCTTCCGCAGTATCCGTAGCACCATTAGTCACAGGCAAAGTGGGGCGGACATCAGGATACACCATCCCTGAGCCCAAGCTAACGGATCGCTCGCGCTCCGCCTCTTCCCGCAGCTGAGTGGGTGGCGTCGGCGACAATGGCGACTGGGGTCCGTCTTGGTCCGGCGAGCCCCCATTCTCTTGCCCATTGGTCGCACCGTTGCTCCCTCTTTTGCCTAGACTCGCGCCAGGGGATGGTTCAGGACTCGACTCGATCCGACGCCGCTTGCGCACGGGCGACCCTCGACGCGAACTTTTGCGAGTCGAGGGTGGGGGAGGGGGTAACTCTTCATCGCTATGCCCATCCCTACGAGCCCGTCCTCGAGTCTCTCGACGCATAGGAGTCGTCTGTTCGCCCCTCAGCAGCTGCAACGAGCGCGTACGGTTTCGCAGACCAAGTGGTGTATCGTCAGGAGACCCGCGTCGTCCAATTCCAAGTTGACTTTGCAAGGACGATTTACGACTGAGCACAGTCGATCGTAAACTGCGCCGCTCGGGGGTATCGAATCGTGCAGGTGTTTGCGTCGACTGTCGTGAGCGAGATCGACGTGTCATTGAATGCGTGACGTGCTGATCGTCATCTTCGTCCGCGTCTGCTTCGTCATCCGAAGGATGCGATGTAGGGACCTTTGAGCGGGTCTTGGGGCGCGGAACCAACACGTTAATCGTCGGGGCAGGCGGCGGCTGCGGCGGGGGTACAGGATCTCCCAAATCTTCGCTTCCATCCGATACGGGTTCATCGTCGCTTTCAGAGAGATCCGCATCTTGATCGACAGGCGGCTGAGGGGCTGGCGGAGCGCGGCTTAGCCGGTAGGGAACCCACTTGAGCCGGTCAGGCTTTAACCGCAAGTGGCCTTTGCGTTCCCAGTTTTGGACATATGCATCCACCTCGACGGGATCCCATCGAATCGAATACTTGCGCGGCAACACCACAGGAGAACTAGGCTCGTGTCCATGTCCGTCGTCCTTCTCTACTGGCTTCCTCGGAGGCCGCCCCGGACCTCGTTTACGCGGCAACGCTGGAGTGCCCAAACTGGAAGACGTGTCTGGCCCAGTGATCAGCTTGATATCCCGAAGAGTCTCGAACACATCTTCATGGGTAATACTTGTCGCGGCGCTAATGTCTACAACTCGAGTGTGTAAGCGTTTAGCCAGCGGTGAAGCGAAGCAAACAGTCAGGGAAGTAGAGTGTGCCACCGATCAGAATCTCGCGGCAGTGTCCTTGCAGGATGCGTGCGGGTGGCGCAAGACCCACGGCCCACCCCCAAGGTGCCACAACTCCGAACAAAGGGTGTTTGATTCAAATCTCGACTCACCTCGAATACGTATTCTGCCTTGCGCCTTGTGCAAAAACAGCATGATTGTGAGCTTCCAATAATTCTTGTAACTCAACGCGCCAAGTGCCGAGAGCGGTCGTTCGGGTGTTCCAGTACGGCCTTCTTTCTTGGACAAAAGGTAACCTGAGTCCAAAACAGTCAGCCGTTCGGTCCAGCAGTCCGATGGAATGTGCATGGAAAACACAAAACTCAAAAGTTCGAGTAAGAAAGGTACTTTTTGATCGAGAGGCACGAGGCGAGATTGATCGAAACAGCATGACAAAAATAAGGATACGAAGCGCAAATGGTAGACTGGCCGAGACGCCCCAATGCGGACAAACGATACCATTGTCAAGGACGTTTCCATCCCTGCTAGGAACACAGCCGCGTGTGCCTGTTTGTCTTTTTGTCCACAACCCATAATCCAGCAGCGGATGGGTTACCAAATCCATCATTACCGGCAAAGCTGCATAAACTGGTCCGGAAACAAAACAAAAAAACTCTAAAACGAGGCCCACGACCCCACAACCCCGAAAAAAAAAGGCAAGACCACGCACACACAAGGCACTCAACCTGTGCGAGCTAAAGGAACATTCTGTGATGGATGTGAATCGTGTAGGGGACTTGAATGGAAACCGATTGACGATCACGGGGGAAATGAACGGCAAGGGACGAAACAGGAGATCAATCCGGGCGGAGTGGTCAGGAATGCTAGATCTCCTGAGAACGAAACAGAAGGCTCTGAGCGCCCGTAACACAAGTTTGGCTCGCGCCGGCCGGCACGAACCAAGCAATCACATGAGGGGAAAACCGGAGGCGTGTGAAGAATGGGATGGATCAGAATGGAAATTTTTCCAAGATCGAGCACCAAAATCAAGGCCTTCCGGGAAAATGGAGTAGGCTGAAGACGTCATTTCCGGTCAAGGGGGGGAATGTGTGGCACCCCAAACGAGGGCGGGCTCGCTTACGGGGAAGCTCACAAGCGAGAAGCGAATATTGAGGATAAGAGTGTGAAGATGGACGCAAAATCCGTTGGGGAGGCTCAACAAATCGCCGTCGCCAAGAACAGGCGGAGGCCGAACACGCCAAAGAGAAAAAGTACCCCAAATCGCAGAAAGCCAAACTGGCACTCACTAAAGTCAATCAGCAGATTCCCCCAGCCCTGGCGCTGCCTCACAGGCAACGTCATAATGCAGCTAACGTTATAGTCCTTTGGGCTGGACTTTTCTTTGGAGAAGTAGCCCACGAATCGTGCGCCGTCGTCGTCCGTCAGCGTCATGACATAGAACAGAAACGGCTCGACGTCGTAAAAGAGGGACTTGTGGTCGAGGAACATCTTGGAGAGTAGACATAGGTTTTGGCAGTAGATCTAAAGTTTGGGGACAAGTTGGTAGACATGTGGAGGGGGGTCGAATCGAGTTGTGTCGAGAGAGGCGTGGTCATATACCCAGTCAACGCAAATGAATATGCGAAGAGTTGCGTCGAGATCAAATTAACACGCAGTCAAAGAGTGCGGAGCGTCGATCCAATATCATAAATCGCACGGAGGCACGATAAGATTTCATAATTTCATGCCAAATCCGAATTCAAGTCAGTAACTGATCGACAATGATGAAAACAAAGTGGTGGGTGGGGGTGGCACGGTGGCCTAAAAGGAGGTGGCGGGTAGAGAGCTGACCTTGTTTTTCCGGCCGTCTACCTCAAAGACCGATATTGCACCGTCGCGATATATCTCGTCACCGGGAGGGCAGCGCACCTTGCATTTCATCTACAAATTGACGGGTGTCAGCCATGTCTTGTACCAAAAAAGCAACAGGAAGCGTGTGATCTACCCTAATCAAGGGGGATCATAGCTTACCTTGTGTCGGCCAGCCTGAAATCCACTTCGCATATATTTTAAGCAAAACTCGCACATCCACAGCCTCCCCTCGGGTATGTTTGAAAACTCTTCGGGAAAGGGGGCATCGTACCAGGTATCAATGTCGAAATGACCAAATCGAATGGTCCTGATTCTAAGACCACTGTTTCCTGTGGTGGGTGGCGGGGGAATGCCGCCTGGAGTGGATATCGTGGGTGTTGTGGGAGGCGGAGAACCGGCCCGAAGAGGTAAGGAACGGAGAGAGCGCGTGGGTGGCACGTAACCTGGGAGTTGGTATGTTGAAGACGAGCCAGTGAGGCGCGGGGTGTGAGGTGTCGCAAAGTGAGAGCCGGTAGCGGTGAGTTTGTGTATTCGCGTCTGGCGGTCGTTAATAGGACAAAATAGACAAAATACCGGGCGTACCTCGGCGGATGCTCGGCTGGCCTCGAACCGCTCCTTGTCTTGGGGTCCAATGGCGGTTTTGCGTGTATCTGCCTCTTGGGGAGAGAGAAAGCCGCCGAAAGGATCGTTTGCGGCTTCAGAGCTGTCCTCGAGATTGCCCTTGGAGGTGTTTGCCTCGTTGTCGGACTTGGAGGTGACTCGAATACGGACTTTGAAGGGGCGGGTGGGAGAGGACGAGGCCGAGCGGCGGGCGGTGGTATGGCGTTTGAGACGGAGGAGGTGGGGAGAGGGATGGAGTGGCTCTTCGACTGGAGAGGCAAGGGGGGTCGTGGCTGATGGCTCGGGAGATGGCTCAGCATCGACTGATTGAGCATCCGTCTCGGGGGTCAAGACGGGAAATGGGACACTGCGCTTTGATTTGTGCAAGACTGGAGATGGCTCCAAGTGGGATTTCCGGCGTGCTTTGCTCTGTGGTTTTGGCTCGGATGTTGAAGCAACGGGTTTCGCCTTGGTGCACATGGGACATGCCCATATGCCACGGGGGGCACGGCCGAGCGGGGGAGTGAGACAGTCAAAGTGCCAGCCGCGGTCGCAGTGATCGCAAAAGAGCATTTTGGACTGGAAAAATGAGCAAAATCACAGATAAAAAGAGGCAACTCACGTCATCGCCTTTGGATTGGCAGATCTCGCATTCTTTGCAATCCTGGCAACGCCAGTCATAGGAGCGGATGACATCGGCGAGGTGGGGGATCTGGATACACGAAGGGTGCCCGCTGCGGCCACAGACAGTACACGAGGCCATATTCTCGGGGACGCCGTGCTTGTTGCTCTGGTCGTCGCCCTGGCAAAAGGAACACTCGGTCTCGACCAGCAGACGCGGACGGCGCCGGCGCTTCTTGTTTCCGAGCGAGAGAGGCGGCGTCGGGGGCAGGCAATGGTCGTCTGCTGCACAACCGCCCGTCCATTCCTCCACCACAACATCCCCCATCACCTCTCCAACTCCAACACAACTCCCTATTTCTCCGTCTGTCAGCAGCATCGGGTCAATGGCAATATCACCATCCGGCCCACACCCCCATCCCATCACCACACTGCCCACTCCGAGCGTCGCAGGAAACGGGAGAGCCGGCATCGCCCCAAGCACGCGCTGCACCTCGAGCTCATCGTCACTCAGCACAGCCACAGACTATACATGTACAAACACAAGCACAGCCACAAACAGCCACCCCCGTCGCTCACCCATCCCCTCCCCTGGCACCTCCACCCGGAACTCACGCCGCGTCCCATGGCCAATCCGCACCTCGAATACGTCCACCGCGTCCAGTCCGTGTCGTGCTGCAGTTGCCAGAAACGACCCAATCACTCCGCGCCCAGTGTGGAATCCAGCAACTATATGCACCCTGCCCCCCGGGCACAAGGCACGATCTGCCCATTAGCCTTTGATCGCCCTCAGTCAGGGGTCCCTACCCAAAGTTGCACAAAATGCCTCATGCATCTCCTCCATCCACAACACGTCCGCCGCCATGATAATATCAAACCTTTCCCCTCCCAACCCACATTCCGTGCCCCACGCATGACCGATCACATCCACTCGCACGCTGCTTTCCCCCCGGTTGGCTGCCACGTTTTCTCGCAATTGAGAAAGTATACCCTCGTCTGGGTAGTCACTCAATACCACCCGTTCAGGCATATCGTCCCTGGCCCCAAACGCACCAACTATCCCTGGAAGCCCAGCTGCCGCCCCCAACTCCAGCACCCGCTTTCCCCCAAGCGGCCGGGGCAGATTGTCCGCCAGATATACAGCGGCCTGCCACACCCCGTCTGCCTGCAATCCCCAATTCCGAGCATCCGTCCGGGGTATCCGGATCGTCACGTTCTCCTGTCCTTGTCGTTCTATTTCAAGCATAAAAGTTTCAATTCCATCCAAATACCTATTGCACATACCATGCGTATACACCCCATTCGAGGTGGCCACCGTAACCGGAACTTCATCGTACAGCGTCTCTAGCGCACTTGCAAAGATTTCTTCGGGCTCCGACATGTATGGTGGTTGATTGAGGTAGAACAGCTTCGATCACGTGTAGGACGCGCGGATGATCATCATATCCAGGCATAAGGGGGATAACCGAGGAAGAAACTCAGGTTAACGTTGCGATGCTAAACTAAACATGGGCGCATTTTCCGCTTTGTCGACATTTTTTGGGGTGGCACAAATGGAAATGCCTCATCACAAACAAGCCTCACTGCATTGTCCTTTCTGGTGTATCCCATGGTGACTTGGTAGGCTCCAACCAGCGATATAATTGCCAATTTGCAGAGGCCGAGAGCTCGACCCGCACAACAAGAATACATGTATATATGCGCCCGCGCAGGCCTTCCCGCGCCTACTTGGCATGTTAGCGCCTATTAATATTTGTTTTATTCCACACCTTTTGCTCTACCCGCAGGGTGTGCCTTTCACTACCCCGTATTTCCGATGCTCTATTTTTCACCCAACACGACCTAACGATATACCACTATTTATATTTACCCGCATATACTGTGGTATCTGGTCCTATGCTATCGGGCTATATTTTGGAATTTAGGTCCCACGGCGTCACAAACTTTGGTCGCCACTGGCTAACTCGGTCACTCATTCATAACATTCCCATGCCCTGCAGGAGACCATCAATGACTTGCAATTGTCCTGCCCCGGCGACTACGTGTATGCCCGAGCAAATGACTGGTAATTAGCACGAGCTTATATCGCCCAGCCCCGTGATGTATAGGCTATGGACGCCGATTTTCCTTAGATAGAAAGCATATAGGGCTACCCATAGACTTCAAAAAGACTATACGTACACGTGAATGCAATTTATTCATCCCGACGCCAAGCCTCACAGACTCCAACTTAGGTAACAGGCAAGACGATCCCTAAACTTCGAATCTACAGTACAACCACCCTCGTTAAACAATGGCCACAACCTAAAGTGCAACGCCTAGGCCTATGAAGCACGTGGCACGTAGCGAATGCTACCATAGGCTGGAAGCTTACTGCTAGGCCTTGCTACCCACCTTCCATTTTGGCTAAGTATAGCGTGGTTACCAAACCCAGCTTAGCCTTCATGACCTAGCCATGGCGAACCAAAGACCTAGGATATCTTGCTAGATCAGCCGGCGGCCCAAACCACGCTAGTCCTACAGTGGCCACCCAGGCATAGAGTTCCCGAACCTGTCGTCGAAAATAAGGGTGGCAAAATCCATGCACTGGACGAAACCCATTAGCTGAGCTAATGTGTCATCTCAGTTGGTAAAGAAATCAAAGTTACTAGTCGTTTTGTGGAACAAGCTTGACTCAACCAGCTTGACAAGAGAACAATTCGGTTCAGAAAGTACTGCGGCAGTAGTGGCCGGTAGATGTAGGTCTGGTAGCCCCGACCACCGGGTACGATCCTGACCGTCTAACGGGACGTGCATTACGATGTATAACACTCTCCTACGCGCCTAGTCTTGTGTACAAGTGGAGCTTCCCGCTCAAGAGTGCCAATAGCACAAAAGCATCAGGCATTTTTGCTGCTCCCAGCACTCAGCTACCCCCATTCTTTGCCCCAAATATAGCTCAGAGCTGTGTGCGAACGCCGCATTTGGTCGACTTAAAGTAACCTTTCCCTGGGGTACCAGCCGGCGCGGCCTCAAGTGCGATTACCACTGCATACAAACTAGGTGCACTTATCACAGCAGAGCCATAACCAAGTCACATGACTCGAACTCGCGCACCAACGATTTCAGACTGAGATACGCCCAGCACGTTTTACAATATCCGCACATCAATGATATAGTCTTATTGCAAACTCCGACGACGCGAAGCTAATTGACCTCATCGGGATCGGTCGGATGTGATAGCTCGAGTGTTCAAGGTTCTTTTCAAAACGAGGGTGCCAGTGGCTGGGTTAAGATTAATCTCGTTAAATTCGCCGATATCATGCAAATTCCAACTGGAGGAACTTGCTACGAACAAAGGAATAAGATCATGTGGCACGCGTCGGCCCCGAGACTCCACAGGGGCTGCCGCGGTTTCGGGGTGTTGATTTAGTATAGCCGCACTTGGATCTTGGGTTGCCGGAACGGGATGGTTTGTGATAGGGTGGTTGATGGACAAGTCGAAGGGTTCTTGATGGTCACAGTAGACCATCCATACTCGTGGATGACCAGCTAATTGTTTCATGAAGATGTGTATTCAAGAAAGAGCTACCCGAGCAACAATTAGTGTCATCAACTTGATGTCATTTCAGCATCGCATATACATACATACGTTTGGGACAACAGGCTAGATTAGTTGGTGGGTTGTATGGATTTAGTGCGTATCGCCGGATATCCATCTACTGATTGCAATGTCCTAAATTGTTGTACTGTACCAGAGTACGTATGTTCTAGAAAGCTTGCGTCATCAAGCTGTGGGCTCTAGACAACCACGATAACCCTGCGCACAGAACACACAATCCATGGCAGGGCGATATCGATCTCAGCCTCTTCGGTGATTTAGGACGCATGATTGTATGTACCGGTGCTTTTTAAGCTCTAAACACAACATAGAGAAGGCCAACGCTCCAGGATCGATATCACTCCCAAGGCGTTGGATCGGGCTGCACGGCTCGCCGGACTCCGAGATGGTCTTGAGAGCATAGTAATCGCATTACCCTCGTAGATCTTTGGGTGAGGCTAGAATCATTGGTCAGGCGAGACTCACCCAGCCTACATGCTTGCCCCTTGTGCAACGATAAAGTCTATCATGTGCATCTCGATGAGCCTGAATTTGTTTGATCATATCCGTTGGTGATGCTCTGCGAAACTGAGGTACTCCACAGCTTCCACAGCACGGTGAGACAGTCACGACGGCCCTAACCGATTGGCGGGGATTGTTACCCGATTACAATACTAGGATTTGCAATTGCCGCCGTGTTTGGCTGTGTGTGTACTCGTCGCTCATCGACACACAATATCCGGCGAGTTGACCGAGAGTGTTTGGTATGGGAAACATGAGTCACGCACACGTACGACTCACCTTGCGCAGAAGCGTGCCCGCCTACCACAAATGGTGATCCTCACCGTGCCGGCAATATCATACCCGCCGCTTACTAGATAATAACGTCATCCGGAAATGACTCCAAGTTTGCTGCGGTGGGTTCGTCGTCCCGTCCTAGAACTTATTCAAGACCTAATCTATATCTTCGCAGACCATGGGTACCATTTCTCGAGTCAGGAGAATGTTTAGGGATCCACCAGCTGCAGCTGCGACACCTTGTATATTAGTACCTTAAGCCTCTCTAGGAACGCTTGGCGAGAATATCGATGGGATCTAATCAGAGTCAAGCAGAAATACTCATCAACACGTGCTTGCTCGCAATTGAAGCAATGGCTAATTATGCACGCGGAGCCTGCTTATCCGGTACAGTACACAGCATGCATTCATTCTTGACTCACTTCTCCCCGAACGGGTTTCATACCTCCCGACGCTGGAATACGCGCCCATGGCTATGCGTACTCCATGTATAAATGGTGATATCGGGCAAGTGCTCCTCTACCTCTGGTCCTCCTCTGGCGGGTACTACAGGCGAGATGAAGGAGCCTTCCGTCGACAAGTCTGGTGGCATCCCAGTGGACGAAAAGTCCACACACTCTGAACCTGGGGACGTGCCAAAGAAGCAGAAGCAGGAGTACCGATTCCGAGAGGTCCAGCTTGGTATTTGGACACTTTACTACCCAATCACCAACTCCTGGAGAGAATATTTACCTGCTTTTGATTGGGTATGGGTTATCTATGATATGGCGAAAAGCCTTCCTATTGTCTGGAAGTTTATATTGGAGACATTGTCGCTTGGGCCGATATTCTTTGCTGTTTATTTTCTTTCGTCGACTCTGTCGAGTTTCTTACCAGCTCTTCAGTTGTATAACAACTCGACCCTACTAACCTTGGTAAGTTGAGCGATGCCACGGTCAAGTTGATATTCTGAAAAAATTTCCATAAGATCGAAAGCGCCGCGACAGGCAAACATGTGGCTCGCGAGCAGTTTGATCGCATTGGATACACTTATGTTCTGACGTTTGCATCCGGGTTTATACTTCGGAAACTAGAGTGAGCATTCGTGGCTTTTGTGAAGTGCCTGCTTATCCTCTGCGCCCAGACGTTATAGCCGACCTATACTAGAACAACGGGTTTCTTCCCACTTTAAACAACGCCTTCTGCAAGGTTCTTGTTTCTTCTGCATCCAGCAAATTAGTTCTGATCAGTGTTCCCTTGACAGTTCAGAGCCGTTTTGATCTCACAACTTCAGAAAACCCAGATGTTCAATCTAAAATCACACGAGCAAGCAGTTGGTTCGCGAGCGCGTGGAATATCCTTGGGAGTATACTAGGGCTAATATCGATTGGAGCCGACATAGTTGGTCATATGTCGGTGATAAGCCGGGTGGTAGGCTCGCGCGAGGATGGCAAACTGTTCATGCTTTTGTGTATATCGCGTCCTTTGGCGTTGTTCCTGCTCAATGAGAGCAACAACGAGAGTAAGTCGTGTTGCTTTCTGCGTGGCTCAAACTTACACTATGATATTAGAATATTATGCGATGATCACCGACTCGCGACGTTTACGTATGGACGCACTCTATACCTTGGGGACTAGTGAGACCTACAAAAAGGAGGTAATTGCCGATAACCTAGAGGGACACATCAACTCGCGTGTGTAGTACTTTTTGTGGGTTACTCGTGCAGGTCTAAAGCCAAAATTTCAGAGTACGATAAAGACAAGCGTTCTCTTGGGGATACGCCTCAACAAGAACCGTCCGATCAGCTATCGTCGCGTAATCTAATAAGTTATGGTGATGTTGACACATTATGTGATGCCCTACCTTTGGTATGTTTGCATATTTAGCAGTGTCTCGAGTTTGACTGTTTTTCCAAGTTGGCATTTGCGTGGAATAGCCTCCAAAACCCAGGCCGTAATGATCTATCCTCTTTGGTTCTCATGCAGCAAGCGGCCAGTTCACTCCAGAATACGTTGTTTAGCGTGATATACAGCGGAACAAGTATGGCCAATTTATTTAAGAATACGCTGGGGCTCTATGACGTGCTTGAGCTGAAGCCGACAATGGTTGACGGTGACGTTCTTTATCCCGAAGAAACGTTTAAAGACGAAAAGGGGATGTCCATCGAATTCAAGTAAGCAAACTTGACTCGCCGGGGACTAACAATTGACTCGAGTTTTCTTAGGTCGGTCAACTTTAAGTACCCGATGACGGATAAGATGGTCCTTGAGGATATGTCGTTCTCGATTAATCCAGGCCAGCTTTGTGTCATTGTCGGGGAAAACGGTCTGTTTCGTACATCTGGTGTGTAAAAATGACACTAACAACCTAGCAGGATGCGGTAAAAGCACCACCATTAATCTCATTACCCGCATGTACGACTGTACCTCGGGTCATGTGCTTATTGATGGGCGCCCACTCGGCGAATTTGCACTTTCAAGCTACAGAGCTGCGACGAGTGTAATGTACCAGGACTATAACCATCTTCCACTAACGGTACGTGCGCGTGTTGATTTTTATTTCCACTTCATCTTAGGGCCAATTTCACTAGATCCATGAAAATATTCTTTTGGGGCGACCGGATTGTGAAAACCCGGACAAAGCTGTAGAGGAGGCAGCTCGACTGGGCGGGGCATATGACTTTGTGCAAAAGCTCCCTCTCAAGTTTGGAACGAACCTGCTGCCGTCACACACGGGTTTCTCCACGGACTATTTTGGCGAAGATGAAGATGATGAGACTAAATACCAGAAATTCATCGAGGCGCAGAAGCCTACTAAGCTTAGCGGGGGCGAATGGCAGCGGCTCGCGGTATGTCGATCGATATTTTACTTGAATACATAACTGACGCCCCTCGCGTTTAGCTCTCCAAAACGTTCCTGAAGAATTCAGGCAAAGTTCGCCTGCTTTGTTATGATGAGCCAAGTGCAAGTCTTGACCCCAACGCGGAATATGGTCTGTACCTGGGTATATGCGAAATCAGTTTTTCTCTGACGCTTTGATTCAGAAATTTTTGAACGGTTGCGGCAACTTCGTGGGGATAAAACAATGATTTTCGTCACTCAGTAGGTGCTATGCGGGAACATATTACCGGGCGCTAATACCTGAATCTAGTCGCTTTGGGCACTTGACTAAACATGCGGACCTAAGTAGGAACAGTTTGATCTCCGTAAGAGTCGCAACTAACAACAAGCTAAATAGTTCTCTACGTCAAGGGAGGCTCGATAATCGAAAAGGGAACGCACAAGCAGCTTTTGGACTTGGATGGCGAATATGCCAAAATGTACAAGATCCAGTCCCAGGCATTTGAAGATGTGAGTCTGTCAAGATCATCGTAACGCCAGGGCCTCAACTTTTCGTTTCCAGTGAGATTGTATTGTCATTAGATCGTATCTGTGGACGTTAGACACGGAACAATATTAATGAGATGTACTGTAATTTAAGGTCAAATGCAATATCACCGTGGTTATATCCCGTGAAACGTATTGAGATCACATAAGCGGCTGGCAAGGGCAGCTCCGACTGACCATCACCCTCCTGCGCCGGCCGTACGCGTCAGCGTTGCGGCAACCTTTGCTCGCTATAAATCACGCTCTGTAGGGCAGACGCAACTTGACTTTTACTCTCGTTGCTCCGGATTTTTGTTTTCCGCTTGTCCGCAGAGCCACGACTTGAGCTTAACCCTATTGTTCGCTCGCGCATCTCTCCAATTGCAATATGGCCCTTGGGCGTCTTGTGCATTACGCTGTTGACGTAGTGCTCGTATCGACGGTGCTCGCAGGGGTGAAAAAGTCTACAGGATATGCGTAAGTCAACCTGTCAAGCGTAATATATAGTTAATTAGACAGGGACTAGCCCTCAAACATCCTTGATCACGGAGCCAACACTCAGAACCATTGCTGATCATTTCCTTGGAGCGGGAGAAACGGTTTTCAATATTGTACAGGGTAATGCGGTTACCAGCGAGTACTTCAAGCGAGAAGGCCGATAACCTTTTTTGAATGCAATGAAACATGACCCCACCACTACTCATTGTAATTCAATTTTGAGGTAATACATTACTCTAACACGACAATGGCGCATTGTGTCTCAAGTATTGCTGGCCTACTTTCCATCCTGAACATTCGGCCCCAGTACCGCCGCCAAAACAGGTAAAATGATGGGCAGTGCTTGCCCTGTAGGCGGTGTCTGGGTTCACACGGCAGAACTTTGCTATACTATATGTGCCTCTGAACTCCATCTCAGAGATACACTCTCTACACGCAAGCTCGCTAGTTGCATGTTGAACTTTTTATGTCACTCCCAGATCTTCCGCCTATTCATCCTACCGATCGGTATCGCGTGTTCCGTCACCGGGGGGCCGAGGAATCCAACGAGCAGTTATCCCTGCTCGGTGATCCTCTCCTCACCGCGGTCATCACGGACTGGATCATATCGAATCGACCAGGATGGTCACCGGGCGAGGTCTCGGTACGTACAGAGCAGCTTTAGCGCCTTGAAAACGTAAGCGCTGGTACAAACGAACGTGGCTCACGTTTGTTTGCTGGCAGGTCGTCCGGGCGGCGCTCATCAAGGGGAGTTCGGTGGCCGATTGGACGACGATGTATAACCTAGAGCAGCAGATTCAGGCGGCCGGCACAAGCGCTAGTATACTCGTCCGACGGTCGCAGGGGGCACAAGTCGCGGTATTCAAAGCGTACGTCGCCGCGGTGTATCTCAAGGGCGGCTTTACGGCGGTCCGGGATTGGATGACCGGTGTACTATCCTCTACTGTCGATTTGGAAAAGTTTGACAATCCTCCACCTCAAGTTGTCTAGAGTAGAAAGGCAATGCTGTATTACAAATTTACGAATTCATAAACACATTTTCGTTTAAATTTACGGTTTTGACTGGCGATTGGCCTCGTGTGTGTGTGTGTGTGCGATTGAAACGGTTTGGATTTGAGTTTGATTGCATGTGGTATATATATGATTTCATCTGTGCGTGTTATTTCGTACAATGCACGTGTTGGACGCATGTAACTTTTATGGCTCGTTGAGGTGTCACGACCATGTTGCCACTGCCTGCCTGAAACTTGACGTTTTTGCTGTGTGAAACTTTTCGAGGTTACCAGGTTACCCAGCGCAAACATATCAGGGCTTCAAGTGCAACTCGAGCGCACCCGAGGTCCCCAGGTTAACCTCGCACTCGACTGAAGCCTCTACTCCAACGTCGACTCGAGTGTAGGTTGTATGCGCCAGAGCTAACCAAACCCATCCAACCCTTCATTCGCACATCTACTCAATGATTGGATGCATTCAACTACCCAAGCTAGGTACGTATAATACTGTATATACCAACAGAAAATGCATTGACCAAGAAAAAAAAAAAAGTGCACGAAAACAAGTAATCAATGATAATGTGTACGTAGAGACAAACTAACGAGTGCATAAACAAAACCCATCTGTACACTAGAAACAAGGCATACAAAATTGCGCCAAGTGAAACTACTCGATAAGCAGAGCCAGCCCAGCCCGGTATGCATAAAAGAAACAGTGACGACGACGACGACGACGACGACAAGGGCATAGGAAAAAAAAAAGGACAAAGAGCGAGGTATGAGGACAAAGGGGGAATAATCGGATATATAGAATCTAGTCCACAGGCTTGCCCAAGTCATCTCCCGCACCAACACTCGCACCCGACGACTCGCTCGCACCCGGTTTTGGTTTCCGCGACGCAGCCGTAATCCTACGCATCTGGTCCCGCTCTGCTTCAATGTGCATCGCATACAGTCCATCCAACCGCGCCAAAGACGGGTTCTGCCTCCGTGTGGTAGACGCGACTGATTCTTCGCTTCGGGCAGCACGGTTCGCGACCGATCCAGAACGCTCAGACCGGATCGACGCCGCACCAGACCGAATCGACTCGTGTCCGTGCAAACTGCTTTCACCGTGACCATGAGACGAACTCGCAGGGGTATAGCCCATCGAACTTCCCGCACGGATAGCAGGATGTTGGATCAAATGCGGGCTCTTGCGTCCACTCGACCTGAGCCCCATACTCGTCGCAGGACGCAACAAATTGATGCCCTTGAACCGCGTCTGGCTCGCAGGTGGAGTATTGGTCACCGGTTTGCGCGGGTCGAGGCCTTGGTACGGGTTTGGATCTGTCGCGAGGTATGGGTTCGACTTGGTCGAAAAGTGCATCACCGTCGAGGTGCTCTTGTTCCCAGACGAGCCCAAGCCGAGGTTGAGACCTAGGCCGCCGGTACGGGACCGAGATGAAGTTGCGCTCGTGGTGGACACTGCGCGCGTACGCGACTGGACAAAGATGGGCATCGGTGGTTCTGGCTCGGCTTCCGAATCCGAATCAAACCCAAGCCCGCCCGACTCGAGCGACCGGGTGTAGACCGTATCGAAAAAGTCGGTCGAGGCGGGGGGCGGGGCAGAGCGCAGCGCAGCAACAGTCGAGGCAATCGAAGGTGGAGGTTGAAGCGAAAGCGGGGGAATGACTTGCGAGCGACGCACACTCAGAGGCCTGGAATGTGTCGGTCTGGAATGTGTCGTCGACAACGGGGGCGAAACATCGCCCGGGGCAGACTCGCTCATGAGCGTTCCACTGCGCGATGGCATGGTTACACTATTTCGCTGCGACGACGGGGCATTTGGAGGCGACAACGACCTTGCGCGGTCCAACGATTCTTCCCTTGTCCTTCTCGCACCCCCAAATGAAGACATGGCATTGGACATTCGAGATGCAGCACGGCCCTCGGTAAACGACGGGCGCACGACGGTCGCGTTGGTCATACGCGAGTCGGGCCTCAGCATCACGCCTGTTCTGCTCGGGGCACGCATCTCGTCCTCGTCGACTTCAGACGCCTCGGTGCTCGTGTCATGCCGCCCGCCATCATCGTCGTCCACGGCAACAATCTCATCATCGTCATCGACCGCAATAATCTCATCGTCGTCGGAATAGTTGGACCCGCTCGTAAAGGACGCGACCGTGTCTCTCGAAGGGAGGATCGTGCGGCCCTCGGGAGTTTCCAGGACAAGCGCGGGCGAAGGAGTTGGTGAACGGGCATCGACGGGCGACGCGGGCCTGGGAGGAATGGATGGGGTCCGCGCACGAGCAAGCGAGGGGGTGGCAGCCCTGGACATTGCCCTCGACGGGGTTGGGGCGCGGCTGCCTCCTGGGGGCCGCTTGACTGTTGCACTCCTTGATAAATCACCCCTCGGCCTCGACGCGCTGGTGGAGACCCGGACGAGACTAGCGCCGGGCAACGGTGGAGCTGCCGACGCGGCGGTGCCGACTTTTTGGGCCAGCATGGGGGTGGAGAGGGCCCTCCGGACGGTGTGTTTCGGGACCGGCAACATGGAGGGCCTTGCGGGGCCGGCGTCCGAGGGCCTTCCAATTCCCAGCTTGGCAACTGGGGGGATCTTGGGAGAGACAGGGGAGGCGGGGGAAAGCGACTGTGTGCTCAAGGCCGGCGAGAGGGACTTGTTGACGCTGGCGGGAGACAAGGAGGACTTGCTGGCTGTCCTGGCGCGGGGGGGCGGGGGGAGGGATGCAGGAGAAGACCCTGAGCCGATCGGGAGTTCGCGTACCTTGGAGACGGGGGAGCGCGTTGCAAATCCAGGCGAACGAATGCCCGAGGCGGGGATCGGACTGGTGGGAGGGAGGGAGTTTAGACGCGAGCCAGAGATGATGGAGCGGCCAATGGGAGCGGTGTTGGGGGCCGAGTTGGGTGCAGATCGCGAGGTGGAGGGTGCGCGGGCCGAGGCAGTTGGGACAGGAGAGACCGAGGTAGAGCGCTGGCTCGGGGGCGGAGTTGGGTCTGGGATGGACAGCATGCTCAAACCAACTGCCTTGTGCAAGAGAGCCTTGCGCCATGCCTCGTCTTCCGTGTCCTCTGGGCGCGGTGGAAGTGTGTCGGCCAGGACAGCGGCGCCAATGCTGCTCTCGGGGGCGAGACCGCCAAATGGGGCGAGGGAGGACTGGACGGGAAATTGATAGGATTGCAAGTCGACTGTCTCGGTCGGGTCGATAATGTCGGGGACTTTTAGGCGAGGGTGTGGGGGATCTCTGCGCCTGCGGTCGTCCTCGCGTGCGCGCATGTCGATCTCTGCCGAGTTGGCGGCGGTGACGAGGTCGTCGATGCGCTCCCTAATGACCAGCACACGCCCGCGCCGCTCCTTTTCGCGCAGGGAAGGGGCGGTGGAGAGCGACGGGGCGGGACATGTCGCGGTGCGGACAGGGGGTGGACGCACGACCGGGGACGGGGGCGGCGGGGCCTTGGCTGTCTTGGGCGACTCGGGGGCCTTGCTGGGTGTCCTGGGGCGGCCGACGCGGAAGAGATCGCGAAAGGTGGGCGAGGGCGTCTTTGCGGGGGGCGCGGGCTGGGCTGGGGTCAGCAGGGAGAGCTCCGAGTGGTTTGGCTTGGCGTGTGCGGGGGGCAGAAAGTAGTTGTTGCGCACGAGCAGCCGCAGACGGTACGACACATCGTCTGCGTCGACCGCAAAGCCCGGCGTGTGGACCGGATCGACCGACGAGTGGACCGAGGGCGTCGACGGCGACGGGGGCGAGTCGGGGCCTGTCTGCGACGAGCTCGACGGGGGATACAGCGACGACATGGTGCGCGAGCTCTGAGTCAGCATCGACTCGCGCTGGACGGCCGAGCGCGCATGGGGCAGGGGATAGGCCGGCTGGGGCGGCTGGTAGAACAGCGGGTCATCCGGCGACGACGGCATCTCCCGCGACAGACTCGACATGCGCGGGGGGCGCTGTGCTGCGTCAGCAAATGCAGAGAAATACCGCAGAAACTCACTGCGAAAAAGACCGTCTGGCCATGGCTGTCCTCGCTCTCTCGTGGGGGACGCGGCGACGTGCTGCGCGAACGGAGCTCTGGCGGCCGGGGCGCAGGCTTGGGAATGCGCGAACGCAGGCTGCTGCTCGGCGCCCCAAGGCTCGTGTGCGCGCGCAGTGCCATGTCGTCGTCGTCGCTTTCCGACTCTGTTTGTTCGTCTTGCGCGCTTATCCCGACTCCTGCCACCCTATATTGTTTGCCTTCATTTCAACACACATCACTCGACTCGGATGACACCACCTATCTGGTACAATAATACTACACACCCACTCCCACCATCTCTGCGCCAACACCGCGTTCAACGGCCGACCCCCGCACCGGACCCCCGTCACCCATCATCATCCACGTGACCGTACACACCGGCACGTGACACATTCCCTTTTCAATCTCGACTACCACCACAATGGGTGCGGTCCTCGCACTTCCCCTGACCGGTATATTCGGCACCGTCGCATCATCATGTATTGCCGGTCTGGCCTTTTGCTTCACCTCCACCGCAGGTATGTCCCCCACCGCTCGCCATCCCTTCTCATTCCCTCCTAGCATCCATGTTCTGCAAGTCATGTAATTGCAATTCATCCATCGCCACCCGCGTCGGATTTGCCGTACGTCCAATCATCCTCCCCGCACTCCACTCATCCCTTGCAGATCATATTTGCCCTCAACTCAATTCTCGCCTGGGTCATGCGCACCGATCGCGCCATCAAGCTCATCGAGAAATGGAGCTATGACTATATAAAAATGGACTGCACAAATGACAAGTGCTACGGCGTCCTTGCTGTACACCGCATCTGCTTTGCCCTCTGTCTCTTCCACGCTCTTCTCAGTGCTTCCCTTGTCGGCGTCAAGGACACCCGCGACAAGCGTGCTGCCATCCAAAACGGGTAAGCTCCCACCATCCGCTCTCGCTCCTACTCATCCTCTCCAGCTGGTGGGGTCCCAAGGCTCTCCTCTGGCTCGTGCTCCTCGCCGTCTCCTTTGCCATCCCCAATCCATTCTTCATCTTTTGGGGAAACTACATCTCCCTCATCGGCGCCACCCTCTTTATCATCCTCGGTCTCGTCCTCCTCGTCGATTTTGCCCATTCCTGGTCCGAAACCTGCCTCGATCACATTGAATCCGCCCCAGATGACTCGCGCCTCTGGCAGCTCATCCTCGTCGGCTCCACCATTGGCCTCTACACCACCTCGATTGTCCTCACCATCCTCCTCTATGTCTTTTTTGCCTCGTCAGGGTGCACCCTCAACCAGTTCCTCATCTCCTTCAACCTCGCCCTCTGCATCCTCGTCACCCTTGTCTGCATCCACCCCGCCGTCCAAGATGCCAATCCTCGTTCGGGTCTTGCCCAAGCAAGCATGGTCGCAGCCTACTGCACATACCTCATCGCCTCGGCCGTAGGAAACCACACCGACGGCAAATGCAACCCGCTCCACCGCTCCCCAGCACGCAACGGAACAGTCGTCATGGGCGCCATTTTCACCTTTTTAGCAATTGCATATTCAACTACCCGGGCCGCAACTCAAAGCCGGGCCCTGGTCGGCAAAAAGAAACCCGGCGCGATCGCCTTGCAGGGTGACGACGAATTCGCACACGGTGCAAGGGGGGATTCCGGTGTGGGCCTGATCACAACTCAGCCATCCAGAAAAGATACGCCGAGGTACCAGGCACTTTTGGCGGCTGTCGAGGCTGGGTGAGTTTAATCTCGCATGACGTACGTGAACCTTAGATCCTTTGTAGTGCTATTCCTGCTTCTGCCTTGGACGAAGGCGATGACGACGACGATGGCTCGCCTAGTGGTGACGAGCGCGACGATGAGCGATCGGGAACTCGGTACAATGTGGGTGTTGCGCTCATGACCGCACATTGACTAATCTCCTCGTAGTACTCTTGGTTCCACGTCATCTTCCTCATGGGCAGCATGTACGTCGGCATGCTTCTCACCGATTGGTACGTTCTTTTTGCTTTTTTCGTACCTTTCTGACATTATTCGATAGGAACGTCGTGAGCACTCGCCCGCTCCCAGACAACTCGGACCCGAACCAAGACGTGTACATTGGTCGGTCAGAAACTGCCATGTGGATGCGCGTCGTCTCGAGTTGGGTCTGCATCGCATTGTACATTTGGAGCCTGGTCGCACCCGTAGTGATGCCCGACAGGTGAGCCCTCGACACTACTCCAGACAAAACCTAACAAGTTTCAGGTTTGGTGATTTGTAGATCCGGTCGAGTAATACATTGCTTTGTTTACATGTAGCAGATATTGGAATACAGATGCTCTACACTCAATTTATGACGCGGTTTCTTCCTTGTTGTTGTTGTTGGGCCGCGCTTGGTCAATACTTCCCGCCCCAATGTCCCTGCCGATGACACCTAGGCATCGCTTGGCCAGCTCGCGTGCACTGACCCTTTCTCCGTCGTCTCTCTCACTGACGATCCGTGCCGCGGCGTCCATCCCGGCAATATCCACCAGCACGTGGAACAGTTTGTGCAAATGCGCGTGTGGAGAGCGCCGGACTGCATCGGCAATCAACAAACCAGGTGCGAGGGACGCATCAATAGCTAGCAGCAAGTCAATCAGATAAACACTCGCTCTAGACGACTAGCACTCACGCGGTTGACTCGCAGCATACTTGGACGGACTATCAGAATACGCCGCCCACAAGCTCCCACTCCACAATTCGTGCTTGAGCAACTTGCCAAGCACATAGAGCACTTCTTCTTCCCGAACCCTTGTACATCGCGGTTAGCTTTAGTCTGATGAGAAGGGGTCGGTTTACCTGGGAAACGGAACGTTGCCGCGTACAGATTCGTCCCGGACGTACTTGACGAGTGTATTCTCGCATCGTTCCAAGAACAATGGCAAACAAAGCGCCGCCACGCGCCTCCTCTCAGGTTCCCGATCTACCCCACCCCACCAAACCAATAAACACAAAGTTCCACAAGAACCTCGGACGCACCAGTTTCCACAACCGCACACACAAGCGCAAAAAGATCAAACGCCCAATACGCAAACCGTTCACGCGGGACAGGCCGCACACTCTCCGTCGTCGGATCCGACCCTTCCCATGACCCCCCGCTCTCCGACTCGGGACTGGGACTCGGGTTCAAAGGGCCAGTGTACAGTCCGCTTGCGGCGTGGAGTATTCGTGCGAGTTGGGTGATGACGTAGTCTGGTACGCGGGTACCACCGAGGTGTGGCACCACGTCGACTTCGAGCGAAGACAGTAACCCAAGGTCAAAGTTTTCTTCAGCGTCTTGGACGTCGAGCGGGAGCGATTCCGCAGCCGAGCTACAAGATCAGAATAGTTAGTATGGATAAATGCACCCGTAAGATCGTGAGGAACCGAGTATCCGGTTTAGGAAGAGCTTACCAGTCTGCGAGCAGGCCTCCACGGAACACGTCGATGATTTGCCTCCAGACGGCTTCGACCCGGCCGCCGGAAACCTCTACACACGGCTATGAGGTGGGGACAAGGTTCGAGTGGCGCATACAAGCTTACCTCCATCCAGTTTCGGCAACTCGAGGGTGCAGTCCTTGATAACCTGAAGCACACACGTAGTCGCCGTCTTCCACAATGGCATATCATTTCCAAACTTTGAAGGTGCAGGGCAATCGTATTTCAGCTTGATGGGGATGGAATAAGCCTGTACAAAATCAACACAGTTCACCCCACGTGGTCATGCCGACTCACCGACAGTATGTGATCCAATGTGCCATCTTCGTAAATTTGTACCAGTGTCTTGAAACGACCGTATATTTCGACAACCGCCGGCATAACCCGCTTCGCCAATGAGATATACGTCACTCGACGTGGCGGCCGGCCCGGATTTACATCAGGGACGTCAAACGCGGCTAGAAATGCGAGCGTCACAAACTCAGACAAGTCTGTGAGTACAAGCGAAGGAAGACCCGGGAAGCTCAGATCGAAATCCAACACCGTGTCCAGTACAGCGGATTGCACGGGCGTCAGCCCGTCGATATCGGGCCTGTAGTCGGGCGAGTGGGGATACGAAATGATTAATTTGAGGATGGCCAGACAACGTCTGAAACGGTCTAGGTTCCACTGAGAATGACTAGCCGCGTGTAGCCCCTTGAGTACATCGACAAAAGCTTGGAGGCATTCTTGGGTAAACGGCGGCCCGGAAGGAGACGCGTGTTGCCCCACGGCCGCACCGATAGTGTTGCATGAATCCCACATTTGTTCTTTGGACTTGTCGGCTATTGCAATCGTGTCGCCCTCGGCCTTGTTTATGCTGATCAAGCCTTTTTCTAAACATCGTAAAGCGGCAGTACTGGTGGTGCGATCATCTACTAGCACAGAGTCTGTCACGATTTGAAGGAACCTAGTCCACGCCCTCTCGTAATCTTCCAACTGTATGATTTTCGACACCAAGAAATCATTCAAGATGGCCGCGACAGCCTGGAATGCAAGAGTCTTGGTTTCGTACCAGGATTTGGACGCCGGGGCGGTGTACGTAGCTCCCAAGTTGGATGCAGGTGACATGGCAGCAAGAGTTTGCTCGATGGAGGTTGTAAGCACATTCATAAGTGGGAACACGATTTTCCACATGCATTCATTCCACGTTTCGCCGCTAAGCGTCGCGCCGTAAAACTGCAGCGTCCTAAAAAGAGTTTGTATGCTGCCGTTGCGCACCTCGGGACGTGAGTCTGAACAGAGGCCGAGCAACTCGAGTAATAAGAACATCCACAATTGGCTATACTCTTCTTCCTTTTCAGGGTCGCTTCGCTTGGATTGGACCGAATCAGACACACTCCATAACAGACTCTCTGCTGCAGTCAATGAGATGTTAGTATCAGGCTGCCGACCAAATAGGCCCAGTGTAGTAATGCATAGGCGCAGGTGTTCGGGTGACAGTACATCCAAATTATCGCACATCAAGGTCATCGACTGGAACGCGATTCGGACAAGCACGCTATTATTCTTTGGTTGCAGTGGGGGCGGTCTGAATTGCCGAGGGGTGGACGGAACGCTGGATTCCGGAGACTTGATGGACATAACATCATCCATAGGTGCAGCAGGATCACGAATCCCCATAGGTTTGCATACGTTCCCGAGCATCGCGAATATTATGTCCCACCCAGTGACAAGGGTATGGCCTGAGAATTGAAGTATGGTATGCAACGTTTCCAGTCCAAGTTTCCGTATATCAATGACAGTAGATGAGGGACCTTCAAGTGTGACTTGGACGGAGAGCGCATTCAAGACCCTACTCTGTACCTGTGATTGAAGTTCGCTCGTCGAGGAAAGATTGCGCGGCACGACAGTCAAGATCTCATCCAAAACCTCGGCAGCTTGCATGCGGATTCCAGGTGGGGCAGATCCTCTTGCAATGACCGACAGTAGATGGCTAACTATGGTGTTCCAAGCCACTTCTGGGCTACGGTATGCTAGCCTGTGTATGTTTAGCAGGGCCACGGCGCCAAGTTTAGCGATTCCATAGTCACCCGTCCGCTAAAACTGTGATTAGTAGCTAACCAACCCATGCATATATCAACCCACCAATGTACGAGTGACGTAAATTCCGCTTGCGCGTCGTCGCTGAAGGTTATCCGAGCTTGAAACCGCCTGAAGCATAGTTGACGATGACTTGGGATCATCCGTTGTCTCGGGCTGAGTACTCTCCGATTGCATTCCCACCATTGCCGCACTCAATTTGCAGAGCGCTCTGATGAAATCGCCAAAAGCTGAATCCTCCAAACTCTTAGACGCGTCGAATATTTTTTCAATGGTTGTCAAAATAGTTTCTGGCTCCAAGTCCATGAATAGCGGATGTCGAGGTGCGGACGAGGGCGACGCAGGGGTGGTGGGGGGCGTTGCGGCAGATCGTAATTTGCTCCCCAGCGTCGAAGACGTGCCAAGCACAGAAGAGCGTTTCCCAGCGGTGCTCACCGAACGTGCCCCTTTAGCGGTGAGTACGTAATCTGCGTTTTGCAGCAGTTCGATGACATCAAACCAACTTGTTCCCAGACTCCCGGCCAGAAAAAGTGTAATCGAAATGAAGGTTTTAAGGCATGCTAAATTGCGGTCTGATAGGCTGGGTGGAACGGAAGGCCCGCCGGAAAGTGCGGCTAGCCCCATACTATCCACTACACCAGGAGTCCTGGGTACCGATGATTCGACATATGATTCAAGGCTTGAAACAACTTTAGATGGGACAGCGAAGCGGGATAGACTAGTCATGAACGCGTCTCGAGGTACGGTGAGGCCAAGAGCGCCAGTCGCGTTGGTAAGGCTCTGCATTCCAACGAGAACATCGGAGAAGAGCTCCTCAGAGAGGTTAGTCGTGATGAAGAATGACAAAGCGGCGAGTAATCCCGGCCAACCGCTCTCCAGCATAGCATAAGTAGTCTTGAGCTGACGAGTGGTAACCTCGCCTTCGGGGAGCGTTGTAAGGTCGAGCGCTGGGGGAGCGCGGATGATCGCCTCACCCGCCGCTCGTGGGCGCTGAAGCATAATGGAGGTGTATTGCTGCAAAGTAGATGAAGAAAGGCTGTCTGCCAGGGAGACGAAACATTGCAGCGAAAGAAGATATATATATGTTTCGGGTATGATTGGGGAGTCTGCCTTGTCAAGCTGGTCAATGCTGCAAAACGTCACAATCGGGTCAAGGCTAGAGATTATCAAGGGGCCCACCATTGTAATTTCATTGCAGAGCTAGATGCGCTCAGGCCAGGTCCACTCGCCATCATTCCTACTACACCAGATATGGTTGTTGTAGCCGCGTTTGCAACCATGCCCGCGACCAACCCAACGTTACCCCCGTAAGCTGAGCTGCCCCCTGCAGTCTCAGCAGCAGCGTCCTTGGTCGAAATACCAACACCACCCATCTGAGAACTCACACCAAGTAATCCTGGCTTCTCGGTAGCAAGCCGCCGCAAGGCACTAACAAGAGCTGAGAATACGCCAGAGCTTCCAGATCCGCGTGAGTCGAAGCGTTCCCAAATATTGCGCATTAAATCTTGGTCGCTGCAGAGTCCGCGGACAATCTCCATAGCAAGCACACGCATCCAATGAGGGCGAGGAGCTTCACCACTATCGGCATCGCCAGCCACAATTTTGATAAAAAGCATGAGGAAAACTTCAGATTCCGTTTCCAGTTCTGCCAAAAATTGCTTTAATAGCAGGAAGACAACGCGAGTCGATCGAAGCGTAAGGGGAAAGTGCGGCCGGTCGGAGAGAGACTTGAGAAGTAATGGGGATAAATGATGTCTCAAAAGCATTAAAAGTTCCGAACGCTGCAAATGATGGGGTGAGTATTGATGAAGTTACTCTGGTTAAACAAGAACTTGCACTTTTGAAAAGTTCATAGTAGTTTGTGAGGGCACTTTCGATAAGTTCTAAGGAAAAGGTCTTTGGAAGTGTCTCTAGTTGTAAGTATAACGGCCGCTCTGAGTTTGCAAGCAAACAAAGATCCTGGAAGATGGCAAATGCATCATGGGCGGATGGAGCCAAGTGAGCCGAGGTGCCGTCAGGAAATTGCGCAAGCCCAGTAGTTGGTTGGTCTAACGAGTATCAACTTAGTTTAACTGACGGTAAGGAGTATTCGGCGTACCTGAGGGAACGTCTGTGGCTGAGCTTTGCCTTTGCTCAACGACAACTTTATCGAATATAAACATGACCAATTGACGAAGGGTTGCTGCCGCAGTCGCCGACACAACAGCAATGCGGGAGTCTTGTAGTTTGAAGCATAATAAAAGTGCCTGCAAGGAAATCATATGAACAAACACGTAAAGTTAACGAACAGATAGCAATAAGTACACACGTCTCCGAGCAGGTCGTCGTGAATATCCGGGAAGTTGGTCAGCAGTGATAGGAGAGTTTGGAGTATCTTCAACTGAATGTCTACGCCTTGGCTGATGGAATCAGACAGAACAGATATTATAGACGGAATAGACGTTTGGGGCACGGCACGCATCGAGATTAGGCGCTGAAAAGAACCAATAGATATGGCCACGACTTTGCTATTCCTTGTCGCACAACCCATAAATATAGGCTTCAATACTTCGTCGGCTTGAGGACCTCCTGAAAGACGGATAAGTAAAACAAGGTTACCAGCTCTATTTGATTACCATTGTGTAAGACGTGAATGGCCGAGTCCGGAGATGTACGCAGTATAGTTAACGAGCGCTCCGCTGCCTATATCCGCTCAAAACTATGCGCGTTCGTGTTATCAAGTAGCTTACCTCCCGTATTTCGGGGTGTTTTCGGCGCGTCTCGCTTGCCAATCCCTGGAGTGTGGGAAGTAACCCCGCTCAATAGCCCAGCACCGAGGAATACTCACCTGAAGCTCTGTTACTAAGAATGAAAGCGAGCTCATTGTAGCCTTGTAATCCCATATACAGGTGGCCTTTATTTGCAAGGACAAGTTTACTGGTTATTGTAATTGGCGGACATCTAGAACGCACCCTAAGGTCACGCTAGTTGAGTGAGGCTCACAGGCGGAGACCGAGGTGCGCGTAATTTCCACGTGATCAGGGTTGGGCAATTTGATAACATTGATATTTCTGTAAGTTTTCCACCATCTTAAATGGCTAAAGCAGACAAGTTCAATGCTTTTGCTTCACATAATACCCCCAAGAACGAACCATACAGTAAGCAAAACTAGCAACAATATTCTATGGCTTTAACTTTTTCGTAGCTTCTAGACGACCCGCCCATCCCCACAAACCCACTGGTCTCAAGCACAAACGCGGCGTAGTTACGCTTGGAAACGATGGTGACAATGGCGCCGATGGGTATATCAACGGCGGGAATAACAACGGCATTCCCCTCCACAAGAAAGGCACACAGCCTCGGCAAGTTTTAATACCTGAACGAAAGCGGCTGCCGATTTGGAATGGACGAAAAGCTCTCGTCAAAGCTGTTCAAGAAAATGACACATTGATTATTTTAGGGGAAACCGGAAGTGGGAAGACAACCCGTGAGGCTTAGATGCATTGGCCTGCGCATTATTCTCACTGTTCGCTTCCCAGAGGTCCCTCAGTTTCTTCTTGAATCCAGCATAATCGGTAACGGGATGATCGCAGTGACCCAGCCCCGTAAGGTTGCCGCCATTTCACTCGCAAGTCGAGTATCCGCAGAACAAGGCACCCCATTAGGCGGCACCATCGGCTATTCGGTTCGATTTGACGAACAAGCGGGCCCGGATACACGTATCAAGTACCTTACGGACGGAATGCTGGTCAGGGAGCTCTTATCCGACCCATCTCTCTCGCGTTATAGCATCATCATTGTGGACGAAGCACACGAACGTACACTCCGCACCGACATGTTGTTAGGCAGTTTGAAGCGCATACAGGGGGATCGGAACGGTAACATCAACGTTACCAAAGCAAACGACAAAGGCAAGGGGAAGGTAGCTTTAGGAGGCCTTGGCCCCCTCAAGATAATTGTGATGAGTGCTACGTTAGACGCTGAACGATTCAGCCGGTTCTTCAATGGGTCCGTCCATCAATTTACCAACTGCGGGCTTGACTAATCGTACGCAGGGCAAGGATCGTCTATGTTAAGGGTCGTCAACATCCGGTCAAGCTGATGTACCTCAAGGATAGCACAGTAGACTATCTAGACACAGCGCTAAGAACGGTTTTCCAAATCCACTTGAACCAACCACTAGGAGATATTCTAGTATTTTTAGCAGGTATGATTATAATCACCGCGGATCGTGACGTACTAATGACAATATAGGGCAAGAAGATATCGAGAATCTTGAAAAAGCTATTCAGTCTTACGCTCGCAAGCTACTCACGAACCCTATCCTAATCTGTCCTATGTACGCTGCTCTCCCAGCCCATCAACAAGCGCGAATATTCCAGCCACCTCCTAAGGACACCCGGAAGATTATTCTTTCCACAAACATTGCCGAAACATCTATTACTATACCCGGAGTGAGGTACGTTATTGATAGCGGTATGTGTAAAGAGAAAGGCTACCAAAGTCGCAACGCTGGCACAGGTAAGTCTAAGTCGTTTGATGAAACATTCGACTAACCGCCTCAACAGGGATCGAAACCCTCACTCTCTGCCCAATTAGTAAATCGTCGGCTATACAGCGTGCTGGCCGTGCTGGTCGCGAGGTCAGTGTAATGCCACAACATGAATCGGTAGTCTTACCATCGCGCTTCAAGGGACCCGGCATTTGCTTCAGGCTATATACTGAAAAAGCCTACGGATCGCTTGAAGACATCCCGCTCCCCGAAATCCAACGATGCAATCTTACATTTGCCACACTCCAGCTGAAATGTTTACAGCAAGATCTCTCTAGCACAGAATTTATTGACCCGCCACCATCTGACGCCGTCGCCACTTCCTTAATATCACTTTTTGGTTTGAACGCGTTGGATTCGACGGGCCAAATAACACCGTTGGGTCGGAAACTGGCCGCATTTCCGTTGGATCCCCCATTTGCGCGTGCGCTGATTGCGTCAGAAGAGCTTGGTTGTTTGGTGGATATCATTGATATTTTAGCTGTCCTGTCTGCTTCTTCGAAGGTCATGCTCGACCCTCCAAGTGAGCAACGCGAGGCAGCCGTGGAAGCCCGACAAAAGTTTGTGCATCGGAGTGGCGACCACCTCACGCTGCTCAATATTTTGAGGGCGTATATGGATGTGGATCGAGCAAACGATCGTGGCAATACGCGAAGTTGGTGCAACTCTAACTGGTTTGGAGAAAAAGCTCTACGAGAGTCTCTTTCAATTCGCGCCCAGCTTAGATCGACCTGCCAGTACATGAAGATGGATTGCACAGAAAAAGCTGGTGACACGCAAGACAATATTTTGAAGGGCTTGTTGGCGGGGTTGTTTATTAATACCGCACTCCTACAACCAGATGGGAGCTATAAGCAAATTGTTGGGCAACGTGTAAGTGCGCATATTAAATAGGTCGGTATCTTGACTAATTGCATCGAACACTAGTTGGTAAAAATCCACCCAGCTTCTTCATTATCCACTAGGAAAGCCACCGCCATACTATTTGACGAGCTTGTAAGTTCGGGTCATTCAGTTCTCGCACAGTGACCCAACAAATTCGTAGACCTACACATCCGCTATATATGCCCGTGGCGTTTCAGCAATACCCCGGCAATGGATTATGGAAGTGCCTTTTTTTGCTGCAAAAGGGGCAACACGATAATTACTTTACACAAACTTTACTGTCTTTTCAGTTTAAAATATGTACAGGGTGCTTACACCAATCTCACGACCCCAGTATTGACAAATTCTTCAACTACAAACCCATTAGCGGGGCGTTTGACCACCCCCGTCTTGTCGAGAATGCTGCTCCAATCCAATAATGTTAATCTTGGTTAACGTGAGACTTTTCAGATGCACATTACCTGAGCGTATCTGCAATCACCTTGCCTGGAATAGCGCCGCAGTCTTCAACCCAATGCACAGTTTTAAGCCATTCACGAACATCCGATTCTTGATATCCAAACCGCTCGCGAATAAAATCAACATCCGCCTTTTCACGCTGCTTTTCGTCGTCAAAATGTATCACATATTCTGTCAATTGTCCGAGGAAATTTCTGAGAGCGCCTGGATCGGCGCGCTCGGAGGATGGGTGCGCGGCAATTAGCCATGATGGCCATGGAGTTGGCACAGAACCAATCTATATGTCGTCAGACAAGGGACGAAATGAATAATTGAACACACAAATCTGGCTTCACCGGCGTCTACATGGGGTTTTGTCGTAAACCTTTGAATTGGATTGGTCAGCGATGAGTGAGCATTCCGCACAGGTTCAAATCTCACCATTCCCAAAGGAACGCGCTGATCTCCAGTCGATCAGAATAACTGAATTGATGTTATTCAATCTGCCCACCTTGTTGTTCCATCGTTTACCGAGGCGATCAACCCATGAAGATTGTTGTTCACTGTATCACCCCGCATATAAGCATAAATTGACCACTGGGGTTTGGTGAGTGATTGACCTTGAAATTCGGGTACCTCAAATTGGCCATTTTTATCAACCCATTTATTTTGCATTGCCCTATAATTATAACGTGAGTCAAAACAATCGACAGTTAGATTAAAGAACATTACATCAATCTAGCCATGGTCTGAGATCCACTATGTGAATATCAATGGCATGTCTCATAAATTTAAATATGTATCGGGCTCGTGCTCACCTGCCGACCCGTGAGATACCAAGCTTTGATCCTCGAAGGTCATCGATCGACTGATATTTGCTGTCTTTACCCGTCACAACGGCCCTGCAAAATCCTCGACACGCACACATAATTTAGAACGGAAAACGTACCAATTTAATGAAGTTGACACGTAGGAGCCTACTAGCTTATATGCCTGGGAGCCGTTTGCGATCCCAGCGATCAGTGCGTCAGTGAGTGCCCTGCGTCGCGTTCACCACAATATTGATTGATATAACGATTAACAATCGTTCGATGGAAAGCTGTGTGCAATGCTAAGACTTACACGGCAACGTCAATTTCGTTGTTTTGAAGTGCGGCGATCATAGCCCCAGTACCACCTAGTTGTAGTTAAGTCTATGCAGCGTTCCTTGAAAGCACCCTCGCTAACCTGGGAATGAGCTGAGGGCGAAAGTTTTGCCTTGATCTACGTCTGCATACTGAGATGGACTATGAGAACTAATCTAGTACAGTAGCGGACTTTATAATCACTTACTTGCAGCAGAGGTGACGCAAAGTGCTCGGGGACATATCCCACTCTCAGCATTGACGTAGTCTTAATGTTGTGAGATCCGAAGAGGGCAGGTGGTTAAGAGTTGAAAGTTCCTGGACGGAGCGTGTGGCACGTTCGTAAGGATCCTAAGCCTTCGCCAGAAAAGGACGTCAGCCTCTTCCCACTATTTGAAATTGGTCGGGTGACATCGGCAAAACTGGGCGGAGCTCGCGAGCACTCGCTAAGCTCGAGGAGCACTCGGGAGCATGAAGAGCACCGTGCTCCTGGGGCTCCCAGATGCTCCTCGAGCTTAGCAAGCGCTCGCAAGCAAATCGATCTTGTGAGCGCCCGCGAGCGCCCCGGCTGATTTTGGTGACGGAGGCTAGTGGACGAATTTTGCCCAACCCTGAAAAATCAAAGTTCCGAGAGGCAAAATTGACCTTCCGTTTTCAGATGAAGGCTTAAGCTTGGCTCCAGGTAATTCTTAAGGCTTATGAATGATTTCAAAATTCAGAAAAGGAAGCTATCCGGACTCATGCGATTGATCGGGATGCACATGGAAATCAAATCGGGGGATCGTGGATAGCGCTATTGCCCAACAACTACAAATAACTTCGCCCTCGTTCACTCGACCAAACGGAGCGATCTATTTACGCTATGTCTTCGTTAACGTTACTTCATTTCAACGATGGTAAATGACACGTCTAACAATACGAGGTCATCTAATCCATGCATCTCGCGTAGTTTACCGCGTCACAAAGCAGAAAATACAGGGCAGCAAAGAAACCATTGGTGAGAACGAGTGGTCGCTTGTTTAACGCGTTATTCATATTATTCAGATGTTACCCAATTTGCTGAGGTTGTAGATTCTTTACGTGATAATTGGCCCAAACGCGCAGATGGCAAACGCGATGGCCTTGTGCTATTCAGTGGAGATTTATTCAGCCCAAGTGTCGAGTCCACAGTGACGCGTGGTAGCCATATGGTAAGTCTAATTCCTCCCGATGCAAGTCGCCTGTGCCGAGGTATTTCAGGTCCCTGTTATGAATCATATATCTCCAGACGTATCACTCACTGGTAAGGAAACCTGATTTTGGTAACGGGAAGGTGTCATTTACTTGATTATTAGGTAACCACGATTTTGATGTGAGGTATATCATGATGACTGGTGAATTAATGTCCTCATTGCCTTGCAATTGATTCGTAGTTCGGTGTCAGTATGTTCAATACATGTCATCAACCGTCAACTGACTTCCAGCTCAAGTATCCACACCTATGCAAACTCATCGACGATTGCACGTTTGTGAGCTCTGGCTTCTCTGGCATAATCTAGTGCACTTAAATATATTGATTGAATGATCAACAGCCTTGGGTCTTGAGCAACATAATTGATATCGACACCAACTCAGTTCCCGACAAACTTACCAAGTATCAAGTTTTCGATCGCGGCGGGGTTAAAGTTGGCGTAATTGGACTGGTCGAGGAGTGAGTTAGTTGACTAATCTTCTGTTGCTGCTGCTGAGGTAGTTATGCCTCTTCCAGGGAATGGATTACAACCGTTCCTTCATGGCCTTCGAATTTTAAGTATCAATCAATGGAAGATACTTGTAAGAGCCTTTCTCAAGAACTTCGCGACCCCAGTGGGCCACACAAATGTGATATCATACTGGC
Source organism: Ceratobasidium theobromae (assembly GCA_037974915.1). Classification (NCBI taxonomy): domain Eukaryota; kingdom Fungi; phylum Basidiomycota; class Agaricomycetes; order Cantharellales; family Ceratobasidiaceae; genus Ceratobasidium; species Ceratobasidium theobromae. Next base: position 927,132 of record JBBBZN010000007.1, read on the forward strand.
GTTGACGCATGCAAGGTTAGAGTTTTGGATACTCTCCCCGATCAACGCTAATCCTGGTTTAGGCTTCCAAATGTAAGATGATGAACGAAATAGTGATATTTCCAACTCGACCCGTTTTTAGGACATCGGCTTGGCTAAAACAGTTTTTGCCTACTCAAAAACGTTAAATAATGCTGCAAACAACCATGGGGTCGATGTATTATTTGGAGGCCACGATCACATGTCAGTCTACCTATTTGATCTAAACACAGTGATGAAACTCTATCTTAGGTATTATGTTGGGCGTGGGGCCCAGGAATGGAAAAACTACGATTTGAATAGCACTTGTCTCGGGAGCGAGGATGACGATGGAGTATTGTACGTGTGTTAAGCCTCAGTTATAGGGACATGCTGATCAGCTCTGTAGTTTGGTCAAAAGTGGCACCGACTTTCGAGACTTGAGTGAATTGACGATTGAACTTGAAGACACACCGGAGGGGAGTGTTCGCCGCAAGTTGGTGAAAGAAATATATGGTAAATTTCTGTGTATGTTATTAATCCTTCGGTCACGACTCGTATATAGGAATACGACACACTATTAAGCCCAGCCAGCGTTCTTCTCCAGCTGTATCCAAGATTATCCAAGCTCAGCTTGATTCAGTCTCCTCCACCTTGGCATCACCAATCTGCCACTCCCTAACTGAGTGGAACGCTAAGTCTGATGTGGTTCGCACCGACGAGGTAAGTCGGTTATAATCCTATGTATATTTATAACTAAGTCCGTATAGTCTGCCCTAGGTGACTGGATAGCGGATGTCCTCCGCCACGCATATGATGACGCACTGTGCGTTAAAGGGAACGGCCCTGCGGATGGCGTTCTCATTTGCGGTGGAACCCTGCGTGGCGATTCTGTATATGGGCCTGGTATGTACGAAACTTTTTATTTTGCCCCGCTGGGCTAAATATACGCGAAGGGGACATTACGCTAGGAGATTTGATGGAAATTTTGCCTTTTGAGGATCCGGTTGTCGTCAAAGCGCTGGATGGAGAAGCTATCTGGAGCGCCTTAGAAGCTGGGCTGTCGACCTGGCCGGCCCAAGAAGGGTGTGTTTAATTGAAAATTTCTTAGCTCAATAATTTGACGTCATGAAAACAGACGGTTTCCAATCATCTCGGGTATCCGCGTTGAATGGGACTCGCGGCTCCCTCCCGGGAATCGAGTCACAGGCATTTGGTTAGCGGAACAAGAAACGACCAGCGATGATGTGGTCTGTAGTAAAAATGGACAACCCGTGGAGCGCGATTCAACTAAGGTGTACCGCATTGTGACCCGAGAGTACATGGCCACCGGACACGACGGCTACGATGCGTTGAGGGATAAACCATACCTTATCGACGACGAAAATGGCGTAATGATGAGCTCAATTGTGCGAAGGTATCTATTAGGTTCGTGCCCAAAACTATTAGATATACTTCACTTAATGAAACGCGTATAGGCTCGCAATATATCCACACCTTCAAAACCCGAGAAAAACATACACACAACTTCCTTTCCCAATCATCTATGCATACGATCTCAAAAGCTAAACAACGTTGGCTCAAAGCAACCGAGATAATTCTCAACGAACGACAGCGCGCCCCGACTGGACAGCTAATTACGGAGGTTAGCGATGCGCATAGGATCGCTCAATGTGAACATATGGCGGATATCGATAGGTTTGACGGCGCCAAGGCACGACGTGGAGACGCGTGTAAAGCCACAAATTCCAAGGGCACAATAGATTTATTCGTGGTCTCGCCAGTTATTGACGGGAGGTTGAAGGATCTCGGCAGAGTATCGACGTAACCTTTACAAATTTACAATCAAACCCATGTATTTGAATCAATGAAGTGGTAGAAATAACAGTTCAGCGTCGATTGTGCATGTTTGCTAAGATGAATAGTGTGGCTAATTGGCTCCAGTGGGTAACCATGCGTGTAACCTTATGTCACAATATAAGCTCACCGTAGATGAGTCCGAGGAATGGTTGGCGGATTGTGGGACACCAAGCCTGCGTTCTGGCCGAGCTCCGGCTGTAATCAGGATCATGGTCTCGTTTTTACAGTAATTCATTTTTTGTGCTATTGAGTATCACTAAACCTTATCGCCCTACACCATGTATATGCATTTAACAGAGATGGCTCACTGAGAATGCATTCGTTTAGAAAGATATGGTATACTTCGTGTGTGCAAATAATGCGAGAAATTTAATTGCGAAGACTAGACACCATGCCCGCGAACATTATCGTTATTCAGCACATTTCCGACCCCTATGTTTGACAAGGTGAGCGCGTCTGCCTTGTTGCTCGTGGAGATGTCATCTATCCTACGGTCCTTTTCTAACACGAGGAAAGATATGACAACGAGGTCAATTATTTCTGTAGCTCGGGGATCGAGTGTCAGGATGGCTGGAGATAGCGTTTGAGTGGCATGGTCGAAGCGAGATCGTTTGAACTCTGCAATGCCTCCTTTCCCTCCTTTTTCAAATAGCTGTGATAACAAAGTTTGGATCACGGGTGAATATGGGATAATATCCAGAGTACTTACAACCATTTGGAGTCCAGGACCGAAGCCTCTCCACTCATACTTTCGTCCTTGATCATCTGAAAATGACACAGTGCTGATCATCATAATGTCACTAGTTGCAAATCTGCACAGCCTAGGGAACTCACGTCGATAGGATCCGCTTCTTGAAAACGCTGCTCGTACTCGAAGGAGATTTTCCCTCAAACGATATTTTGTCGCTGAAAAATTCCCGCCACTGTAGGGAGGCAATGATAGGCTTGTTCTCCCAGTCGTCTGTTGGCTCTTCGGATTTACGATAAGTAGTAACCATATCTTTTCCATCTCTAGTTTTGGCTGCCGCAGAATAACACGGTCCCGAGCCATTGATAGGCGCGAGCACCGTGTTCGATGGGTTGTCCTTGCTAAAAACAAGCTGAAGATTCGAGACGAGTGTTGCCTCGGTCTCAAAGGTAAATGTCGATTCTGAAGCCATCGAGGAGGGGTGATTGGGTCAACCTATGGTCCACGGGCGCTATATGGTAAAGGCCCACACAGCCTGGTAACCTGTATAGCACTGCTGTGCCATCTGGTGAGCTTGGGGGCATGGTACAGGTCCACCCACGGCTAAATTTGGTTTATCGATCATCTGTTCCATTGCGCAGAATTGCCTGGACATGGATGTGTCAGGACAAGGGCTGTGTATAATAAAGTTTGACGATGTGAATGAATCGCGGTACAGGGATGCACCCCTTTTTTCATTGAATGAGTATCATCCATGCAAGGAGAAAGTAGAACAACCTAAATAGAAGTAGAATTCAAGCTCAAAATCATATGAAGCGGTACAGGCAACGTACAATAACGGGTATACCGCGAGCAGCACACGCTGCGGCTCTAATTTTGTCCCATCAAGGAAGTTTATGGCAGCTGATAAGGTGGGGCTCAGTCATTGGATGGGTCTATGGTTCACTTGACGCACCCCAGACACACCAAGCCCAAGCTGCAATAGCAACGGGAGCCCGAACGTAGAGGACTCGCACAAAAGTGGAAATGACAGCTGCCAGAACTAAATTGGGGAGGTAAATTTCAGCCTTAATAAAGGAACTGACTAACCTAGCGGAAATATGCAGTATCCCAACACACAGAGAGACTGGAACAGCGAGCTAGTGGAGAAAAATCAGACATGGATTCCAATGTTAAAGCAATACGCACACTCGGCCGCCCAAAAGTTTAGCGTTCAAAGTAACGACCAGGGACCCAAGTGACACAATGACGACCACGCCGGTAAATACACCAAGTGATTGGGTGGGTGGTGCCTTGGAGGCGATATTACTAAGTGCAAGGCAGCGAAGTGTTGATCGGCTTACATTTATGCTCAATAGAATGCCAAGAGCGAGACAAAGGATCAAAGGACCCCATAAGTCCCAGTCTCTGTATGCAGAATATTTTGTAAATAATCGACGTTGGTCTATGGATGCCTATAGACCTTAGAACCTCTCTCCCAGCACCAGCCCTACGGGGATATAGGACTTGAAGCAGTTTGCTGTAGATCGACAGCAAGTCTCGTGCCTACATGGTTATGTAAAGTAGGGTGTGGGGGAAGGGAATGTGCCTACAATGGTTGCCGTTACAGGTTCGTCCAGAGTATCAACCCCAACATATCTATAATAGTGTCAATAGACAGCAGAATGTGCGGAGGAAATTCAGTACCTAGTTTCGAGCCGGACATCGCCATATTGTTGTCGTGTACCATTTGATTGCACCGGTGCACTAACTCTACCACCCGACGACCCAATATTACCAGACAGCGCAGGATTGGGCGTCAACACAACGGGTTCCAATGGCGCCTTTACACCTGGAGTTGGTGGTACTGAATCGCCATGTATTGTAGGTTGTGTAAACCCTGGAATATCTTCGTCGTTAACATCGTCGTCATCTGCAACGATGTACCGTTGCGGAGGCGCGGGTGAGATAGACATTGTGGTTGTCAAAGAATTACAAATATGTCACGTGAGTGTAGGTACTGTATAATGTGCCAAGCACCAACAAACGGCGTCATTTCGGATAGGGGCAACTAATTATGGGCCACTTGAGCTTGTGCAACCACACTCTCGTCAGGCTGCGCCGCGCCATTTTCTCAAAGTTTGAATTTACGACGTTACGACGCGACACGTTGAACAAGATAAAATCTACCTGTTTTGTAATTACCAAGCATGGCAGACATGTTTGAAACTTACCCACCTCTCCCACCGTCGCCTCCTTCTCAAGTCTCATTTCCAAGCAACCAAGCCGATCGAACCATCCCCTATGTTCGAACTTCTTTCTCTTCCGGATATATTCGCTCCAACTCGGTACACGAATTATCGCCTATTGCAACATCACCGTCCACGCCCAGTCTCCGGTGCCATTCGCAAAGCCGCGGACACAGATCTACCAAGAGTTTGGGTACTCAAAGCGCGCCTCCGCCACTCCCGCTGCCGAAAGACCACATAGATACAGGCTATAACAGCAACGGTGAGAATTCAGATGCCCGGATCGATGTTGTCGTTCGCCAGTGGAGAATGAGACGCAGCCAAAGTGATTCCCGAATCGCTCGGGGGGAAGTCGAGAGGTCAAAATCTTTGCCATCCCTTCCTGTAAGTATATAGTCTAGCGAACTCAGTCGCTGTCCTAATACGGTTATTCAGGAGAACCCAAAGATATGGACTCCCTCCCAATTGGCTCAATACTTGCTCACAGCACTCCGCTTCAAATCAAAGGTTTCTGGGATAGTTTCTGTTCCCAAACCGGTCGCCCAAGACATTGCAAACTTTGTGGTAGAATATAAGCTGAACGGTCGGGCCTTCCTACGACTAGAAGATAGAGATATCGAAGAGTAAGTTCTTGTATGCTGGTCCTTGTCAATAACTTACACTGAGAAAAGCATGGGAATTAACCAACTCTGGCGCGCTGTGCTCATGTCCTCTTCTATGGAGCTACGGAAAAGCGTGCTGAAAGGCCGCATCTGGGGATTTGGGCCCGAGGACGATGATAACGAGTTTGTCGGCAGCCCCACACCTGAGAATGGGCTCCGCGTCCCAAGCACTGTCCTCGAGCGCGAAGAGGTAAATATGCAGGATTCTATGCTGCTATCACATAGATATACCCCCCCATTTGCATCTTGCGATCTCGATACACTTCGATCGAACGGGTATTTGCCTCAAAGTTCCTCCACGCTTGGGTTTAACTATGATGGATTCAACTATACCTCTCCGCATCGCTCCACTCGCCCACGTGCTGAATCTGCTTCCTCGGCCGCGAGTTCATCCGCCGGCCGGGTTCGAGAAATGGTGCGCAACCTAGAGAGAGCGGCAAGTTCGTCGGAGGATGTCACCCGGGGAAATGAGGATGCGGGTTTTGCCAGCAGCGAGTTTGCTTCGGAAAGCGACGAAGATTCCGAGCTTGCCATTGTCGGTAACAATACCATCATGGGCTACGGCCCGGGAAACCGTTCGAATGAGGGCGCAATACTCCAATGCTTAAGTCCCGGATCGAACGGGGCAGTGGTAATCGCGTCCCCTTCAATTTCTCCTTCCTCGGGGGCATCACGAACGAGTACCTCTGGGCTTATTAAAACCCCGCCGCCCACATCCCTCACCAATTTATACACGGTCTCCCACTCTAGTCACCCCTTGGCTCTTCCGGGGCCGGATCTTAGCAAGACAAAAGAAACTCAAGATGAGGAACCTACTATCGAGGCCCTGCTTCAGGAAGAAGAGCCCTGCGAAGGCCGACCTCGGGCGACCTCATGGGGAGCTAAGGCGTGGGAGGAGGAATTCCCAGGGGGGACTAGTCGCCGCGTGCTCGCTAGTGCTCCGATCTCCAAGACAAGCACCGAACTTCTGGCTAATACCAAGTGTAGCCAGGAGGAAATGATCAAGGTCCCTCGGTCAGTCTGGGACAATTTGTGCCGACGCTTGGACGAGAACGAACGGAGAATAGCTTTGCTCGAAATGCAGGAAGCTGAACAGCGAAAAGAGACTAGAACCCCGGGATCCAGCTCGGCTGATGATCAACACATTCCCAAACCTTCACTGCGTGGGGTTTTATCGGCCACAACCTTGCCACCCTATCTCGTGATAGTTAGCGTTGGTGTTTGTGCACTGGTCGCCGAGTATGTTTTTGGACGCGTGGTGGGGCGGAAGCCTCGCACCTGACTATATGCGTTCAAAGTGTTTGATTATGCGTTGACGGACTTGTACCACTAGTATTAGTTAGTGAAACCTTACGAACGAGTAACAGTTATATACAAAATCCCGCTTTGACAAAAACTTCCGCCGCAACACGTAAAAAATATCCGGAGCTCTGAGTGGGACACTCATCACTGTATTAAAGCCTATGCAAACGTGGTTAGGTCACTTTCAAATAAGGGTGAGACCTTTTCTCACCCAAGAACCACTCTCATCAGAGCGTACCCGACGGTAGCAACGACCTAACAAAATCAGGACGTAATTCCCGAATAACCCGCCAACAACATACCATCGTGGCAATAACGCTGGCAGGGACACCGTTCTTCAGGAAGTCGGTGTTTGACAGGTACACTTTGCCCATCTCATCCTCTTGTGTCGCGCTGCCATTGGTTGAGTGGTGAGACGATGCAATATAAACAGTACAACTTACGCGGTTTGATTTGGGAATCCAGATACTGGCATACCCATGCCGCTAGGGAAATTTGAATCAGCTATATACCAATGAAACTTGATTAAGTTCCTTACGCAGAGCAAATTAGACCAGTGATGAACACCAAAAGTCGTGGATGGGGATCTGGGAGGTTAGAACCAACTTCCGCAGCAATTGGCACCAGAAGAACGCTTGCAATAGTGTGACTGATGAAAGTCGAAATTATCTGCAATAAGAACAATCAGCATCACAAAAAATTCAGTCAAATAAGTCAACTAACCAAGACAACCACAGACAAAACAACAACAATTTCATAGAGTGCCAATCCCTCGACTAAGCCACGCACGCTATCATCCACTGTTGCCAGAAGCCCACTAGAGACTACTGCCTTCCCTAAAGCGATGCCTCCCATGGCCAAAAAAACGATGGTCCACAAGAATTGCTCGAAATCCTCCTGCAAACAAAGGTTAGACACGTTTGGGGGCTAGAAGATCGCTTACTTTTGTTAACACGTTGGTTGAGAAGAACGCAACAATGGGAATTATGGCAATGATGCCCATGTCCCCAAGAACATGTTCAATTTGATGAGCAACACACCACAATCCGATGGTTATCAAACAAACAAACGAAACCCAGTATTGCTTTATCGTAAAATTTTCTTTGGTGGGTCGAATAGGCCGAATCCGGAGTTCAGTGCCGTCAGGAGCAGAGCCAGGCTTGTAAGATACGAGTAATAACAACCATATCAAAATAATTGTGACTGCTGACACCGGAATTGCAACTGCAAACCACTGAAGCCAATCGAGCGGTGGATCCATATACTGAAGAGTGATCAAATTCTGCGGTGACGAAATGGGAGAGCTTTGACCACCAATATTGGCCGCCAACGCAATAGCAAGCTGTATGCGCATATATCAAGCAGGGCGTAATGGTTTGTTTACAAACGACTCACGATCAAGCATGGGGCGAAAGAAGAACCTTGTGGCAATGTGCGTAATATCGGCTACGATTTGCGTGCGATTAATACGAGCAACCAAAACGGGAAAGTACAGACCTTAATCAAGGTAAAACATAAGGTCGGCGCGGCAACATTGCTATCCAGTTTACATATTATATCAGAATCGTATTTGACGGCTCACAGAGCTCTAACAGACCTGATCCACATGCTAGCAAAGCACGAGACACCCATGAAAGAGAGTAGAACAACGCTCGGTCTTGTACCTGCAATGCTGAGAACACGAGTGATAAGTACTCGGTCGATATTAGTCTTCGAGAGGGCTGAAGCAATAGTGAAACCTCCAATCAAGAGCATAATAGTTGGGGAGAACATCACTGAGAATATATACCTTTGAAACCCAGTACATAAGCTAACGTATAGACAAAGTTATTTGTAGACCTACTTGGTAGCGTCTTCCGCACTCAGGCGTTTATAGGGTGGTTCTGACCCTCGAATTACACGCAGGCAGACAACCAACAGCGGGACAGCCATTGACGTTATGAATAATGGTATTGCCTAGAGTGAGAGTTTAACAGAATAAATGAGGCATTCAATGTGCATACCTCAGTCGCCCATAAAATTGTCGCGAATATCAAAATTGCCAGGCATCGGTTCGCTTCACGGCCCTTGACCATCTCGACATTTAGGAGTGCGATGAAAAGCGCAATTGACAAAACTAGTAAGGTCTTCCGTTTGGTGAATTTCAAGCCAAATAAGACGAAGAGGGGATCGGCTCGCGAATCAACATGACCAAGTCCCAAAGCCTTGACTCGACCGTCGGCACCTTCACCCCGCCGCTCCTTTCCAATCATCTGGCGCCATACTGTGTCTCGTTCCCACACAATCTGAAATTCACGACGATAAATCCTCAAATGGAATAAAAAAGAATAGAGAGCGATACCCACATGCTCTCGCTGGTGAGCACGAAGCTGCCGCAGCGCAGCGGAATGGTCCCCTCGAGTGACACATTTGGCATAAAGGTTGACAGTGCGGTTAATGGCGCTGCTTAGGCGATCCTTCGAGGTCTGCGTAAATGGGGACGCATTCTCTACGATGTTGTGCATGTAATCATCTTTGAGCTTTGTATACTGTCAGACAGTGTACGAGAAATAGAATAAAACTCAAACCTCATTATATGTGATTTTATCATATCTACAAGAATGAGATCAATAAAGCACCCAAATCACATAAAATCACATACTTCTTAAGGATCTTCCGAAATCCCTGTAAAAATTTTCACCCCATCAATCACAAAAAACACACCTAAAGGATAAATACCAACAGTATAGTTAAGCTCCACATACGACTTGAGCGAGGTCAAGGTTATATATAACTACAAAGACTATATTGAGTACACGCAGTAATAGACAAGAACAACCTTACCGTCGTGATCCTGCGCTTGAACAGCATCTGTAAATCAGTAGCTGTCGGAGTACGCAATTGCCAAATGCTATCCCCGACTACGGGTGCGTTTGAGCTAGAGCCAGGTTTGACAAGTCGAATCAAATTTGCAAGTGGCGTCCTGGACGGGAGCGTTGATAGGCTTGTTGCTCTTGCGCGACGTTGAGGAGAACGAGGCGTCGTCCCGAAATCTGAAGTTGGCCCACGCAAGGATGCGATGCTGGCTTCAAGGTCCGCATTATCGCCGCGTACGCCTGACAGTACGAGAGGGGCTACATCCGGGCGGGTGGTAGACCCGGGCTCATCTATTAATGAGCTACCTATAGAAAGCAGTTCCAACACCTTTAATCAGCGTTAAAATAACCATAATGACTAACCTAACATGCGAGCACCATGCGTTTCTTGGTTCTGAGACCCAGAGCGACGCCTGTCTGGCGACGGTGGCGCCACATTACTCCGGGTGTCATCTTCGTCCTCATCTTCATCGCTACCTTCGTCAGATTCCCCAGCGTTCCCAGAGCTAATTCCCTCCTCCTCAGTCCTGGTAACAAGCTGTTCGAGGTCCATTACATCATATAGCAGCTCTTTCTCCTGCATGTCATAGAAGGCCACGATTTTGGCAAGTTCGGCATCGAGAAGCGGTTTGAAGCTTGCATCGGTAGCCTGACGATTGTGTTCGCCTAGCAGCGAAGTACGTTCGCCACGTTCCGCATCCCGCGACTGACCAGGGATGGGAGCATCAGCCTCTAGAGTATATATTTGCTTCTTTAATGCAGAGTAGCTAAAAGGGTAGACTGAGATATCAGCTTCTCACAACTAAAATGGAAAACGCACGCGATATACTCCTCCCACCACTCGGCATTTGCGTTGAATTTGAGCGAGTTGCTGAACTTCATGCTGTGGTGGTGTTGGGTAGGCGCGTCGCTTAAAAGCGGCCTTGCGGGTGGCAGCGGTTGAAGTTCGAACGTGTCCATGATCCTGTCAGGCACTGGCTGCTCTTAGCACAGCCACAAGTTAGGCGGGCGTCTCTGGCTTCAACGTTATTCAGCCATGTCGTCAAGGCATTAAATTTCCGTCCACAAAATGAATCATAAGCAAAATAGAACTACTAGTACATAAAATAGAACACTAGGATTATACTGTGTGGAATCGCATTATGAAACAAGCTTGATGGGATGAATGGTCCTGAATGCATGTCAACTGGTATAGGAAGGTACATAGGCGGCAAATAAACACAAGATAAAATGTTCCACATAAGATTACCATGGACGAAGGGGTGCACGAGCCACCTGAGCAGGCTCTACATCAGAAATATGTCCAGACGACTTTCGAGAGTGACCGGGACTGCGGGCCGCCTCAAGCCCCTCGTCAGAATCTCGAGGGGCGATTTCAGGGGATCTCGAGGGCTCTCGCGAACGTGAATCATATCGCCCACCAAGGCGATGAATAGCACTGCCAGCAACAGGTGGGCCAGACATGCGAGATTCCCAGCCTGGGCCATATGGCGTTCGAGGGGACACAGGGGAGTGCTCATTGGTTGAGTGGTCCCCATGTGTAGAATTCGAAGCCGAGGGAGGTGGTGAAGTGGCAGGGCCTCCCCGGATAGATGAGCATGCGAAATGATCAGACCGTTGAGCGTCGGGGCGTGAGCCTCTGTCATATTCAGCCGAGTCTCTGTCTGAAGACCTGAAAGCCCAAGAAGGCCGAGCGTCGTGAGAATCGCGCGGATAATCTTCCGACCGCACCGGGGGCTGATACCGACTGGGCGCGAGATGCAGAGGGGGGGCCGAAGATGAGCGCCTCTGTTGAAGATATGCCTCAGATGGCCGGGGAGCGTCTTCCGAGTCGTCAGCAGAATTCAGGCGCATACGCCCAAGGAACGGAACATCAGACGGCCCTGCACTGCCCCGAGATGCATTGACCGAGGGCGCAATCAAAGGGGGTAGGGTGAATGCGCCTCGAGGAGACGGGAGGTTGGGTGCGAGCGCTGAAATCGGCGGGAGCGTAAGGCGTTCATGCGGGTCGTGTGGGCGCCGAAGATTCGAATCAGATGAACGAGTGTGTAAAGTTTGAGCCTGCGGTGGGTACTCATATTCACCTGCCTGAGAGCCGTATGCTCCGCGGGGCCCGGCATAATCACGGCGAGGGACAGGGTGGGCCGAGGGATATGGAGAATACCGAGAGTGCTGTGAATGCCTATCACGGATTGGGGACCCCCCACCTTCCTTGTAAGCAGATTTCGGACGCTCGGGATAAGCGTGAGGGTAAGATGGGGCTTCTTGATGGTACCGATCATAGGAAGATGGCGGGGGGCCCGAGGGCGATGATGCAGGGCGGTATCCCGCATGGGTTGAGTAACTGTACCCAGCGTCCGATATTTCACCAGAGATACGTCGAGGAAGATGAGGCTGCGCGTACATCGGCGGCTCGGAAGGGTGGTATGGAAGCGCCCGGGGCGCATTTTGGGAGTTGTGCATCGGCAACGCGGGTGGCTGAACTGTGCGCCGACTTTTCCGCTTGCCGGAGGTTGCGACAACCTGCCCGTAACCAGGTTGGTCTGGCGACAAGCATGTGGACGGGAACGTGGGCCTGAAGATAATTTCACAAGTTAGCGACCCCAAAGTGTGCATCAAAATCGAGCACCGACCCAAACAGAGGAACCAAATCTTCGCGGATCGGCCAGGCAACGCGGCGGGCCAGCCTCAGGGCAACCTATTCGTGGCAACTCATCAATTGCACCCGATGCGTAGATTTGGAGATTAACGACGTACCTCGAACGGCATCCAAGTCCCCTGGATTTTTAAGTATCCACCACGAACCCTCCTTAGTTGTGGCGCAAGGTCGGGTTGCGACTCGAGCATCTTAACAATGTCGGCTGAAATGGACAATGAATTTCCCCCCCAGAGGTGAAAGGGAATGAGGTACCTTTGGTGTTGCCCAGCGCTTTCCAGATGCCGGTCCTAGGTCGCATATAAGCCCAACTGATTCACATGACAATAGAAAATGAATGCCCTACCATAGCACATATCCGTCGTCGACGTCCATCATGATCCATTGCCCTATTGCCCCCGAGTAATTTGGTACCAAATTCACGAAATGCGAAACGAAAGAAACCAACCATTGAGGGGGTATTCGTACACAGGTCTAGAGGAATCAAGGGCTCGTTAATGACCGTGAGCTGGCACAAGACTACATGGTACATACACATAACCTCGAGGATCATTGCTCGTGATGTATCGGCCTTTGGTTATTCGGTGCTGTAAGGTTGAGTACGGCTGATATCGCTGAGGTTGGAACGTTGATGATTCTGGAGCCATGCTCGACGACGAGCTGCTGTGAGAAGGGGGAGGCTGAAGGGCGAGAGTGAGTGTCAAGTCCCATCACCTGGCTGAGATATTGCAGCGCATGTGCTTACCGCGGGAATCTCCGGAGACATGAGTAGCAGCCTGGTGGACAAAGACCCAAGTCGAGTTAAGCCCTGTCGCCGAAGAGGGAAGGGAGCAAAATGGAGGTGTTGTCCCGTCCAATAACGTGTCTTTATACTGTTAAATGGGGAAGCAGGCTGAAGATGTGGATTCCGATCCCTCGGGTCCCTCAACGGGGAATTGAATATGATTCTCAGAGACGAGTGGAGACCTAGAAAGTTAGGTACTGTCGAGGCCGAGCTAAACGACCACTCTGCTCGACCGGTGCTTCTCTGGATGGAGAGGAACCTGAAACCACTTATGCCATGTGCGTGGAACCGACAGAAATACCGCAGCAGAAGCAGGGGTTGGGAATATGGGTTGTGATGACGCGTCTGAACAATCGTTACGAGGGCAAACGTTTGGAGCAACGGTTGGAAACGCCTGTGGAAATACCATCAGCCGGCCCGCCAGCTCAATCTGGGAGACAACTCACGTGGGAGTCTCGTGTGATTTGTGATCGGCGTCGGCTCGGATATGTCAAGCACGTCGCAAAGCCTCCCTTGGAGACTGCCACGCGAGACTCACGCCGTTCCCGCCGCGGTTGACAGCTGAATCGGGGCCGACCCTCGGTACATGTGTCCATGGGCTAATCTGCCAAAGCTGATCGAAAGTAATGAGCCAACGAGTGTTGACGTGCCCATATCATTTCGGAGACAATCTGTCCACGTTTTACCGAGCGATGATATTGCACTCTCGTAGCCCTCGTAACCCGTGGGATGGTCCTTCTGGGCATGTCCAATAAATTCTCACATTTCCCCGGCTCTGTTAGCCGGCGCCGAGTGCACATGTATCTCTCCGTGCCTAAGCCAGAAAGGAAGTCTGTCCCAGAAATCAGCACCCATGGAATTATTTCCACGTCATGAAACACAACAACGCCATATTTGTTTTGTGGCCTTAGATATATTTCTGGTGATTGTGCCGTATGTCGCACCTGTCTTACGACCCAGAAATATTCCACAATACCCCTGAAAGGAAATCACTGTAGCGTGCATTCTTCGGATCACAGACTCTTTTCCTCCGTGTTCAAGACCCTCGGTCCTGGGGGCAAACGCTGGGGACAGCCTCCATCAGCCCAAAAAATAGTAATCAGTCATCCGTAAGCTCCCGAAAAGAGCGAGATACATCGAGATTCCGAGCGTCAATCTTCTACGGGGTTGTCGTTCCTAACCACATGCATGCTTCGTGCTTCTGACGCTGAGCGTGAATTGGAAGGGACTAGCTCGATTTGACTACCACAGCTTTTTCGCCGCTTAATGGGACCGGGACATCAAAAGCGGGATCTCCCAAGTCTGACCCTCTCCCCGTAGTGCCACACATTCCCGGCGGGAACAACATCCTCAGGCAATGATCGGGCGAGCATGATCCGCTCGGAAAATAACCTCCCTTTGGCCCGGCCCGCCAGCAGACAATAGACCCGAATAAGTGATTAGTGCGATAATAGTGACCTTGTTTACGTTTGTGCATCATTGCGTAGTTGTACTTAGTCACACGTGGCTGGGTATTCATTGACCGAGGGGTTCACCGACCGGGATAGCATTTGATAGGTTCTCTGATACTATTGACCCTCACTACAACTATATGTGCATAGAGTTTTGAGGGAAGTGGCGCATCACGTGGCAGCTGTCAATTTATTGAGTCAAAAATCTTCTATTCGCGAGCGCCCGGAACGATCTCCCGGGCTTTTCGGACGAGCTAAGTTGGCACACAAATCCATAGGTCAAGAATAAGCGGGAGAAACTAGGTCTGATTATCATTTCGCAGCAATAGAGAGGCTACAACAGTTGTCTGGACTATGACGTCAGTTGTTCCTCAAGGCACAAACTAGGCGCCAACCAGGGGCAAAGCAAGAAATTTCTATGGGAATCAGAGAGACACGCATTCAGGGAGAGAAGCAAGTGCGCGGCGGACCGCAATGGATTCTGAGCCCACACCTGAGGTGTAGTGTACTTTGCTGCTCTCAAACCCATTAAACTGGCTGGCAGCGCAGATGGTATAGGCGCCCATGTTCCGGAATCCCAGCCAATCACCCACTGTAAGATTCACAGGGAGGGTCGTCATGGGGCAGACGCAGTCGATGGAATCGCAGGTCGGGCCCCAGATGCTGCATTGTACTTGCGCGACTTTGTTGGGGTCGATCGGTCCAGTCAAGAATTTCCCTTGAGAAATGACGTAAGGGTGAACGTGCTGGTGATCGAACATGATGCAGTTGAATGCGCCGTACACTCCATCGTTGATGTAGTCTGGACCGAGAAATTAGCAAAAATAGAGCTGGGCTGCTGATATGATTTTACGTACACATAATATTGGGTTGCTCGCTGTCCCCGGGTGTGGTGTCATTTGTAGCATCGTCTCCAGCCCGAGCGCGACGAGCGATGATATTTGCAGCCAAAGAGAAAGCATTCGACACATAGAAACGGCCAGGCTCCGCAATCACGCGGATTTCATCACGATCAGGGAAGTATCGGGCTAGTGCCTCGCGCAAAACCTGAGCGGTGGCCTCGAAATTTCCATCTTCGAATCCGCCGCCGACGTCCAGGAGGCTGAAGCGGTATCCAACCTCGATCCCCATATCAAATACAGCCCGGGCGCGCATCACAGCATCAGCAAAGGCGTTGGAATCAAAGCAACCGCTGCCAACATGGAAACTGACACCGATCACATTTAAACCCAGCTCCTTTGCTTTAGCCAATAGGGGAGGAACCGTAACTAATGGTGCGCCAAATTTGAGGCCGAGCCGGCAGAGGCTTTTGGAGTCATCGGTAAGAATTCGGACGACGAGCTTTGCGCCAGGGTGGGCACGGGCGATTTTGAAGAGCTCGTCCTGATTATCAAATGTCATCATATCGACGCCTGCCTTTGCGGCGTGGCGAATGAACGACGTGGCTTTGCAAGGATTGGCGAATATGATACGAGATGGATCAAGACCTAGTGCCAATACCTGGCTGATTTCCCCATGGGACGCGCAGTCGAACCCAGTGCCCAAAGCAGACAATAGGCGCAGGACGTAGGGGTCAGGATTACACTTGATGGCTATGATAAATTTATTAGGTATAATAAAAGTGCCTAGAGCCATAGCTTACCGTAAAAAGGCTCTACACCGGGGAGGCAACGTAACCAGCGTTCGTGCTGGAGGAAAACCTTGCTTAGGTCAGCGGCGAAGAAGGCGCGCTCGACATTTGGTTCCTCATCGAGGTCATAAAGCGCCTTGGCAACGTTGGCATGAATGATCTCATCAACTGTTCCGGTATGAAGGGGGGGAAGACCAGGGAAGTTGACGTCAGGCACACTAGAGTTGATGGCAAAAATTGAGCGTGTTGTGGCAAAGTCGACTGAGCAAGAGGTGGTGGGGGAGGTAGAAAGAATGTCCCTCATTAGAGAGCCGGCGGCATCATTAAAAGATCCATATGAGCGGGTAATGTTGGGAGATTTGGAAGACTTGAAATTTATGGGAGCCGAACGCAAAATTTGGGGTTTTGCCATTCGTTTTCTGAGCGAGTTCCTTTGGAAGGAGCTCTTCGAAAGGTCTGGATCCAGTGAAGTAAATGCGAGTTGTTCCTCGATTACCGTATCAATCCGCCACCGGGGGAGCCGGGGCGGGTGGATGCGGTAAGTATGAGAACGTCAGAAGAGGTGGTTCCTCGCCCTGTGCGAGGAGAGGCGGAGCTAGTAGTCGAGGGTCTGACAGGAGAAGTAGGCTAAAAGAAAGTAATGGTTAGGCGAGGTGCTCAAGCAGGAATATTCGTTTGTACAATCGGGAGATTCTCGATATCAGGGTGGCTCGCCTATACAGATTACAAAAATTTATTACGCAACGAGAACTTTTTAGTACCTAAACAACATACCTCGCACAGACGACCACCTACAAAACACCCAAGATCCATCAACACAAAGAAAAAAATCTATTATTCAATAACTTACTCGCGACACTGGAGTCGGAGGTCGGTGATTCGTTCCTCGGGTGAAATTGTGTGCAGAAGGAGGGAACTTTTTTTGTTCCCTTGTCTAGTTCGGGCTAATTCCGCGTAAGCGATGGGGGGAGATGGGCAACTAGAGCGACCGTGTGTGGGTGTCAGTGGAATCGATAGCGATTTATAGACCGGAAGAACATTTGCATCCGCTCCGGTAGTCAACCCCCACCACATGGCAGTGTCCAGAACAGCCTTGAAGCGTCGGTTTATCCTGCAAAGAACCGGGAGTAGTGGCAATAATCGACCGTGACTCGAAGGCCCAGAGCTACCCGTTTCGCCGTTGTTTCGCGTTTACCCGACTCATTATTGTACACCCCCGCAAACTGCATTGAATAATGTGGGAATTCTGCCATTGCAACATCGTCATGGCGTGTATGCATACTACGTTTCGCTTGATAGTAACTAAAAACTAATCAAAAAATACTTATCAGACCCTGATCTAAGCTGCAAGTATATCCTTAAACTCCCCACTCGCAATCGATTCCTTTAGCACATCCAAACCTGGAAATTTGTTGAAATCTCTGAAACTATTAAGCTCGAAAATTTCGCTCACCTCCGATCAACTCCCCGTTAACGATAACCTGGGGATATGTGGGCCAGTCATTCAGCCGCTTCAATCCTAGGTATATCACGTACTTAGCACAGTATTTCGTTGTGGTACGAAATAGGCTACATACCTTGTCGTACTTTTTCATCTGTTAAAATATCAAAGTGTGAGAACTCGACGTTTTTCTCCCTGAGCAAGGCAACTGTCTGGCGAGAGAATCCACAACGGGGCGTGTCAGGGCTACCCTTCATGAAAAGCACAACCTTGCTTTGTTGCATGAGCTTTCGCATGCGATCGTTGAGCTGCTCGGTAGTTTCCTCAGGTTCGGTGACTGCATCCTCCGGTGCCTCAGGTGCTTTATCCGAACTAGCTGTGCCTTTAGGAGGCTGGCGCACATGAGTGGCGATTGCAGCGGTTAGACTGGGGGCATCCGCCCCATTAATCCGACTTAAGAGGTTGTGGCCCTTGCAGATAGCTCTAGTGTAAGTATAACGTTCAACCTCAAATAAAGAAATAAAACATTACTCTAATAACAACAAAGGTGGGTACAGACTCGATTTCAAACGACTCAGCGATGTCTTCATAGACGTCGGCCTCGATCTACCAAGGGTCAATTTAATCAGAAGCTCGTCAAGAACCGGAGTAACAGACATGGAGAGTTAAGAGTTGAGGATATTTTTTAGCCAACTCTACAACGACTTTGTTCATTTTCTCGCATGGCTCGGCCCACTTCGCCCAGAAATTCAAGAGAGATACGCGATCGAGGTCCGTTGAGAGTAGCTCCTGGAATTGTGTGGCTGACGTGATGGTGTGCAGGTTTGTATTTTCCAGGCTCTGTGACATGGTTGTTCGCTATTATCGGGCTAGGTGGTATAGGGTCGAGATGGCGGGTGGTGAGCGCTCGCGCAATGCGCCCGAAATACCGAATGATTTGCACTTCGGGAAATTTGTCATCATATGACTGCTTATGGGCGCATCAGCGACCCATCACAGGATGATATCAGTCAAACAACTACAAGCAACCGATTGTTTGTGTAAAATTCTGCTTAGCGCCGAGAGTTGTATGTATGACCTCTGCTTAATTTCAGATTTGTCTAGGTTTAGAATACACCTCACAGCACTAGATACAAAAATAATGCATACAGGCACACTTCATATGTCAATGGCTCCCTTGAACGACTGTTCACGCGGGGGCAGCTCCATGTTCAAGTGCCTGGCCCTCGCGGTCAATATCTGCCCCAGCTTTCCCCCCAATCTCTGGGAGTGCAGAATTGTGTGGCGATGGCTTAATACGAGACATCTCCCGAACGAACGAGGTCCCCCAGTATGCTGCGGAGTACTTGGTCACGTACTGGTGCAGCATGTGAGTTTGCGGTTGATTTTGCATATTCCTTCATAACATACCTTGAATAACTTCTTGTGGTTTTCTGAACGTGTTTCAGGGGTCATTGTAACAGCTTCGTGGATAGCATCGGCAACCTGCTGGCTGTCCCATGGATTTACAACAATACTTCCATTCAAACTTTGAGCGGCGCCGGCAAATTCTGATAAAATCATCGCTCCCTGGCGTTCTTGTTGGCACGCAACATATTCATAAGAAACCTAGGTGAGGGTGATGAGCCCCACATACAAGACATTGGGAGTAGCACTTACAAGATTCATGCCGTCTCGAGTCGAGGTTACCAGGCACACGTCGCTGACTGCGTACAGCGCGCAAAGTTCGTCAAAGGCTAAGCTTTTGTGCATGAAGTGAATAGGCATGAACTCCACTGTGCCGAATCGCCCGTTGATGCGTCCAACAAGCTCATTTACAGTCGAGCGAAGGTTCTGATACTCCTCAACATCCTGGCGCGACGGCACGGCGAGCTGCACGAGCACAACCTAAAATATGAATGGATGAGGGTAATGAAACCATTGGGGAATTTTCATTTGTACCTTTCCGATCCATTCGGGGTGCTCCGTTAGGAAAACTTCCAGCGCGTGCAGTTTCTGAGGTACACCTTTGATGTAATCAAGCCTGTCTACTCCAACGATAATCTTGACGCCCTTAAACCGCTGCTCAAGCGCGGCGACGCGTTCCCTGACAGCGGGTTTCGCCAGGTTCTAGCACTTGTGAATTAGGTCACATCAAACTCAAGCAGCTCAACTCACATTCGCGAATTGATCAGGATCAATGCCGATGGGGAAGGTGCCAACTTGAGAGTAACGCCCTTCAAATTCGATGCCGTTTGGCATAGTCGGGGCCCCAAGGATACGCGTGCAAGATGACAAAAAGTGCCGTGCATAATCGTAGGTATGGAAACCGATCAGATCGCTATAGAGGGTGCCTAAGAGGATCTCTCGACGAACGGGAAGAATGCTACACCAAAGTAAGTGGAACATGCAAAGAAATATTGCTATATAAACTTACCGGTAAATTTCGGAGCTAGGGAACGGGGTATGTAAGAAGAAACCAATCTTGACATCAGTTAGGACCTCGTGTTCAACCTCGGGGTTCTCCTCTACAATCCCCTCCTTGAGCTTGGCAAGTTCTATCTGTGTCGTACTTCCGTCCTTGCCAGGACCATCAATGAGACTCCGCAACAGCATCGGAAGCAGCATTAGGTGATAATCCTGGACCCAAACCATGTCGCCCGAACGTATAAGGCTGCGGATGGCCTCGGCGAACTTTAGGTTTGCCTGCCGATAAGCGAGCCAGTTGGCCTCGTCGAAATTCATCTCGCCCGGGTGGTAGTGAAAGAGGGGCCAAAGGATCGAATTAGAGAAGCCATTGTAATGACGGTCGGCGAGATCGTCGTCGAGATAGACAGCTTGGCACGAGTACTCTTCCATCAGCCGCTTGTCGACCAACGCTCGGTCTTTTGGCGGGATGTACAGGCCGGTCCATCCTATCCAGATGAAGGACATGTATTTCTTGCAACCTGAAAGTGCCGAGACAAGGCCGCCTGAGGACATCTTGAAGTGATATTCCCCTTTGGCATCCCTGCTGATGGTAATGGGGAGGCGGTTAGAGACCACGATCAAGCGTTGGCCCTCTTTGGTTTCCATGCCTAAACTATGGTCGATGGGCGAGGACAGCTGGAGAGAAGGGTGGGAGGACATTCTGCTGCGTCTTGATCCGAGTTATTTGTATGCGTCGAATGGGCAAGATCGATTGAATGCGCGCTAAGATCTGATGGATGTGAACTTGTCGATGGAGGGCGATGCTGAGAACGGTGATTCAATAAGGAATCAACCAAGGTTTCCCCGGGAGTCCAATGATTAGGGCAGTCTGCCCAAGTTGCCAAAGAGCCGCAATCGCATATGATCATGCCTAATCAAGCCATGACATATGACGCAGCTTTCGTCACTGCACAGCCACGGTGACCGGTGTGAAACGCACGTGCACAGCGTGGAGAATGTGCACGTGACCGTCGGACCCGACGCACCTGAACCGCACCAAAGCCTCGAGGCCACACTAGTGCCTTGTCCATCTCAAAATTCTGCAACCAAGTCCCCCCCGTTGCAGCCTTTCTCTGTGTCAGTCTTTTTGTCTACATAATAAATGTCATTTATCTGATTTCAAAAAGTGCAGACACTCGTCGTGCTTGGGGACGAACACGAATTCAACCGTTAAAGCACGGAGTGGGTGCCGTTCTAACACGAGCCACTCGGATCATGCAATCAGTCCTTGCACCATCATCTGGGATACAATCAGATTTGACGTCCACAACAACTTCCACCACGGGTGCCACCACATCTTCCCTTTTTACCTCGTCGAGGATCACGAAGGTTAGTGAACCGTGTTGTTTGGTAAACATCTATCTAACCGACCATAATGAATGTCTAGCGAAAGCTTCAGGATGCACTAGACGCCCTGGACGACGCAACTTCACATAGTACTTCTGGCGCTCGGCGTCGCGGGGAGGGCGATGCCAGGCCCAGCCCTTTGAAACGAGCCAACACGTCCATTTACTCCTCTCTCGCAAAGTATGGTATTCACGTGGGTAGGAAACCTGGAAACAAGCAGTGAGTCTCGTGTTGTTCATATGAACCCGGTCAAACGCTGATTGTTACATTTTTTCTAACCTACCGTGCGGACCATGAACAGAGAGCCTAGTTCCTCCACTCTTTCTCGAATATTTCGTAGTCGCGGCTCGACCCGACCTTCTCCATCGCCATCCGAGCATACCCGCTCGGCTTCTGATGTAGCACCAGGTCGGCCTTCCATTAGCCACCCTTTCGCTTTAGCCCCGAACACTACCCTCACCAGCAAACCACCTGTTCAATCTACATCATTTACATTTACAGCGCCTACGCCAATCACCAGCCCGATACCCGTACCACTTTACCGACCTTCGTCGGCCTCTGATTTTCTGGAACGTTTATCTACATTTAAACTTTCGACATACAGGGATAAACCCACTGCCATCGATGCTGTTGCTACGGCTCGCTGTGGGTGGCGAAACGAGGGTGGAAAGGATAGGCTGGCGTGCAATGTTTGTGGAGCGGCCTGGATTGTGGGTAACACGACTGGCATGACACGTGAGGCAGGTGAGCCTTGTTTGGGTGGCGCCGCACCATGTAAGTTTGCTGACACGTTTGGCATCAGCCTCAGCCCTCATTGCGAGACATGTTGCCTCGCTGGTTCAAAACCACAAGACCTCGTGTCCCTGGCGCCTGCGTCAATGCGATCGTATGTGGTTAGATCCTAAGATTCGGGGTCACATTCTGATCAGACAATTTTGTAGCCTCGATCTATCGTTTACCTCTGAAAGGGTCATCTGCAATGGTTCGAGACATTATCAAAAGGGCGAGTCAGCTCCCCCGAATGATAGAACGCGTGTCGCTCAAGCACCCCTTGAGTCAACTAGAGCTAGATACGCTCTCCGCTGTGGTCGCCGAGGTAGAACTTTCCCAAGGTGACACGGCTCCATTTGACTCGGCCACCCAGATTCCACCAAGCCACTACACAGGCGCTGACCTGGCTCAAAACGCCCTCGTCCTTGCGCTATTCGGGTGGGAGCAATTTACGCCTTCGGCTGCCAAACATTCGACTTCGTCTCTAGACTTGGTTAGGAATCGGTCAACCTCGAGACTCGGCCATATTCGTTCGCCCTCAGGAAACCTGTCCGGGCGAAGTACTCCTGTTCATGGAGTTACAACATTGGAACGCAAAGCAAGTGGCTCGGTTCGCAGTGTCACTTTTGCTGGTAGCCCACAACGCCGCCTGGGTAAGGGCAGAGAGAACGAGCCAAATCCTCTTTCCTCCATAGAGTCTGCGTCAGGAGATGACGAGAGTACAAATGCTAGCCATGAAGCAGAACCTATTGTCCCGCCACGAACATCCGTATCTAGGCGCGAGGGTTCAGGCAGCAGCGATGGTCCAGGCAAGGACGATATGCTGCAATGCACATTATGTCAACGACGTGTGGGGTTATGGGCATTCGCACCGCCCTTGGTGGCGCCAAACCCTCCCGAGCTAGTGTCTGGCGAGCCGCCAGTGCCAACTGTTGTACGAACTCCACCATCCCCTTCACCTCGATCTTTGGATGTACTTCGGGAACATCGTACCTTTTGTCCTTACGTGATACGTACCACACCTTTGACTATCCCCAATGATGAACCAACCACAGAAGTGGAAGGCTGGAAAGCTATTGTAGGGATCATCACGAGGGGCAAACAACGACCGAGCATTGGTGATGCCACGGCGGGAGGTCTTTTCCAGGAACCCAATTCCGGGGGGAAGGGGGTTGAGGGTGCAGTCAACAGAGTGAAACGTTCCCCAGGCGGAGTGAGTATTCATCTATTGCTCAATTGATTTTCAGGTTTTTAATATGGTCTTCTCTCTTTCAGAGTCGGGATTTACTTCGATATGTCAAGGGGTTGTTGGCTTGAGTTCTCGCTAACGCAGGTTTATGATACGTTTGTAATCCTATTTTGATCATCGTGCCACTTTTCCGCTATATATTATTTCGACCAGCCTCGGAGCCAACTCGAGCCAGGCGCGGTTCTGAAATTATCTCGCTTCTGCATGGTTTGAGACATAGTTCATTGTACAAGTTGATACGAACACTGCAACAATTATATTGCAACGGCTCCTCTGATATAAAATGTGGTCCCGCTGGTAACTCTTTTATTTAACTACGGGTTTAACTACGCGCATATTCCATTGAGGCGGAGTGGCATTTGGGAGTCACGTGACTGGCTCCCCTAGCAAAAACAAGGCTGATATATAGGCCCTATGTAACAACACTCCAGCCAGTATTACTATCGAACAGGGAGTCTTATACCAACGCAGCTCGCTTGGCGACTCCCGAGATAACATTATATATATCGATGATTGCGGACATGACGACCAAATTTTTGCTAGTCACTACTGAAAGATCCTTTCGAAATATCTAGCTGCCCTTACGGTGGGAGAAAGTAACCAAGAAAAGCAAACCCACAATTGTGTGCATATAATCGAGGTTAAACGCGGGGAAAACTATGGGGTAACATTAACCAGACATTTCAACTTTTATCCCAGGATGATTATATGGGTATCATTTATCCAAGTGGGTAGGATAGGTTTCAGCGTGCCGTGAGGTAGATCAATGATATCTTCGTTTACGCGACTGATGCCGAACCTTGGGTAAATAATTGACGGCACAGTAGGGAAGATGGTGAAAATATTGGCCAGCCGCAAAGCGGCCTCTCGCTACGTATAGCGGAAGATCGCGCGGGGTTTGCCAGGCCTAGTGTCTCAAAGTCGTGGCGCATTCATTCTGGGGACCATATTTATTCGACATAGCAATTCCCCGGTCCGCACCCAGGCAAAGTCTTTCCACCCAAATTAAGTAAAGCTGTCCAATGACCCTCTCAAATCGCGATCCTCAAGATCTACGACAAGAGCGGAGTTCGAGAAGTGCCTGTAATGCATCGGATAAAACATTTGAAAGGATGTGAGCATGGGCTCGGCGCATGGAGTGGGTTTGGAGCTGGTGGGATGAAATGCACTGATAAGGACATGGGGCCAGAAGCAACTATAGTTCCAAGGTGGTTGAACTTTAACGACAGGAGAAACAGGGGCGATGAGGGTAACACACGTTTACCTGCTTCCTTCTGGGCTAGATAATGCAACGTGAAGCACACCCCAAGGGGCCTGCGCACACTGGGTATAGTATTGGGCCGGCAAAATTTCCTCTATCAACGATAGCATACCAGAGCTTCCCGATGTGCTCATCACTCTAGGTTCGGTGAAATTACGTGTCTCGATAGTGGGTAAGCTCTTTGTCCCCTTTGTAAGTGCGGGCTAGGGGACTTTGTGTTAGATCCTGGCTAGAAAGTGCAAGCAGTGCCTTGTATGCTACCATAGCTTGTACTTTAAGACGACATGTCAACTGGATGGCGTGTCGCTCACCACATTCAGCTAGTGGATCAATTCAACGCGTGTTCAGTCTCCGTGTATATGCAACTGAATGCGACCGCAGCGGCAGTTTACGAAGAATGCTCGCAAAAGACGCGGGTCGTTGCTATGACTGGAGCGAGACAACCGTATCCGAGGTAGCTTATCCATTAAGCCTGGATCATTCAAATATCCCTAGTAGCATGGCCAAAACTAGGAATACGACTCTATGCATATGCCAAGGCAAAACTTGCTTTAGGTCTCCGGAAGGATTGAATTTGATCGACGTCCTAGTTGGAAACGGCCCTAGGACTAACCAGAAACATAACCTCACCAGACAATACATGAAGGAAAGGGGTAGTCTCGAGGCGGTCGAAACCTTAATGGTGGTCCGGCGCTCGGAGGACGCATGTTTCCAGGAGCTTTCCACAGCCTCCCAAAGGGGGAAGTGCTTTTCGTTTACCCAATAGCTTCCATGGGTCAAAGCCGAGTGGGTTCAGGCAAGCTTCGCGTAGCAAATTGAGTCAACCGGGGTCCGGGGGTCATTGCCCTTCATGCTCCCGGTGCATCAGAACGATCTACGTCGATCACCAGCACCTCGGTAACCTCGCAGCGTGCACAGGTTTCGGGGGTTCTAGGCAGCAGTCCGTATTCGAACGTGCTTACGGCGGCCGAAAGCTGGCATTCACCGATCAATTATTTAAACATCATGAGTCTCGCCGAAGTATCTCCAGGTAATAGGTGGATATATTGATGAGTCTCGATCAGGCAAAGTCGTATAGGGTTGGTTACGGGATTGAATATTCAAGCGCAACACGCATCCCAGTCCAGGAGTCAATTGATTGGGCGATGAGTGACTTGGAGAGCCACCCAAACAAGACAACGAGTGTTGTCAGGACAGGGTGACAGTCCAGGAGCACGCGCAATCCAAAACCAGCAGACATACCGCCCAAGACGTTGCGTATGACCCAGGCACGATCGAAATAACTTTCGTCAAGAAGAGAAAGGGCAGATCGCGTGAGCTCGTGACGGGAGATGAATTCGGGAAGCCCAGTGCCTGGTTCGATAAAGTCGGCTGTAGGCGCTGATGTAGATTGCCAAATGACGAGTAGGAGGAGAAGAAATAGTTTGGTAAGTGACGAGTAGAAGAGGGTGAGGGACACTAGCGGGATTCTGTGGAAGTATGCGTGGCAAGGGTCACCAATTGACCGTAGACCGGCAGACCGTTATTCCGTAAGATGCCGCTTTTTCGAGCCAAGAAA
Organism: Ceratobasidium theobromae; assembly: GCA_037974915.1. Taxonomy (NCBI): domain Eukaryota; kingdom Fungi; phylum Basidiomycota; class Agaricomycetes; order Cantharellales; family Ceratobasidiaceae; genus Ceratobasidium; species Ceratobasidium theobromae. Next base: position 953,320 of record JBBBZN010000007.1, read on the forward strand.
AGAACTGACCGGAATTCAGCGCGAGTGCCTTGTTTTGGTGAGTACGGTCGGTTGAATGCGGTTCTGAACCAACTCGTGAACCTTAGAAGCAGCACCGAGGCAAAAGTGACTCCGAGATGAAATGCAATGGTCTCTGAATGTCATTCAAATAACATTCAAATGAAGGGAACAAGAATAAGGATAAACTCACCCAGCAAACAGGCTACGACAACGTGGTAAAACGAGTAGTGCAAGTCGAAAGTGGCTAAGTCAGCGTCGAGGAAGGGTGAATAAGTAGCCAGTCAAACTAAAGCGACATATACTTTTGACACCACGCCAACGAATCACTGCACAGGAGACGAGATCAGGGAAGTCAGATGATGGAATATATAGTGCATTACATACCGGCATCTACAAGGACCAATCCCAGCCCGAGTTGCACAACCAATCGCCAAGGCTCCTGAGATAAGTTGGATTTATTAGTGATTGAGTCAAACACGGAATGACCCCAAGCACCTACTTTTGACCGGGAGGTTCGCCGACGGATATGCGCTTGTCTATCATTAAGGCCTGAATTGCCCATATGACGTGGCTGACAACCACGGTTAAAAAGCAAATGACGATAAACTTCGCGCTTGAGGAGTATCAGATCTAACAACAAAGTCAAAGCATCGTGTTCAACGTAGGGGTCGGCAAACCCCAGGCAATTAGGCTATGACAAAGTGAAGTTCGTGTGGGGAGAAAGAATAAGATAGAGAGGTGCTTACACATTGTTCAAGTCGTAAATTATTCATAGACTCGTATAGGGTATACAGGTATGGAACTGGATGTGTGCATTGCGTGCAAATAGGCATTCATATACACTTACGCGAGCGGGTAGAACAGTCAAAGAGGAGACAGAAATGAGGACACGTGATTCCTAGTTTTATGGTTGGTCACCTCACGTGTTTGCCGTCAATCTAGTTGACGTGAGTTCAATCGAGTGCAAAAGTGATAGTAATTAGACAACTATTAACACCAGTCTATATCCTAATCCCAATCCAAGTGTCACAATCTATAAAGCAAGTTAAGCTTTTGTCCGAGGTTTAAACTTGATTCCACAAGGATCCTTGGGCAGGACGATCATAGTCTAGGAGGTAATGAGTTCAAGTACTCAGAATCTGGAATATGTAGAACATACGTGGTAGTTGTGGTCGGGTACCCGGTTTTCGATGCGCATCTCCATATTGCGGATTATTGTAGACAAGATAGTACCAAGCTGAACATTTGCAAACTGTTCACCGATACACCGATGTCTGCCGGCACCAAATGGTTGATAGGGGCTCTCGGTACCCTTGCTGACGGCACCCCAACCGTAGTCAACCTTCTCGCCATGCTCGTCGTTATACATCGATCCAGCCTGGGCAGCGGCTCCCATGGGGTCCAACCAACGAAGGGGATCCCACTTGTCGGCATCGCGCCAAACACGAGGGTCAACCTGGGATACGGCTGGGCAAGCGAGGACGTAATGGCCTTTGGGAACGACATAGGTGCGACCCTCGTTGCCTTTGCCAGTAGGGGCAGCAAGAGAGGTGGGGACAACCATATCACCAATACATTTGCGCTGAAGAAAGAATCAGGAGAGTAATTTGATGATGAAGTTCATTGACTCACTATGATACTATGGATAGGCGGGTGCATACGCAAGGTTTCACGGATGACGGCATTAAGAACAGGGAGGTCTTTCATTTCGTCATAGTTCAAAGGACGTAGGCTGCCATCGGGGTTACCAAAGACTTTGACCTGCTCTTCATATAGTTTTTCACTGTCAGGCAATCAGTATGTGTGTGCAACCTTTTAAGGATAATACTCACGCAACTTCGGGGGAGTCAGCGAGATGAAGAAGGGTCCATGAAGAAGTAGCAGAACTAGTGTGCTGGCCGGCCATGAGAAGTGCAATCATAATGTGGGCGATCTCACGATCGCTGAGATTACGCCCATCCTTGTACTGTTGGTCTACCAAGGCTGCAATCATATCGTGTTCGTGCTGAAATGAGGGTTTAGTTATTTCGAGAAGAATATAAACCACGATAACACACACCTCTTGATTCTGAGACCTGCGTTTTTCAATAATGTTCACGTAGAAATTGCTCATTTTCTGCTGAGCTCGATCCCGGCGCCAATAACTAGGAAGTGGGAGATTGGGGAACAAGAAGTTGATGGGTGTAAAGCCGCCATCGAGATCCTGATACAGTTGGGCAAAGCTTTTGTCGAGGTTGGAGCGCACTTCCTTGCCTTGCAAAGTGCGCGAGGCAGTGAGAATGGTAAGTTCAGCTAACTTTTTGAATGCATGGAAGCAACCCCAGCCTCGGGAATCACGCGGGCAGTTTTCAGGTGAAAGCTCTTTTTGAATGAGGGTATTGGTTTCATCGGCGATCATGTCGACATAGGCGCGGAAGTTGTCTGTGGTGAGTCCGAATTTGACGAACTTCTTTTGCTCCATGAGCACGTGGTTGGGCACGTCATAGACGACATCTTTGCCGAAAACGGGTGTCGTAAGATGCTGAATAATAATGAATATGGTAAAAGATAGAAAAATGTTGATAAATACATACCGTGTAGGCTTCTTCAGCTGATACTTGAGATAACTTTCCACCAAGGATAAAGTTACTGCCTTTGGGGCCGAGCGCGACTGTCATTTGACGACCGAGAAGAACGAAGGTAAAAAGGTCGCCGTACTGCAAGAAACTCGAGTCAGAATTGGACGGTGACTTGCTACGTGCACAAACCTTTTCACGGCACTCAAAGAAAAAGCCAAGAGGGTCATCACCATACGCAATTGCCGAGCCAATAATGGGAACCCAATGGAAAACAAGAGGTGGGAGAGATGGATCGCGGGGAATAAGCTGGAAAAATGTGTGAGCTGGCGCATACACGCAAAAAGCGAAAAAACACACCAGTTGCCATGCTACGTTGATGACAATAGCAGCAATGGGTACTACGACGAAGACAGTGAGCGCAACAAGTGCTGGCAGAGGCAAAGACATGAGCGCCGCAGGCAAAGGCGGCACAAAGGCCGTTGAGTTTGACATGGCGAGATGGAGATTGAGTTGAGCCTTTTCGCATTTTATATCGTACGCTCTGAAACGGCTCGTACGATTTTTCCGACACGCGATTGGCGCGGCTCGCACTTCTGGATTCCCCGCATTTCCCGGAGGGTCACGTGGGCGCGTTTTGCCTCAGGATTTGCGGCTGATCCACTGGCAACCGTACCACCATGGCTCTCCCGCTCAATGTCGTCGGCCCGTCCACACCGGCCAAGGAACGCTCGCCCATTAGCGCACCCAAAACCCTTGGACCCGCACAATCGGCCGGTGGCTCGAGGTCAGCAACGCCCGTCGCCGACCCAAGGCCCTCTGCCCCAGTTCCCATCGCCAAACCAGAAGATATCACAAGCCCCCATGAATTGACCGTTTTTGTAAGTCTATCAAAGGCATTCATGTAAAGTTTGGTGCAATTAAATTTGATTTTAGATTGAAAACTTACTCAACCAGGTTGAAGCTGGATTTGATGTGATGTCAGGGCAAATCCTAGAAAGGCGTGCGTCTTTCCGTTTATGAAAGTTTATGAGACTAAATGATCTAAATTCATCCTTACAGTGTCTGAAATGTCATCACGGGTCGATTCCTTAGAGCTCGCTGTCCAAGATTTGATTAATGTTGACTTGTCAGCTTCAGCACCCTCATTGACGCCACAGCCGACTGGGGGTAGCACCCAGACAATGACTGGCAATTCAAACTGAGTGCGTCTCCGGGTTCGTTTCACAATGGTCATCCTTGCCATTCCAATTCATTAGGTGGCAATGTTAGATGCCACTAGCGCTACTTTACACCCTCCCTGCTTTAATGAGATACCATTGATCGTGAAAATATGGGATATCATATTGTGCTCAAAACCATGTTCAGGTCCCATCCACTTGTTCCAAATAGTCGCAAACAGCAACAGTACACGTGAAATACGCAGATGTGTGGTAATTAATCGACCAGAATGCAAAGAATCTCGATACAGTGGACCGATACACATGGGAAAAACATAATGGTATAAATATCAAGACTCTATGGTCAATAATCAAGAATGGGATATCAGTTTCGTGAGTTACGCATTGATTCTCTGGATTGTCCAGAGACAAGCTTTTTGAAAAGCCCATCAAGTGTTTTGAGCGATACAGGTTTGATTAAACTGCCAAATAATATATTTAGATTAAATTTCACCAGGAGTGGAGGAAAGCCACCACGCACTAGCCGTCAAATCCCGCAACCAGCGCTCGCCGCTTGTCCTCGGGCGTTGCAAGACCAGTCAGGGCAAATATCTTCGCGCACGGCGGCCCACCTCTCCTCTCTCGTTCGATAGCGCGGATTTGCGTAACGCACTCGATACCGTCGAGGTTCGGCATTGACAAATCAACCAACAAAATCCTAGAAAGGTTCAGACGATGACACGAAAGCAGAAGAATGCACAAACTGATAGTATCCCGGAGCTGCGGTTTGAAACATTCCGACTCCTTCCACACCGTCGGTTGCCTCCCTGTATTCCATGCCCTTTGATGAGGTTAGTTTCCCTGTCGCACACGGCTCATCGGAAATCGACCAACCTTCTTTCTTAGCCACTATACCACGCGAGTTAGCGAAGTATTTAATCAATAGCCGCGTACAGACTTACATGAGCGAGGAGGTTGCGATTAATCGGATTATCCTCCTATCAAAGCTTTGAATCAGCTACCGAGAATCCTTACCCAGGTAAACTTACAACAACTAGTACCCGGGGTTTTCTGGATGTATCTAATGTTCCTGTCGCCGACTCTAGCATAACAGAGCCCTCGTCGGCCAGGGGGATGGTCGAGAAATCACTCAATGTCCGAGCTGGTCGCGGAATTTCATGGTTAAGCTCACGCTCTTCAGCTGTTTGACTGCGGGGTTCTGAGATTTGTGAGAACCCCAGTTCGCGCTGAGCCAGGGGAAATTCCCGAGAGAGTTGCCGAGAAGGGGGGAATATATGCTGCGAGTTAGGTCTAGTGCCATTTTCTGGAGGAGTATCGGGAGAATTAGGAAGGCCATGAACGCCGGACAAAGCTTGAATATCTCCGTTTCGGAATTTTTTGCACTCCTGTAATGCTGTGAACAGGCGCGACGGGCCTCCAGGTTTAAATATGAGCCGACAGAACCCTCCAGAGCGCTCGAAGCTCTTCACGATGCTCATAGTTCGCTGATCCCCACGAGCAGAGGTTAATAAGATCACAGGCCGAGAAAAATCTTGCTGAGCGAGGAGACCTGATAGTATTTGGACATCTTCGTTGACTAGAATGACCTCGGCTTGATCGGCATCATCGACCAAGTTTATGTCCCACCAGTTGGTTAGCACGGTGACGATGATCGACCGCAGATGCTGTTCCCCGCGATGCGGAGAAAACCCAGCCATGTAGATATCTAGGTGGTCGAACTTCCCGCTGACCAAGCTTACATCTTCAGGAGTAGGCGGCAATTCTTCAACGTTGAATGATATCTTGATTTCAGTGCCAACCCCTTCCTGGCTCCAGACATCGACTGTAACAGGCATGGATGAGCTCAGCGGAATTAGGGTAGGGGTGGGACCGACCCTGGCCATCCACAGCCTCAGAACGGACAATCGAGTTGACAATGGCTAGGCCAAGCCCAGTCCCAGTGTGCAGGGGATTTTCCTATGTTGCATCAGTTCCGGAATTGGCATCGTTTTTACATGGATCTATGCACACCTGCGAGAACGGTTGAAAGAGTTGGTTTGTCAAAAAATCTTTGCTGATCCCCTACCAATACGAATGAGGATGTGTTGCTAGGTTCAAATATTAGATGGGCACACCTTTCCCGTGTCATTGACCGAGAGCTCCACAGTGATGACCCGGTTCTCTTCGTTGTATGCAACCTCCCTGAGTCCCACATGAACATAACCGTTAGACGTAAACTTTAACTAGGGCAATAAAACATATTACTAGGAGCACGGGCAGGCAGTTGGCAGTAACATACCGAGTTTCCGATGAGGTTCATCAAAATCCGCCGAATACCAGCCTTTTCGCAAACGCAGCTCCAGCCCTATCGGCGTTCCAGTCAGGGCACGTTAGTCCAGTGATCGAATCAGAAGTCACCCACCCTTTCTCGATAAGCAATGTCAACGATAGTTTCAACATGGCGCCCACTTAGTGATGTCGCAGCCACACTCGCACCCGACAAGGCACGGGGTGGCGAGTACACGCTTCCAATTTCCGATGACGCACGGGCACGGGCACCTATCCAGCACCCTTCGACTGTGTCTTCGACCAAGGTGAGAAGGTTTGTTCTACAGGTGCCGAGTAATCAAGTGATCAGAAATATTGCGTCACAAGTTTTAGCTATGCATACTTTGACCGAGGAATTGTGTGCTCCCTATTCCCACTCAGCTTGGTGAAATCAAGGACGTGATTGACTATCATCATGGGCTTTCACTAGATAGGACAATGCATATACTCAAAAACTACGCACCAGTTTCTCCAAGCGAGGCTCCACAACTCTGTATTGTCTTCAAGAATGCGCTCTGAGTATCAGTAAGCTTGGTGTCAGCGATAAGCTCTGCAGCTGCAAGGATACCGTGCAATGGAGCTAAACCAGTATGTTAGAATGCGATGAACCGGATGAATGCGTATACCATACTTCGGAGTTCGTGGGAGATACTGGGTGGCACACTGATTAGTATTAGCCCAGGACTGACTCTAGGAACCCACTTTGAAATGAACAACGATTTAGCCTTGTCGGCCAAGATCATTCTTCGTTTCAGCACTGCACTCAGGATGATGACTCCGATTGCTCGGAGGAATTGTAGTTCGTATCCTTCAAGTAAATGCTTTCCGGGGTCGGTAATATAGGCACACAATAGAGCAAACGGGTGATGATCAACGTTGAAGATGCTAAAAGGGGTCCATAAGCTGACGGACCTGACGAAAAACCCCACTCCAACTTACGGAACGATCATTGCATAAGTGGCGTTGCTCGGAATCGCCCAGTCGCGAAGATAACTTGGAGTGATATGTTCATAAATCTTTCCGTCGGGATGGTTCCTGTAAAATTGGAGTCAGTTGCAGGGAGCCAAGTAGGTTTGTACGAGTAGGACGTGCGCTAAGAAAGATGATAGACGCTCATGATCAGCCCCCGAAAGTGATGTAATGGATTTGGGCTTGAAGTTTGAGTGAGCAGACCCTAAAACGGGAGGGGAACTAATCCTCTCAAAGGGCCTAGAATGCGTCCCCGGGAATCCAGGTTTATCAGACGTGGCATGGATATTTGGAGATACAGAAAGAGGAGCGGGAGCGTGCGATGTGTCGGTGAAAGTGTCGCCTCGGTACGCATAATTTTTTGTGCCGTCCTCATTCGTCACTTCCACACATTCAAGGTGAGTAATATCTAAAACCGTTGCTCCTTCTAGGTCTAGTGCCCGTTTGACCTGATACTACATAAGCCAGGGTCCACGAGATAACCAGCTGAATGACGCACCAGCTTTGATGCACGATCATACACCTTTTCCATTGAATTGGCTCCTTGAGATCCAGACTCCTCGAGTTCGAGACACTCTCGAGTGAATTTCTCCATGGAGGTTTGAATGCGATCTCGGACTTGGAGCTGGATCTGAAAATAGTCAGCATTGATTAGGAGGCTGACATGGGGTGAACCTCACTAACCTTATCTCTCCATAACTCCATTTCCCGCATGACAATGGCCTGGAGAGCTATGAGGCATTAGGATACTGGCACAGATGACTCAACTCACAGCAAACTCCTTCAGAGTATGTCGTTGCCGAGGGGTAAACTCCTCCCGTGGTTTATCATCAATGACACCTGGACACGCAGGTCAATAAAAGGGTAAAATGGTACCAAGCATGCGCACAAAGCGTCCCAATATTGTATCCCTCAGCGGTTCGGAGCGGCGCTCCCGCATAAAATCGAATAAAAGGGGGCCCAACGACCAAGGGCTGCGTAGGGATTTATGGTCATTAGCGCGTAGTAATGCGTCGCCGTAAACTTACTAACGTTATTTGCAAAGCGCCAATCCAGATGGGCGTCCGTGACGACAAGCGGCTCTGCCCCGCGCTAACGTAAAACATTAATCGATGACGACAGGCTGTGTGACCTTGGGCAATAACAAACCTGTCTAGGAAAGGGGTAAGATAGGGGGGTGGTTGAGGGGAAAATGCCCTACAAGATTGAGTGTGCACAAAAACTACTATCGCGACTAGTCCCATCAATTCCGAATCCGGCTGGAAGTGAATGTTAAACGGTGTGCGCTCTAAACGACATTCAGAGTACTAACACTCTGACTTGAACCACCTAAATCATCCGAGAAAACAAGAGGGTAAGATGATGGGCTGCGCGCTCAAGCTAAAACTTACTGTTCATCCTTGTCTATCAACGAGATAATCACCATCTTCGTTGAGAATACCAATTTGCACAGATGAGTGATTCGGTCAAAGTTGACGTCCCGGCTTGTGTGTAATATATTGAACCTTTGTGGCCATTGAATTGGGAGGACGAATGTCAAATAAGGGGCCTACCTGTATAAGGCCTTTCGTCTCTCCAATTCGTCTGGAGGGGTAGGTGCTACGAGATATGCTTGTTTATCAGCATCATCATCAGACCGTATCAATGTTTCGCTAGGAGTGAAAAACTCCCCGCCATCAACTGAGCTAGACAAGGAAATCAATAATTGTTCGGGGATATACGGTTGACCATTGCCCAAAGGTGAAGCGAAATCAGTATCGACTTTAGATCCAGATCCAGAGCTAGCCATGGTCAATATGGGTCCTGAAATAGGATCCAGAGCACAAGCATTCATGAGATTCATTTGGGATGTGTGTGCGTTTGAGCTCGACCAAGTAGTGGCAGTGAGATGAGCAGAAGGGTTCGAGGGCTGGGCACGACTTGCAGAAGATTGGAAACTCGCACCCCGCAATTCATCAGACACAGCCGGTGAGCGGGAGCGAGAGTGAGTTTGGGAGTGTGGGCGACTAAAGTAGTCGCCTTGGGAGTTGGCGGGGCGCGGGGCGGAGGTTGAAGCGTAGCCCTTCTTTGGTGGCTGAGGATTCGTAGGTCGTTTTTCTCGCAAGGTAACAGCCTCTGGGGAGGGCGGCTGGGGAATGATTACTGGGGGTGGGGCGTGATCTTGGGGACTTTCCTCCCAAAAGCTCGAAAGTCGGGATTTAGGATGGGAAATAGAATGAGTGAGTAGAGGCATTGCTTTACGCATAGGATCTAAAAGCTCCGCAGCTTCGGGAGAGGGGAGGGAGTACGGAGCGACATTGACCCCTGATCCTGCCCACCGGATGGTTGCGGCGGTGGCCGCGCGATCAATCGAGGGGCTGGGCAAAGCCGGCAATGTTGTCGGGGGAACACCTCCCGGAGATCGAACCTCTACGTCCGAACGAGAGCGCTGGACCTTGCGGGGAGCATGTATGTACGGAAAGATATTGGTATTAAACTGGGCTGTAGAACTTGATAGATCGGGAGTAGCAGTACCACGACGAGATGCAATTGAGCTTGCACGAGAATCGGGGACTGCTCGAGGGCGGTAATCAGATCCCATGAGACCTAGCGAAGGATGGCTCGAGCCCGGGCTGCTTGGTAGTGACGGAGATGTATCCGGACCCAGCGTGGACGAGGAGGAAAGGGCAGAACCTGGGACCAATGTCGAGCCAGCGCTGAACGTCCGAGGAACGAACGACTTTAGCCCAAATGGGGGGTCCGGGATTCGGACTGGGTCCCATTCGCCGTTGGCATATGCGTGGAAGAACGTAGGTAGATCGATGACCCCTCCCGAGCCGGCACCATATAGGATGCTTGAAGTCGGTGGTGCAGAGCCCCCACTTGCCTGTGGTGAACCAGATGTGCGTTCTGGCTCCAGGTTCTGCGCCGGGGTCGGAGAAGGCTGTCTGGACGGCAGTGGCGAAGAGGTGAGCAGCGGCGGTGCATTATCTGACGTCGGAGTCGGTGCGGTCGATGGGCGCGAAGTACGGCCTATGCAGGTTAGCGAATAATTATAATTATAAAAATATACTACCTGGGGCCGTCCGGACGTGGGCGCGGGGCGTCGGTGTGCCTGGGGCCATCGCGCACGCGGGCTCGTCGTCGTTTAAGATCGCTGTTGCCTGGCACGTGCAATGACGTCATATGCGCACAGCCACAAGGCACTCGATTATCTCTATCTACATCCAAACTCCACAGTCTGGACTTCTAGCGTGGCCATATCCACCAGCACCACTGTGCCATCGGATGCAAACCGCGGCAGCAACACCACGCGCGTTGGACCTACCATCTCCGTCCCAAACTCCGGCTGGTTCCCGACCACATACACATCCGGCGTCTTCTCCAGCACGAATGGATCACGGTCGCTGTATGGGTACGACCCTGGATGCATGTTCAACTCTTGCTTTCATCCGGCATTCAGCGCTTACAGAGTGTGTCAGGCGCTGTGGGCGCGATATGCCTCCATTTCAGCGTATTGCGAACCATGCTCATGCGATCCACTTCAATAGAGTGCATGTAGATGTCATTGATGGGCTGCCCAGAATGTACGAGGATGCTACGTCTGGCGTGAGATAGATGTTCGCGCTTCATATCCACTCACCTTTTTCCATTGCTGTGGATCCATGTAGGGTTGGATTCCATGAGTAGCGCCTCGGCGTTCCCGCCAGCGTGGCCACTCTGGGGTCCGAAAATCCAGGCGGGCATCGGCTGTTGGGGTAACGCTGCTCCAGTAGGATCGCTCTACGTAATGTTGACATTTAAAATAGCTATGATCGGTGAGTGGTGCTTACTGCGCCAGGAAGCACATGAATCGGCACCGTGCGAGCGATCTCTTGGAATGTTTCTCCGAGTGATAACACCGCTTGTCGCATGGATGTATTGGCTGAGCTGGATACTTTTGACTGGTAGCTAGCTCAGATTCAGTTGGCATTTCTGGCTCATGCGCTCACCGAATCCCTTTCGTCCTCTGGGAGAGGAGCTGCCAATGAGTCACCGGCAATTACCACTCGGCTGACGCGCCTTGAGAGCTCTCGATCCTGGTGCTGTTAACCACGGGAAAACAAAAAACTCCGCATAAACCCACCCGTTCGCTGCCTCCTTCGCCAGTGATCCAATCTAGAAACAGCGAAAGGGCCATCATCGGATCGGAGCGTGTACTTGGTTTAATTTCTGGCGTTGGCTCTACGCTGGAAGTTTCGCCAACGCACAACCCGGAAAGAAAGGCACAGTAGGACGCTAAACGTGGGTCAACAGGCAGTTCAACATGGTTAGGAGGACTTGCATTCGTTTGGTGTTCCGTTCAGTAATTGTGCGGGCGGGGCGAGACCCGGGTAAACAACTTCCCTGACTTCAAACTCGCCTGTGGGGCTTTCCATTCCGAGGACTGCAATGTTTACACCTTGACGCCAAAGGGGACGCTGTTAAAAGTGATCTTCAAGGTGGCGGCCGCCTACCTGTCACCAGCTTTTCTCCCGGTAGGATGTCCCCGATTAACCCAACACGCCCACTTTCATCTTCCAACATCACGGTATCTTTTTCCGAAGTGCGTTTAGTTTGAACTGGAATCATGGCCAGCGCGTGCTGATGTCATATTTAGGGATTAGGATTTACCCCAGGCAAAAGTCAAAAGCAAACATACATCTTGTGCAATATCCTCCAACACGTTCGCTTTGAGTGGCATATCGAGATATACTGTTCCGATAATATAACATTCTTGACCTTTGACAACGTCCAAAACGCGAGGCACGTGAGGCACTGGAACGCGCATCCGTCGCGTAATTATTAGGCTCTAGCTCGTAGAACAGACGAAACGAGCCACCTTTGCGTTTTCCCCATGCTTGCTTTGCATTATCCAGTAGGGCGGGTCGTAATTGGTTCAAACGTGCAGAGTAAATAGTGTCGAATTGTTGGCCGTACTGTCTTTGGCCCGTCAATATTTTGAACGACTTTTCTGCATCATCGACAGTTGCGTGAGATCGGTACTGGTCACTCATTGGGCTATCGTTAGGAGTCGGGGTTGAGAAAAGTATGGTGGTGGTTGGTGGGACCCCTTGGCCGTTTCAAAAAAGGCAAGTGCGATAACCTCGACTCAAATCATGTGATTGAAGGAATAGCAAGTACGATACAATAAGTTACAAGCTAGCTATGTGCTGATCTAGGAACCTGTATGAGAAAGAAATTGATTCTAGACTCTGGTACAAATATCTCAAAAGGCAATCCGATAGCTAGCATACCGACCGCTAGTTTCACTGGGTCTGGTGATTTTTACAACCTGACCTCGTTTCAAGCCATAATATCGCGCGACAGGGTCGATAAGCTGAATACGCGGCAGCTGGGTCTCTTTTAGACGACTGGCGCGGAACAGACATGAATGAGTTGGTTCATGCCGAGTCACTCGCCACAACTTACTATCGTTCAAGCAGAGCCTTCTTCTCGACTGGGGTCAAAACCTGGTGTTGTGGAACGAGCTTGTGGTGGGTAATATTGATGAGCAAGTCCGACTCGGCAAACTCTTCGAGACTATACTGGCTAGACATGGCCGAAATAACCTGATAGCCATGGAGTGTCAAACTAAGGCACTACGATGCTTCAGCAAGACTTACTTTTCGCGCAGACGGCGTCATCTTTTCCATGAAAATAATGATCCCATGTGTAATGCCTTTTTCGTCCAAAATACTCAAGAACCTATACTGTTGTTAGGATAGTCTCATTTGGTTCAACACAAAGCTCACTTTCGCATAGTCTTGATAGTAACATTTTTCTCATCCGCAAAGAATACAAAGATCTGGTTGGTGGGATCTTCCCTATGGTTGGTGAAGAAATTGAGGCGAGTACGACTAGAGAGTCATGAGTACGATGGTTGAACACATCATTTAACCAGATTTACTCAATGTTTTCCCCTGACCCAAAAGTAGATTTGAATGCTTGAATGTCCATGCTCATCTCGTCTTCAGCGACGAGATATCCCTACGCGTGTCTTTCTTCAGTGGATCGATCGGTATGAATGTGGCTCAGTGGGACTCACCCGGTCGTGCACCAACTCATGAATGGTCCTGTTTACCCTGTGCAAACGAGCAATCTCACGGCTAGCCTCGGGTTGGGATGCCCTGTATATAATATTCATTACTCGGCATATCCGAGCGTTGGTCAATTCATTACTTACATCGTGTAAGCGGATGGGATGGTGGTGGGAGGCGCTAAGAGAAATTGATATTTGAAATACCCGCTTGAAAGGTTAGCTCTCGGTTCTTCGGATAGCCACCTGGTCTTTCACGACCCAGCTTTTCGTCAACCAAAGAGGACATTAAGATTGGACCAGGACTCGCCCTTGGATAGAAATTCGCTTGACATGGCCCACCCACCCACGACTGGCCAGGCACCTCAAATTGCGTTGGATGAGAGCATCATGGTACGCGACAAGGTTGAACTCGTAAATAAATGACATTACTGAGCGGCATTAGCAACGACTCAAGCCTTCCAAAATCTTCAAGTCTGCCGTTGACACAGATACCTCTGGCCCTCCAGGACGGAACATACTACCGAACCACATCACCGGTCTAACGTTTGACGACTTGGGAGAGTTTTTATTAACCGCGTCAGAAGACGAGACGTTCCGATTGTACAATGCGAAAACTGGCAAGTAAGTACTTGTGCTTGGAACGCCCCATATCATCTTATTTCTTTGCTCGTAGGCATGTCAAGACACTTGCGTCCAAAAAGTATGGCGTAGACCTGCCTAGGTTCACTCATCGAAACACAACGATTATTTACGCGTCTACCAAGGAGGACGACACCATTCGCTACCATTCGTTACACGACAACAAGTACTTGCAGTATTTCAGAGGCCATAAGAAAAGGTGGGTTTGTACCATGCTCTCTGATCAGTACTGAAACATGCCCAGAGTAATATCCCTAGAGATTTCCCCCATCGACGACGGATTCATGTCATCCTCCTTGGACAACACAGTCCGACTATGGGACCTCCGAAGCCCGCAATGTCGGGGGCTCCTCAACCTCCCCGCCCCGCCTGTAGTCGCATACGACTCAACAGGCGTCGTTTTCGCGGTTGGCATCAACCAATACTCTCGTATCCTTTTATACGACATGAGCAACTTTGACAAGGAGCCGTTTAAAACGATCCACCTAGACGATACACGGCTATCCAAGATCTCGTATCCTCCTCGCATCCCAGTAATGACATCCATGTCATTTTCAACCAATGGAAAATGGCTCCTGGTCGGCACCGCCGGAGAAGTACACTACATCCTAGACGCGTTTGAAGGCGACCTTTTATGTCGCCTCGAAGGACACCTCGGTCTCGAACGAGGCAAAACTGGAAACGCGTTGGGCGTCGTGCCCGACAGAGGAATATCAGTCGAAGAAGTGTGTTGGACCCCAGACTCTAAATTTGTAATCAGCGGCTCGCAAACGGGAAAAATACACGTTTGGGACGTGGCCAAATTTCTGGAGCGGCAACCGCCTCCCGGAGCGCAAGCCGAGGTTCCAACGTTGAATTCTTCCGTCACGTTGGACGGACATCCCGGAGCGAGCAGGTGTGTCAGGTTCAACCCGAGACATTGCATGATGGCAACCGCCGGAGCGGAACTTGTGAGTTGGGGAACCAAACGACGATCACTAGTCTAACTTGCAACAGGCATTTTGGTTGCCAGAAATGGCTGGGGACGGCATAAAACCATCAACAAGCTAATTATTGTACTTTTACTTAATCTATGCGCATGCATGCGAGAAACGACAGATATATTGTAAAAAGAGCGGACACAGTAAAACACACTGTAACAACTGGAGCAAAACTAGACAAAGAGATCAAGCGCGAGCAAGGTCCCGTTTCCAATCCGCAAAGCACAGCATTTACAATACAAGTCCCATGGCGCCGAGAGCAGCAGCGCCCAAAACGAGCGCAGATCCAGTGTTCGTCATGGCGCCATTGTGCGAAGAGGTAGAAGTAGACGAGGCAGAGGCAGATGCGCCACTCGCGGCGCCGGTGCCAGTGGCGGTTGTGCCCGGAGTGCCGGTAGTCGTAATTTGGGGAGGATATGTGCCTATAAAAATACATGTCAAAAACATTCAAATCAAATTAATTAAAAATCAACATACTGCCGACAGCCTTGACCTCGAATGGTTCCGAAGAGGCAAAGACGTCAGTGTTGTTAAAAGTATTGGCGAATTGCTAAGGGGAAACAGTCAGTATTTCGCCAGAAAAGGCGCACAGGCACGAACCATGACATAGCCAGTTGCGGGCTTGAGCTGTTCGCCAGGGATGACAGTCTTGGAGCAATCATAGTTGTACTCTGTCGCGAAGATTAAATGAATCGAAATTAACGCTTAATTGAGAGCCCGAGACGACTCACGAATAGCAATGAGAGCAAGAGGTCCGCTTAAAATCGTAGCATCGGGATTAGTGATCAGCACCGTCCAGTTGGTGTAGGTGGTTTGTTCGCAATTCCACCTGAGCGTGTTCTGGCTCTGGGCTACCCACCTAGACATTTGTTAGCGTGAAAAACAACTAGGACAAAGACCTGAAAGCTCACCAGCGCTGGGAGCTGGGCTCGGTAATGGTAAGCTGTTGGGCAGATACCAGAGAAGCCCCGAGGGTGACGAGAGCAAAGGCGGCTTTGAGGCTGAACATGGTGCGTACTGTTGAATGGGTGTCAGCGGGCCGCTAAAACGCGAGAATGGTTACGACTTGCAGCAAAGAAAATGAAAGATTAACGCAAAGGTAGAGGAGATGGTGGAAGCGAGACGTAGAAACGTCGGGTCAACCAACCGCCTCGAGTTCCGATTCACGTGACGAGCTGCCGGAGTTCTTGGCTTTGGCAATTCAACTCGAGATTGTCAAGTTCGGATCATGGCTATATTTTGGCGTAGTCCAACAAGGGAGCGGACCCACGTCAACAGTATTGAACAAATAAGTATCTTGTGCCCCAGGCAGGAAGGTATTATTGTACAATCAGACAATGTTGACATAGTGATAAAGGAGAAATTTATGCAAGCCCAAGAGGAATTCAACATGATAAGACACGACAGCTCTTCCGAGTGGTAAGCGGTAGAAAACGAAAAAGAGAATGAGCGTGGTATGCTTGAATCTTGCGCAGGGCGACATCTAAAAAAGCAACCAAGGAGCGTGATGACTGGCGTGCAATGTTACCAGTCGATAGGAACGTTGTGGGTGAAATATCTGTGTTTAAGAGCATCACGGACGGTGATGCGAGAGTTGGGGTCAGGATGAAGTAATTTCTGAACAAGGTCGAGAAAGTCTTGATTGATGGCGTCGGTATTTGGGATAATTTGCTGAAGCAAGTTAGGCTTGATTTGGGACAGATGATCAATGACGACTTACGTGCAACGACTTTACTTCCTTGACTTCCTTTTTACTCTGCGCGGATACACTCCTGTTTGGAAAGTTGAGTTTGATGGCACCTTTCGAGGTGGTGAAGAACTCGGGCTTGTATCGCTGCCCTTGTTTGCAAAGCCGCTCGGGTAGCTTGCCCATGACCTTTTCCATCATGGCGAGGTGCTCGAGATTGTCGTGGGTCTGGAATAGCGCTACGCCAGTGTACAACTCGACTAGGATGCAGCCAAGCGAAAAGGCGTCGCAGGGGTAGGACCAGCCGAGACCTAACAAAGATGAGCAAGGTCGAGATGTGTATATAAGTACCTACCAAGTATAATTTCTGGCGCCCGGTAATGCCTCGTACAAACCACCGTGGAGTGATATTCATCAGAGAACGTGGCCGAGCCGAAATCGATAAGACGGATTGAAGTGTTGCGGAGTACGTGTCTCGATTGTCCGCGCTGAGAGGAGGTTAGAAAAAGCGATGGGTTCGAGATGGCAACTCACCCTGCCCATTCCCAGTGGCATCGGTCGAGTATCATAAGAGCTGTCTACGAGCAGGATGTTTTCTGGCTTGAGGTCTGTGTGGATCAACTGTAAATCATGTAAAACTGCCTCGTGTTAGCCAGGAGCCAAGATAAGGGCAGAGGACGCACAAGCGACGCTGTCGAGCAAACTGCGAGCGAAATCTTGAATGTGCCGCCTGGGAAAGGGAGTAAACTGATTTTCCTTGAGAAAATCGTAGAGACACTGGCCCAGCAGCTGGGTGACAATGCAGATATGGTTGCGGTGATCAAAGGTTTCGAGATAGTGGATACAGTTTCTGGAGACAAGCGTTAGATGACGCAAGGGCTGTGTGGCTGGGACTCGCCTGAGATTCTGAGGATCAGACTCTTTCAACCGCTTGAGTACGCGGATTTCGATCTTGGAGGCATCACGATACTTGGGGACGGCGCGGATAATCTTAATTGCGACACGGCCGGCATTGGGTGGATAGTCTGTGTTGGGCCGCAAGTGGCCACGAGAGCCTGTGCCCGAGTAGAGGGGATGGGCCATGTCGATGGCCTCGACGACCTTGCCAAAGGTGCCCTGACCAAGCAGGCGGACGACGCGATCTGGAGATGGAATGAGTGGGGCGGAAACGTGCATGTGGGACTGACATCTATTGTGTATGATATCGTCCTGTTTGATGATGTAATGGCCCTCCTTGTCATCACAGACGGTCGACTGGGGACGAGTAGAGACCTGGGAGGAGTACGACTGGGGAGGGTGAATGGATGTGAAAATGGGAAAAATGAGGCATACCTCGCGGACGCTTTCGGCGCTTGAGGGGATCTGAGCAACGGGCCACTGTTTGATCGACGTAGTGCCTGCAGAAAAGCCGTTCTGATAGGCTTTGCTGGCAATGGCCTTGCGGGCGTAAGCGGCAGAGGAGGGACCGGCACTGGGGATGGAGAGCGAGGGGGCGAGAGAGGACTCGTACGCAGAGCCAAGGGGCGTCTGAGTCTGTGTCGAGTCCTTCTTCCTGCGCTTGGGGGCGGGGGGCGCGAGCTGGGGGACGAGGGGGGAGGTGGCTGCGGATGCGGCGGCGGCCTGGGCCTGTGCGCGGGTGCGGCGGGGGGGCAGGGGGGCGGGTGCGAGGGACGTGGAGCTCGCGTGGGACGACGGGGGCGGGGGATATGCCTGCTGGGCCATGGCGTAGCGGGTGAGGTAGGCCGGCTGGGGGAACGGGGCGATCATGGGCGTGTGGGCGGGCGACGGGGCAGGCGGCGGCGTGTCCTCGATGACCACAACCTCGCGCTGGTGGCCGCGGCCGTCGTCCTCGATGACCGAGTGGAAGGCGACGTTGGGTGCGGGGCGCTTGCGTTTGCGCGTTGCCGGCTGTGGTTGCGGCGCGGGCAGCATCGATGTGTACGACGACCGGTACGACGCCATGGCGGGGGGCGGCAGCTGCACTCGCGTCGTCATTGGCTCAAGCTCGCCGGGACTGTCGACGCTGGCGACAAACGTGACCACTGTGACGGACACAACCCAGTGTCCGGGGTCCTCAGGGTGCTGACTCATCCATTACACATACATACATATCCACACACATCTCACACATCTACTTGACCCACCGGCAGCACCACCATCATGCACCACAGATACAGCGGGATCGTCAGGTTGTCGTTCTGCTGCGACACCGCCTCCAGCAGCGCCGCCAGCACCACCCCGCACCCCATGTGCACCACCTGGCTCGTCAGCACACTCTTTTGTCGTCCCTGCACTTACATGCACCCGCAGCTCCCCCGCCGCAATTACCCAGTTGCACGCAAGCACCGACACCGCAAACGCAATCGTCCCCTCGACTGTCTTTCCCGAGCTTGCAAACCATCTTGAAATCCCCAGTCGCTTCCCAATGATCGAAGCCTATCATCGGGGTCAGTTACCGTTCAAAACTCGTAGCAACCTGCTGACAAGTGCGTCTCCCACGCCCAACACGATCACTCCTGCCAGCCCCAATACACGCCATGGACTGATTTGGCCACATCAGTGTCCCCTCTCCCATTCGTCAGACTCACCTTTCCAGCCACACCGGCAGCGCGCATCCCGTAAGCAGGTAGAAATGGCTCAGTATTGCTGTGCCACTGTCCTTTTCGTCAAGGAACTCGCTTAGGAACACGTGCACCGCTGCCCCGAACGGGTAGATCGCAAAATACCGGATATACTCGGCAAACGTAAACAGCGCAAACGCCAGGCTCAGCGCCAGGTGCGTAAATGCGGGCTGTTTCAAATATCAGTCACGTCTGCCCGCTCCAACTACCTCCACCTACATCCCACGATATCCCCGGCACAAACATGAGCACCGCAAGTGCGTGAAAGTACTTGCGTCGCCCGTTTCGACTAAGCGTCGGTACGTGCTTGTCCATCTCGTCCAGCAAGTCCGTCGCCACCGCTTGGATATCTCGGGCCGGCATCAGAGGCGATGACGGGTTTTTCGTCACCCCGCCCTGTACCTGTGCTTGCAACGTCCCCAGTCGCGGAACCAACGGTGGGTATGTTCCGACGGCACTAACTTCGGAAATAGGTGTAGCCGTCGGCGATTTTGGCTTAAACTGCCCCTGCGTCGGCGTTCTCGCGTATGTATGTATATGTGTGTGGCGCCGCGACCGCGCCAGTTGGCGATTCCACCCCGCTACACTCAAGCTTCCGAGTAGTCCCCACCACGCGACAAGACTCAATCGGCTCCACGGGCGACGCCCTTTAGCCAGATTACGCAACACCCACAGCCAGGGATCTCTTCCCCCAAGAAGCCAACGCACCCATCCTCCCAAAAGACCCGCCACAAGTAGCGCCGCACCAGCTGCGAGCCCAATCGCCAACATTCTCCGATAGATCAGCTGCTCCGTTTGGTGCGGCGCCCGGAGTCGAAGTCGAGGTCGCCGTGCAATATGCCGGGAGAGCGCAAGCAGAGGGGAAAGAAACCACCCAATAAGGATCGAGCCAGGCAAAAGCGCCAACTGAAAGACGAGCAGCGGGGATGGCTCTCGGAACGTATGGATGTGTTCCGCGCTGCGAGGCCATTGCTGCAACGCATATTGTATCAGGATTATAAATAATTATCTAGTTGCTCACCTTGATAATCGATATATTCATCGTCTCGAGGAACAGTGCAGTTGCGCCGTGAGCTATCAAGACAGCCTCGCCCAGTGTGAGCGCTCGTCGAGCTAATCGGATCATGACGTAGAGCGCCGTCTGGAAAAAAAAGGTCGAGCATATGATGTCCAGTCGAGGGGTGCCTATGCACACTATTAGTTTCCACGGCAATTCAGTTTGTAGAATCTTGACAGACCAGACCACCAACCCAAGTCGAGCACTCGCGTCGCTTCATAAGCTAAACAGCTTACCACCGTCAAACATGCCGAGAACCCAACAAAGTAAAATATCCTTCGCCCCTCATGAGGCGTATTTTCAGGCCTTGGCCAATTCCGTTGACTATTCGAAGCATACATATGGGCCAACAGGATGAGCGTGTTCAAAAAGGTACATTGCAAAAAGGCGCGCCGCGACGAAATGAGGGACTGCAAGTCGTGTGGCTGTTCTTGCAAGGGCAACGGCCCTTCCATATACCAGTTTTCGACAACTTTAGGTGATGTGGGGAGCTCTTTCGCCGCATAAAGAGCAGCTGCGACTACCAGGGGTCCAAGCAACGTGGCAGTCGATTCGCCGTTATCGGCGCATTCTCTGACATATCAAGCTAAGTGTGGTGCATGCATGGTCAAAATGGTACACGAACCGATAGTTTTTCTCGTCTGTCATCCAAATATACCCCGATTGAGGTGTGGCTGCAACTCTGGGTTGCCGGGGGGGTCGTTCGCTGGGGTTTGGAGTACAAGGTACATTTGGGTCGGGAGCAGCAGGAAACAAGCAAGAAACGATGAGCGATCCATACTCGTAGACAAAGCTACAAACAATCAGTGCCAGTAATACTACATTCAACGTCAGAAGCGACCATATCAAGACACTGCCGACGCACCAAAAGTGCCAGTATGCTCCTCGGTCCGGGACAGCTGGTACGCAGCAACCGCAACCGCTATATTAAGAAGGGCGTATTCTCCGGTTTGCCTAGTGTCCAATTGCACAGAAGATCCAAGGTATATTTTATCAGGAAAAAGGCAGATATAACGGGGTGACTGCGCAATTAGGCCAGCGCCACGTGAACTAGGTCCGGATTGCGGGTGAGGACTCTCGCGCCCTTGTCGAGGAACAGTAATCCTATGCGCTCGGCCCTCTTGGTTATCTTGAATAGCCCCGTTGGCTGTGGGTTTCGAAGAGGAAGAACCCGTGGTAGATGAGCGTTTGGGGAGCCCGAAGTGCTGGGCGACAAAGGTTTCGCCATCAGTCGTTGTGTCATTATCGACAGTGCTTTCTCCCCCCAAGTAGCTCCCTGTCGTGCTATAGTCTACAGTAGGTCGGATTGGTGTGAAACTAGGAGCAGTCGCATTTCGTCCGCGCCGATTACGTATCTGAGTGTTAGTGGCGGGCGTTTGGGAAATTGTCAACCGAGTGAAAACACTGGACTCTCGAGGTTCTGGAGGAGGAGATGGTGTAGACCTTGTACTCGTTGCGTGATAGGATGGAGGAGCCATAGTAGCCAAGGATCGAACTCTACGCGTACAGATTTATATTTTTCCACCAGCCTCAACTCATGACGGGAGTGATGTGTGTTTACACGATTATTTTCACGTGATTAAGGTCTGGAACACGTCAACCAAACGGCCAAGTCAGCTAAGCGCCCATTGGGATTCGTAAACACCTCCAGATCCTCGTCCATCGACATTAGAGATTGAACCAACGAATGAGCGACGCCAGTAAAGCCACCGACGCCGCTAGTCCTATAAGCCAGCCTCAACAAGCTTCTTCAGTTTTAAGCCCAGAACCCAGTGGTGCCACCAATCCCGCGATCGCGCAAGCGCCTTTCAAACTCTGGAATCCTCCAACTGAAGCCCGGCCAGCGGGTATGGTTTCTTGTTTCTTTCGCCCGAATATTGACCTCACTCCTTAAAGTTGCCCCAATTCTCGATGATCTAGAGCCGGCGGCTGCCGAGGTTGTGGCTGCCTACCAAGCTCAAGCTCGAAGGGCCGAGAATTTGAGGAACGCACCGCTTCTCACGCAGGAAATGAGGGACAGACAGGAACAAGAGAAATACAAAAAGTGGCCTAACGTGAGTCCTGAAACTGGTGGCTTAAGCGATTGTCTGTCACCCCAACTAATATAATTCCCAGTGTACAATACGAATCAGGTTTCATAACCAAATGCAACTGGAGAAGGCATTTCCCTCGACCAACAAAATTAAATCAGTCTATGCTTTTGTAAGGGAATGCTTGAACGAGGAAACAAAAGCAATCAAGTTCGTACTTTGTGAGTTGTTTCTGATCGGACAGTATTCTAGTTGGCTGGATAGTTACTTTGGTAGACCAGCCCCCTGCAAGAGAGCTGAAAGTCTCAGACACTAGTGTGCGTGATAAAACACTAATGGAACTCCAGCTTGCTCCGTCATCTGTTTTGCTACTGCGATTTTTATCGGATGAGTTAAACGGTAAGGATGTAATTTATATTTGAAACGAATATTTCCTGAATATGTCCAGATCGAGAGAAGGTCCCGCCGCTAGATCAAAGTGTTCTGGCAACTGCCGTGGATTTTCCTACAGTTACCCCATCTGCTGATGGGGTTACTGTTGCATCAGCTGCGCCTATGGCTAAACAGTCCAACAAGGCAGTTGAAAATAAATTGGCTAAGCTGTTTAAGCTCCAACCACGGAAATGAAATATTTTGCACATTGACATTTGCTCTAAGTCTGATGAGAATAAGCTTGAATTTGAATATATGTCTGATCTATGAATTAGAAGTGATGTAATATGCTTGGGTTCACATATTTGACAAATCCTTTTTGATCATTATATTCTTTGTAATATTGTGTTGTAAGGGGATCATGTGAGTGATGAGGAGTCCTGGGTACTTATGTGCTGTGCAAGGAGGATGGCCAGCAATCTGCAGGATGCACAGCAGGGGTGTTTCTTCTTTTGGCTTTCTCCACAACCCCTCTGGGCCTATTTATATGGTCTTGTCTCATAGATAGAACCTTAGCATCTCAATCTTTTGCTGAGGTATGCCATTTGATTGTTCTTACTGTGTTAGTGCATCATTTTTCACACATGTATAGTGCTACATGTTTGTTCCTTGTTTTAGGTATGACCTTGGTTGGCTACACACAGCACTGGAGTCATACTTTAGGTTATGAGCCCCACTGCAACCCTATGCAGCAACTTGTTTTATTCTGTCTAGTGTATGATGACTTGCTTGGGATATTGATACCATCCTTGCAACTGTACTGCTAACTCAACCAGCACTCCCTGTACATCAGCTGTTTCAGTGAACATTTTTAAAAATTCACAAGGGGCATCTCACAAGTGAAGCTCACAAGTTACTGATGGGTATCAGGCCAGTGAAGACCAGTGAACCTTAAAAATTTGCAAGGTTCTTCTCATGAGTGAAAGTCTTATGTGTTGTGACCTATGTATTTTTCCTTTAATTCTTTCATTTTCTAACTTGAATATATGTGCACCTTGAGGATCATGTGACTTGTAGCCACAGTGGTTAGCCACCTAGTAACACTTTGTAACCTCTCAGTGCTTACCTTTGTACTTCTCATCGCCATGACTACCTAGGACAATGGATAGTTACTATAGATACCTTTGTCTATGCTTCCTTTGTGATATATTCCTTTGTCTTATTTTGCTTTATTGTGTACATAGCCTTTTGTTGTCTTTGTCTATAAAAGAGACAGGCTAGACATTCTTACAGCTCAGAACATCTTGCCTTGTCAAGTTCCCTCACATCTCAGTGTGAATCAACAGTCTACCCTCTAGGCAACCCAACCATAGGCTCTGCTTTTAGGTTCCTCAGGCCTTAGTCACCATCCACAGTCTACTTGCCATCACCATAGTCATAGTTATCATCACCACCTTAGGAGGTTGTGACATTGCAAGATGTTCTTCTTTGTGTTATTGCTATCAACAGTATCATCCAGGACACCTCAGTTGTCAGTCTGGACTTAAACAGCACCACCTACCAAGGACAACAGGTGCAACAACTAGCCACTCACACTCATGCACATGTGACCTCCACAGGTGCCAGCATCTTGCTAGCCTAGCACATGCTAGCATAGAGTCAAAAGTTATGCATTGTCAGTGAACCTACAGAGTGGTTACCCCACATTATTGCCTGCCTTAGTGACCTTAGTCAGCAGAAATCACCCACTTGCAGAGGATACAGTAGATGTCTTTGAGACTATTTGCTACCAGTTACTGTTCAATGCTAGGTGATGAAGCAAAGGTTTAGTGACTTGCAGTACAAGTACTATTGGCAAATAGGAATGCACAAGTACTGATCTTTCAGGAACACATATCTTTGTTTACATCCCCTCTCCTCCTTAGTATGGCATCAGGAGGACCTGTTATGGACCTAGTGGTGCTTAGTGGAAGATACCCTAAGAAAGGTTTCCTTGTAGCTAAGGTCTATAAGCTTGGAGCAAATGTTGCCGTGTAGATTTCTTGGAACTAGTTTTTTCCTATACTCAGGATCTGACTAATGGCTTAACTAGTTGTCAGAGTGTTGTTGATTGTTGTTGAAAGCAGAAAGTAGTTGTTGAGCACAGAGAGTTGTTGTATATCTTAGTAAAGGTTCTTAACCTGGGTGTTGCCTAATGCGTAAATGCCTAAGGCCTCTTAAAAGGTCAATTAGAGTATCTACAACCTCACTTCTTCAGCAGGAGCTAAGCTCAAACTGTACTGGAGTTATTGGGAGAACTATCTAAGAGATGTAATAAGAATGCAGCTTAGGCTGATTCACACAAGCAAGGCTTGGGTGTTATAAGTCTAGGAAATTCTAAGTAGAAATGGAATGGTTACAATAAAAGAATAAACGCAAATTAATAAAGAATAATCAGGAAAAGAGTAATAAAGTATTTAGCTGTTAGACTTGATAACAAACTTAGCTTAGGGCAGGTCCTGAACCGTCCTACTTGTAATAATACTCCTATACAAGTTAATGAGTCACAAGCAGTTCTGTGTTCTACTCTGTGTAAATTAATTAGTAGCACCACTAGAAGATAATTAGTGTTACCCTGTGTCTGTTGGGACTTAACTAATGTATTAATAGCAAGGCTATGCTATGTTAATTCCTTAACAGTGAGCACAGTCAATGATTGAGGCACAAGTGGCAAGTATGCAGGGTAAGAATGAGCAATGCATTAGGAAGGACCCTGCAGGGCCTTTATATACATGTAGGGAACCCAGAATAATGGTTCCATCAGAGATCAAAACACTATTCTAGTGTTACAGGATAATAAGAGTCATATATGTAACAAAACAGGAAGCGCATGTCAAGGTTACAGTAAGAGATACCTATATTACTATGTAAATGTATCATGCTTATTCCCAGACTAGTTTTACCTATCTTGTGTATCATCCATATCCTTGGTAGAAACGAGTTTCAGCTCTGAAACTTGTTTTAAACAAAGAATTCATTATATCTCTGCGGATACTGAACCGTTTCGCATGAAACCGGTTTCAGTAGACACACAGAGGTCAATTACCCCCAAGCGCACGTATTCCGAGCGTCGGCGGTGGCGGCATGGCGTGGTGCGGCGGGTTTGATCCTTCGGAGCTGTATTGCAAATACTTAAGCGCCGATTCCCTTGCTTGAGTGCGCATCGGCAAAGATTACGCATTTTCTCCATCAAGACGACGTCGCGTCGCGCTGGAAAAAATATTACAATTCATGAAAATATTCTGCGGTTCGAATGGTATATTTTGCGTCCGCAAATTCGAACCTAAGTGTATTTTTGGTACTGATGGCCCAGTTTAGACATGATGCTGCCTGTTTAGGAAGGCGAGACTACTCTAGATGGAAGGAGCGACATTGATTACATAAGATCCATCACATTGGGAAAGTTAAGGTAAAAGGCAGGGTGAATTACAAGGGCAGAAAGCATGGTCTTTTATGCCCTCTGAGAGCACAGGATTCTACTCACAACTGGCAACAACTCCACAGTGAACACTCTACTCCACAGGACTGAGTCAGTAGGAATATGACTCCTCTGGAGCTCTAAGCTAGTGGAGCAACCAATAGGAACCATTGGGGTAGAGCTTGGAGCTCTTCCTACAGAGGAGTGTCTAATGAGATGTCAATGGAGCTGCTCAGTGAGTCATACATGCTTGTGAGTCACTATCTACATTATTGGAGTCATGCTCCATACTTTCTGAGTCACTTAGAAGTGTGACTCCACTATTGGAGTGAAGGCTCCAAGGTTGGAGTCATTCTGGTGGAGTTCCACTCAACAAGTGGAGTTGGCTCAGAAAGGCTGGAGCTACAAGAAATAAGGAATTATTAAGGAATATCTAGTCTATCTCAGTCAGGGACCTTAGTCAGGCACTTTACTCAAGGCTAGGTACTCCCTTCAGAATGTAAAGTCAATGTTACTAACACAATCCATATCAGGAGTCAAGCTCCACACTTTCCTGAGTCATTGGGTGAGTCACTGTGGAGTAGGACTCCACAGGTGAAGAGTCATTCCAGAGGTGGAGACTTACTCCACAGATTAGGTACTCCACTTGTGGAGCAAGGGCTCCAAGGTAGGAGAGTCTCTGGGGGGTATCTCACCCAAGGTGGTGGTGGCTCAAGGAAAAGTGGAGCTATAGGAATTAGGAAAGTGAGAAGTAAAGTAATAGGAATGTTCAGTGTTTCAAGGTTTACCAGTTAGCAGGTACTATATCTCTTACATGTCTCCAGCCAGCTTAAAATACCTGTTGGGGCATGAGCATGGCTTGAGACAATAATATGGTTATATCTCAGCCAATATTGATCAGATCAAGACATGCTTGGTGTCATTTGAAAGAGCTTGTCAAGTAGCATTGGATCACATGTTCTCTGCTAATGAGAATGCAAAAAGACTTGGGTCTCCGAAAGTATTTCGCGTTTTTCTTGGTCAATATTGACCCAATTTGGATTCTGACTTCACAGCCACATTCCCTTATATGGTGCACACCTGCTGACAAATTTTCAGTAATTTGAAATTCCGCATACAGTTGCCCAAGTCCATGGCTCATTCTCCCTTTCCTTACCCAGAGTCACATGACTTAGAGCCAAATACCCCCTATTCCCCCCCAAGCCAATTCCCCCCCTCAACACACTCCCACCCCTTGGCACACATCACCCCTATATGTCAAGTTGCTAGGTCACCAGACCTAATACTAAGTCCAAACACTCACCAGCTTAGTCAGAGAGGTTCCTGGGGCACACACACAGAGCAGGTAGTAAAGGGGACTAGTATTGACAGAGTAGACAAGGGAGGTTGAGTCTGCTTGACTGCTGACTCCACCTAGTGCATATATACAAGAAACAAGCCACCATCAAACAAACAAGACACTATAGGTAAGAGTCCAATATGGAATGACCCCAATATCAGTGTGGGAACCAAGATAAGGCTTATCTGCCCCAACAAGATAAGTGTGGGAACATGGGCTAAGAATATACATCCAGCCTAAAGATCTCTTGGCTGATAGCTAATGATAGCTTATCAGGTCTAAGCTTGGAACACCCAGACTTCTTGGTTATCTTGACCATCACATGATCATGATAAGGTCTTGTCCCAAAGACAGGTATTACATAATACAATGAAGTGGCTTGTGGCTAACCTCACAGGAATAAGGCATATAAGGCATCTAACTAAAATGTATCATAGAAAATATAGGAAAATGCATATAAAATATGTCATGCCATTCTGGGTCATGACACTATATGCACTTTCATGCATTTAGTGGGGTTTCTGCCAAGGGACAAAAAAAATAATGGTGGGATACATACCTGGGACCTTGGTGAGGTCTGGGATTACCTCTTACCCAAAATGGATAGCCCAATCTGCTCTCTGGAGCTCTGAGAGGGCATGAGAAATTGAACATGTGTCTCCCTGCTCTCTAGCTCTAACAGGCTCTCAGGCCCCAGGAATTTTTCCCGATGCCTACCAGAAGCTGCTCCCAACCCTCTTCACAATCAGTATCCCAGAAGAGGCCAGAGTTGGCACTTGAAATCCCTGATAGCACAATTAGGCCTGAAACAACAGCCCAAGAAGAACCATCCACCCCATGGCCAGAACCAATAACTGATAGCAATCATGTCCACATCATTGCCTTAGAAACCAAACTACACCAACTTTATTGTGCCATCCTTGGCTATCAGAACCCTAATATCCGTGATACAACACACACAACAGGGGTCCTTGATATTGCTTGAGATATTCAGGCAGACTTCAATAACCTTCAGGAAAACCTTCCACAAATGATCACTATGGTGGTAAAAGAAGCACTTGCTGAACAACCTAGTACACCACCCAAATGCCCAGATCCTATTAAGGGGTCCCAGACACTGGACCCAACAAGAGGACATACAGGAGTCAAGTTGGAGGAACCTGCAAGCCCCATGGAATCAATGGGTTTCTCAATGTTTGGTTGGTTAAGCAAAGGACCTTCTACAAAAGGCAAAGAGTGTGTGATTACAGCCCCTCAGAGATTCGCCAGCATTTACCACAACCCTGAGGCCAGGAATGACAATAAATTAACTGCACTCATGGGTGAAATCACCAGTTCAATGGCAGAAGCAATCAACAAGGGGTTGGGAACTGTTATGTGACAGCTAACATACACTCTAAGCAGTTATATTCCTTTAAATCTGAACAAGAATGTGTTCTGAGTCTGAAGTCCTTGTATGTGAATTTATTGCACATTTTCTGCATCAGGAAAAAAAGTGGTGGAAAATTAGACATTTTTTGTAACCAGGGTAAATTTGGGCAAATTTAGGGCTTTTATTTAGGGGGGATAGCAAATTTACCCAGACCCCCAAGAGGCTGGGGGATGCTTGATATGGCAATTCATTACTCACCTGTTATGGTAAGGGTTACCATATATGGAAAAATGGGGGAAAACTGCAGAAATGGTTGTGGGCACATATTTCCTCTTTGGGCAATTTCAAATGTCCATAAAAGGAAACTAATTATTCCAAATATATCCAAATATATTTTATTTATTTTTCTCTATTACTTTCCTTTTTGGGATCTGTCAAAATGTCCTCCCATATATGGTCTAGTCTATTGGCAATTTGATCATTCTTGCCAACCAGCCATTAATTTTTTTTCCCCTTGTGCCCAAACAGGCTAAATGCTATAAAGCACCCCTGGGTGTGTGTCTGGGTGCATGGGCATGTGATGTGGTGGGTTGTGGGTGCAAGTGACTTGGGCTGGTTGGTGGTGAAATGGCAAAGTCAGAGTCAGGTGACAAGTGGCTGTTCTTGAGAGTCACATGATTCTTGTCTGTTGAATGATAACTTCCCTTCCTGGGACATCTCCTTTGAGTACAGAGACAGGTTTGTGGTATGACTAAGGGTGTGTCAGCTGTCCTTTTAGAGACCCACAGCCCAATAAGGTTATAATTAGCTTACATAAGCAGGATTTTTCTTGCATTTCTGCATGAATCAGACTGTTCTGCACCCTTTTCAAGGGAGAGATAATTAAGGATAATTATCAACCCCAGGGATAATATGGGAAACCCAGGGATCAGGTACAGGGGGGGATAGCAAACAGGATAACAGGTTAATTAGGGCTAATTAGGGCATTTTATCCCCCATTTTTTTTCCTGATGTCCATTGACATCTCA
Source organism: Ceratobasidium theobromae (assembly GCA_037974915.1). Classification (NCBI taxonomy): domain Eukaryota; kingdom Fungi; phylum Basidiomycota; class Agaricomycetes; order Cantharellales; family Ceratobasidiaceae; genus Ceratobasidium; species Ceratobasidium theobromae. The sequence goes on from JBBBZN010000007.1 coordinate 982,954, forward strand.
TTAGACACTCCTCTGTAGGAAGAGCTCCAAGCTCCACCCCAATGATTCCTATTGGTTGCTCCAACACTTAGAGCTCCAGAGGAGTCATCTTCCTACTGACTCACTCCTGTGGAGTAGAGTGTTCACTGTGGAGTTGTTGCCAGTTGTGAGTAGAATCCTGTGCTCTCAGAGGGCATAAAAGACCATGCTTTCTGCCCTTGTAATTCACCCTGCCTTTTACCTTAACTTTCCCAAGCCAGCCTTGCTTGTGTGAATCAGCCTAAGCTGCATTCTTATTTTAGTCTTTTTTGACAGTTCTCCCAATAACTCCAGTATAGTTCTACTGTAGAGTGAGGTTGTAGATAACCTAATTGACACCTTGAGAGGCCTTAGGCATTTACACATTAGGCGACACCCAGGTTAAGAACCTTTACTAAGCTATACAACTACTTTCTGCTATCAACAACTATCAACAACACTCTGACAACTAGTTAAGCCATTAGTCAGATCCTGAGTATAGGAATAAACTAGTATCAACAAATCTACACAGCAACATTTGCTCTGAGCTTATAGACCTTAGTTACAAGGAAACCTTTCTTAAGGTCCTTTCCACATAGCCACACTAGGTCCATAACACTTGTATGTGATCCTATTGGTTTAAAATATATTCAATGACAGTTATCTATGTACAGGGAAGATGAATAAGAGGGGTACAGGCTTATCTAACTATCTATACTACTGCTGAGGGCTGGAATGTTCTAGAAAGGCAATCACATTACTCAATTGGGGCCTGATCAATTAATAAGCACTGAGTTAGTAGGATAAGTTAAGCCACTAGTAATTGCTGTTCATCAAGAGAGTTATTAGCTTAGCAGTAGTAGCAATTATTAGGAGTATCAGATAAGGGGTCTTATGTACTTTAGATGGTTACCATCAAATAAGTATAAGTAAAGATAAATTTAATTCATTATTTAGTCCCTTAAGCACCCTAATAGCAAACTTAAAGTTGATATACCTCAGCAACTAGAAGTTGCATCTAGAAGCTAAAAGTATGAGTAAAGACAGTGGATTTTACTCTATTTAACCATATACATAGATTAGAGTAAAGGTGGAAGTTGAAGGAATCACATTTGTAAAGACAGTAGAAAATATACATGTCAGGAAAAAAAACAGGGGATAAAATGCCCTAATTAGCCCTAATTACCCTGTTATCCTGTTTGCTATCTGTCACAACCCTTGAGACAGCAAAGGGGGCAACTTAGGAATGCTCAGACAGGAGCAGGAAAGGGGAAAACAACAAGATAAATCATTCTTGGGGGGCCAAGATGATTTCTCTGTGGTATATATATCAAGATAATGGAAGATTACATGCACAGGTGTGTATGTAAACTAATGACTATGTAAACAGGTGTGCATGTAAGCAGGAGCACACATAATCAAAGGAGTACATAACCAGGCAAGTAAATAAGCAGCTGCACATGTCAGTGGTGCAAACGTAAGCAGGTGTGTGTGTAATCAAGGGAAGAAACAACAAACAATCTGGAAGTGCAAGAAAAGAGGAGAAAAACAACAGAACAAAGTAATAACATGAGAAAATCAAAGGGAAATAGTCTTATTGTTGCATTAGGATTGTGACATTGCCCCCCCTCAAAATGGCTTATTGGCAGCACCAAGGGGGCATTATTCATCAACAGAACCAGTCCAATTCACAGCTATAACCTCAAAGTCCACCCCATTCCACTCCAAATCCCTGAATTCTGCTGGGCTAACCCCCTATCCATCCCATGGCTCCTCCTGTCTAGCCTAGACCTGGCTCATGTTCCAACCAACCTCCTCAGAGCCTGCCAGGTTCGCCCAAGGCTCCTCTTGCACTGTTACCTCCTACTGAATAAAGACCTTGATCAACTTGGGGGGTTCTTCCTCCTTCCCTTCTTCCTCTTGCTGCTCCTCTGGCGGATATAGCAGTTGTAGTGCCCCTACTGCCTGGCAAAAGATTTCTAGCTCCAGTGCCTGCACAGTTGGCTCCACCTGTAGCCCCATTTGATGCCACTGGATGAAATTGGAAAACACAGACACCCCATATGATATGAAGTGGTGCCAGTGGAATATGGTGTTGCCCACAAGGGTATCTGGGCCTTCTTCGCAATCCTGGCTTAGCCAGAACAGAAATCTGAACTGGGGGTGCTTGTATAAGTCCCTGGCAATCTGAATGGTGCACTGGTGACTTCCCTTGCTCATTAGAACACAGGGGATTGTGCAGGAGCTGTTGTTGGCCAGGTCCTTTTGAGCTCCCTTGGCATGGAGTACAGATATTGCTCCATGCTCCTGAAGTGGTTCTTGGTGGTGTGCCAGTTGCCTACAACATTGAGGATTGTTATGAGTGGGCAGAAGAGAATGGGGGTTGCTGAGAGTGTTTGGGAGTGGATAGAGAGAGGCAGGAAGTGCAAGAGCAAAGTGAGCTGATTTGCAGTGAGGGAGATGCTTGTAGACCTTGCTCTTAAGAGCTCCAGTTGCTTGTGTGGGCACAGGGTCCTTGGGCTTCAGTGCAGCTGGGTAAGTTGCATGGAACTTGCATAATTGATCCTCCAAGTGTGTCAGGTCTTTGGCAGGTTCCCAGGTGTCATCATGGGGGGAATAACCAAGCCATCACACCCTGTGATGTATCACTGAGATTCTTAGTCTAAATGTGCTGCGATTCAGCGAATATTGCAAATTAGGCTTCGCTGCAGGCACCATTAGACTCGCCTCATTTTTCTGATAATTCTAGCATTTTTAATCATCTCATTTGGTTAAGAAATGAAGGAGTTATTCCCCATTCTTTGGTCTATCAAAGAGAGCAGCTGGGCACTTATGCAATTTCGGCGCTTAATCGCTTACTAATCGCTGATCTAATGGTATCACCTGATAGCTGTCACTTAGGCGCATATCCTGGCGCTTAAATGCATTACATAAGCCGCACCACTGAGCCACAGTGTCGCAACCTCAGTCGATGTAACAATGTAACACTCAGTGGCCATCTAGTGACTGTTCAGTAGTGAGGGTGAGTTGACGAGACAATATGAACTGAGGTCTTCAGTTCGTATTTTGTCTGTTTATATAGCTGAGAGAGAGCAAAACAAGTATATACAATAAAGTCACGAGAGAGGTCAGATGACCTTCCCATATATTCCACAGCATTCTAAGAAGTCCGTTTAAGCAAGCTAAGCAAGGTTACAACATTATTCCCCCTTTAAGTCCTTTTGGGTGGAACTGAAAAGGACTCAAAAGGCACATTCCAAACCCTGCTCTCCTGCCCATTCCATTACCAACAGCATCTTGTGCTTCTCCCTCTCCTCCTCTTCCTTCTCCTTCTGTTCCTGGGCGTCTTCTTCCTCCCATTCCCTCCATTGTAGGTAATCTGCTAGGTCGTCCAGCGTCCACCCATCCTTTCCCACATCCCTCCACAGTACCTCATCCCCTTCTTGGTACTTCCACCTCATGACCTTGTGCCGTTCTTCCTCCACTTTGCAAATTTCTAATTGCATGGCTTCCTCTCTCTGTATGAGGTATTCCTCCCTTGGGCAGGTTATTCCTGCACCCACCCATTCTTCGACACTCCACTCTGTTATCTCCTTCAGGTCCTCCCAATCCTCCCATTTCAGATTGGTTCCCCAGCTGTCGATCCACTTCTCCTCGTCCAGTTCCCATTCCTTCATTCCTCCCCCATCCATTTCCCAGGTCGACACTGTCTCCCATGGCCCTTTGGATGTGCATTGCTCTGTCTTCCATACATCTTCCATCCAGGCCCCTATGACCACCTGTCGAGGTGACCTTCCGACATACCCGTTGTAGTAGTACAGGTGGCACTTCCTCAAGTCCCACCCTATCGCCAGTTCCCCCACCCACTCCATGTAACCCAACTTCAGGTGATGTAACAGGTTCTCCTGCTGGTCCCCACAGTAGACCAGCTCCCTTCGGGTGCGAGTGTGTAGGTACTTCACCTCCAGCATTTCTTTCCCCTCCTGTAGTAGTTCCCTCTGGCTCTGTTGCTATCCTCTTCTGCTCAACATACAGCTTGCCCAGTAGGTACGAGTCGTGGTTTGTGTGAAAGGGCGGTAGGCTGGCATCTTGGGATTTTGAGTATAAGTGAGGGTTTGTAGGGGGTGCAGTTGGCGAAGGCAATGGTAGCAAAGGCGATGGTAGTGGTAGTGTAGGCACAGAAGATTCAGGTGAACTGATGATGTTGTAGCTCGCCTGTTGTCCCCTTTTTATCTGTTTATCCTCCCAACCCTTTGGCCTTGGGGCCAACAGGTTTTCCTTTAGGAATCTTCGCATAATGGGTCTTAGTTCCACCAGTTTCTCCGCTCTTTCCCATGTGTCCCCTTCTTCCCCTTCTCCTTCCCACCGTACCCTGTAACATAATTGATTATTGTCTTCTTCATCAATCCACCAGTCCAGGATCCGATCCACAACTTGCACTTCTTCCCCTTCTTCCATTATTATTGGTCGTGGTTTGTATTTTGGTTGTTTGAACCTATCATCTTCCTTCCACCTGGTTAGGAGTCCAATGTGAAAGACCAGGTGGATCTTCATAGAGCTTGGCAGTTCCAGCTCATACGCATGTGAGGAGATTCGTTTCTTCACCAAAAAAGGGCCCAATCATTTGTCGTCCAGCTTCTTGTTTTCCCTATCGCCCTTAACATTGGTAGCCAATAGTAACACTTTTTCCCCCACTGCAAATTCTTCTACCTCGTGTTCTTCTTTCTTATTGAATTCCAAGGCGGCCCTTGCTTCCGCCTGTCCTTCCCGAATATGATTTCCCCACTCCTCTGCTGTAACGTTCATGGAACGCTTGTCCCCTATGTCCCATTCCAAACATTTTCCAAACACAATATCAAATGGAGCCTTCCCAGTGATTCGATTCACACTGTTATTGTAAACGAATTCCGCCAATGGTAACCAGTCTGCCCAATCGTTTTGCTGATAGTTGCAATATGTCCTTAGGTATCCTTCCAGCCATTGATTTACCCTCTCAGATTGTCCATCGGTCTCTGGGTGGTAAGCCATACTGAAACGTGGCTCGACCTGCAGAATTCGGTATAGTTCCCTCAGGAATTTGCTGTTGAAAGTTGTTCCCCTATCCGAGATGGTGATTTTCAGTGTTCCATGCAGTTTCCAAACGTTGGCCATGAATAGCTTCGCCAATTGTTCCACCGTCATGCTTTCTCGACATGGCACAAAATGCGCCATCTTCGAGAACCTATCCACCACCACTAGAATTGAATCGCTATTTTCGCTTTTGGGTAGCTTCACCACCATTCGTATGTAATGAATTCCCATGGACATTCAGGCACTTCTAGCAGTTTCAACGGCATTTGTACCTTCTGTCCCTTTGTATGCTGACAAGTTGGACAGGTTTCCATGTATCGGTTCACTTCCGCCTTCATATTTGCCCACCAAAAATGTCGTCCCAAGTTCTCGAAGGTCCTCATTTGCCCTTGATGCCCAGCCAGGGGGTGATCGTGATGTCGCCACAGCAGGGTGTTCTGTAGGTCTTGGTCTTCCGGAACCACCATCTTTCCTTTGTAATATAGAATCCCTTCCATCCATTCATAATCTCTGTACCCCTTCCGGACCGAAAGGGGTAAGCCTGACTTGTTTCTTGTCATTTTGATTACATCTTCCAGTCCTGGATCTTCCTCCTGAGCCTCCTCTACCCACGTCACTATGTCTTCCTCTACTGTCCCCTTGAAACCCTGAAAACGTGTAGGATTTATCATAATTTCTGTTGGTGGCTCGATCCCCACATCATGGTCACTTCTTCTTGATAAGACATCTGGTTTACTGGATAATTTGCCTGGTCAGTACACGATTATGAAATTGAAAGATGCCAATGTTTGGTACCATCTTGCATGTCTCCTATTAAATTTCAATGACTTTGCCTAGTATTCCAGATTCCTGTGATCTGTATAAATGGTAATTGGTTCCGTTGTCCATTCCAACAGATAACGCCAGCTTTCTAATGCCACAATGATTGCACAAAGCTCCTTGTCATGTGTGTTGTAGTTACACTGAGCTGCATTGAAACTTTGTGATAGGAAGGCAATTGGGTGCAGGTACCCGTCCTCCTGTCTCTGTGATAAAATGGCGCCCATTGCAACCCCAGAAGCATCGGTCTCCAGGAAATAAGGCTTATTCTCGTCCGGGTGTTGTAATACAGGGTCTTTACATATTTCTTCCTTTATCCGATCGAAGGCATTTTGCTCTTCTTGTCCCCATTCCCAAACAGTTTCCTTCCGGGTCAGTTGTGTAAGTGGTTTTGCCAGCCGGCTGAAGTCCTTGATGAATCTTCGGTAGAAATTAGCGAAGCCCAAAAAGGCTTGTATTTCTTTCACGGTTGTGGGTTCCTTCCACTCCTGTATCGCCTTGATTTTCTCCTTCTCCATCAATACCCCTTCTGGCGAAATGACAATGCCGATGTACATGACCTCTTCCACAAAGAAGTGGCATTTTGTTTCTTTGCAAAATAAGTGTGCCTCGCATAATTGCCTTAATACTTCTCGCAGGTGCTCGGTGTGTTCCTCCTTTGTTTTGGAGAAAATCAGAATGTCGTCCAAATAAACTACCACGTAGATGTCCAGAAGGTCTTCGAATAATTCGTTCATGAACCATTGAAAGGTTGCTGGCCCATTCTTTAGCCCAAATGGCATAACCTTATATTCGTACAGCCCTTCCTTTGTTCTGAAGGCCATCTTCCATTCGTCCCCCTCCCTGATCCTTATGTTGTTGTAGCCCCATCGCAAATCTAGCTTCATGAATATTTTTGCATGTTTTACTTTCTCAATCAGATCGTCCTGCCTTGGAATGGGAAATTGATCTGAAACTGTCGCATCATTCAGTTTCTGGTAATCAATTACTAGTCGCAGTGTTCCATCTGCCTTTGGTACGAAGAAGGCTGGTGCTGCAATCGGGCTGTTGCTCTTCTGAATTTTTCCATCTGCCAGCTCGGCCTGAATGTATTCTTGGCATGCTTTGGATTCTTTCGGTGACATTGGGTAAATTTTTGCTGGCCGTGGTAACGGATGGTCTTCTTTAAGGTTGATTTGACAATCATACTGTCTATGTGGTGGTAGTTCCTTAAATGCCTCTTCCGAGAATACGTCCTCGAAGTCACTTATTTCTCCTGGTAAGGTTCCCACCCTTCCTTCCTCTATATCCCATTGAATCTCCAGGGGATTCCATAATATCACTGGCTCTGCTTTCCTCAACCAGTACATCCCCAAAATGATGTTTGTGTCCCCCAATGGCATTGCATAGAATTTCTGTTCAAATTCCCTTCCTTCTACCACGAAGGAGAGGATGCATTTGAACCTCAACAGGTTCGGTAGTTCCTTTCCGTTGATTCCCTGAACTGTCCGTTGCTTGGGTAGCTCGATTAAATCCAACTTGTGTTTTTGCGTGAGAGAGATGTTGATAAAATTACATGTTGATCCTGAATCTATTAATGCTTCCACTCTTCCTGTGATTCCCGAAACATCGATAGAAATGTTTGGTGAATTTGTGTTTGCTCTACAATACATAATTTCAGCCGACGACTTGGGTCCATTGGGTCCACCTGACACAGTTACAGGGTCCCTTGTTCTTTTCCCAACTCTGAAGATTTTTCTTCCTCTTCTTCCACCATTTCCCCTAGCTTCCCTTTCTCCTTCTTGAATTCTTTCTTCTGATCCTTATAGTCTAGCTGCCATTCCCCATGACAGTCTGCCATCACGTGGCTCCTTTTTCCACATTTCAAGCATCTTCCTTCCTTCCGTCAAAGGTCCTTCATCTCGTTTGGGACAAAGACCCCGTCTCTTTTATCGCCTGTTTTCCCTCTCGTATCCCTGTCGGACCGAGATGTATTTGCCCCTATTGATCCTTGCTGTCGCCAACTAACACTCTCCACCCTTAATGCTAGCACAATCCATTGCTCCACATTTGCTGTATTTTCATCCTCAAATAACATCACCCTTAGTAACTCCTGCTTAATGGCCAGTTTTAACCCCTTTTTGAATGCTGCCACCAAGGCATTTCTATCCCAGGATACTTGAGCTGTCAGGCTTCTAAAGCACATCGCGTATTCATGTACTGTGCTCGTTTGTTGGATCAACATAAGTTCTTCGTTTGCTCTCATAGCGTAAGTCAGATCATCAAAATTGAGTAAAAAGGCCTCCTTAAAGGCCCCCCAATTTTTGAGGTATGGATGATCGATACCGTTATTGTAGTTTTCAAGGAGCGGTAATGCCCATGAAAGTGCCATGTTGGTTCCCCCAATATTTGTAAGTGTCGCATAGATCTTCTCCTCGTCACCCCACTGACTATCCCTTGTTCAAAAGTATGTTTCCATCTTCGTGATGAAAGATCATGCCATCAGTCCTCTCTTCCCTTCATATTCTGTTGGCTTCTTCATTATTGCCTTGGCCATGTCCATCATGATAGTCGCCATGGTGGTATTAGCCGCACTCGTAGCTATGCTTGTGCATGGTTTGACTTTTTCATTTATTAGTTGCGCTCGAACCCTACTTGGCGTCTCAAACAACGATCCAATCTTTTTCTGCTGCTCAGTATGTCCCCTTTCTTCTTCTTCCATTCATTCAGAAACTCTGTCGGGAGAGGGGCTAGTTATTCTAAATACACGCGCATGGGTCCGTGTGGCTGGTCTGGGAACTCCAGCCAGCGTTGATGTTACAGGGACTGCAGTGGTAGTTATTGTTTCGGTTTTCTTGGTTAAATCTCGGATCACTGTTGCCGCCTTATCGATGCTTTCGTAAAATCCTTTTTCCAGTTGTATGTTTTGCGTTTGTAAGGCTTCATACTGTTCCTGAATGCCTCGTAATGCTTTACTCATTTTTTCGGCTTCGTTCCATTCTGTTTCTTCCTGTTTCTCCTGGGCTGATTTTCCCAGTTCAATTTGTTCATATAGAACGTTTAATTTTTTATGGACCGTTGTTTCTTTGTCCGTACTTCATTCGCCCACTTCGTTGGCGACTTTTTGAACGTCTCACTTTATCGTTCCAATTGTTGTGTTTAAATCGGATATTTTTGCCTCAATTCCATCAAATCGTTCGCCGATCGCGCTGATTAAACTATTTATGATGTTTACTATGTCTTGTAGCTCTACTTCGTCTGCTGCTGCGCCTAGTGTAACTGTTGGGCTCAAATCTTGTTCCATACTGGTGTTGGGTAATGCCCCTGGGATGGAGGTTACTGTTGGTACTTCTGTCCTTACAAGAGAACTCTCTCTTGTCGTATGTCTAGAAGCAGCTTGTGACGTGGCCTGTGTCTGATAGGGCTTGCGACTTGGTGCTCGAGACATGGGAAGTTCGTATTGTAATGTCGCAACCTCAGTCGATGTAACAATGTAACACTCAGTGGCCATCTAGTGACCATTCAGTAGTGAGGGTGAGTTGATGAGACAATATGAACTGAGGTCTTCAGTTCATATTTTGTCTGTTTATATAGCTGAGAGAGAGCAAAACAAGTATATACAATAAAGTCACGAGAGAGGTCAGATGACCTTCCTGTATATTCCACAGCATTCTAAGAAGTCCGTTTAAGCAAGCTAAGTGAGGTTATGACACACAGTGACAATAAATGCACTATATCTCCCGCAAATGCGCACTGTCCGGGACTGGAGAACGTGCGATCCGATGCTACTCGACGTGCTCTTTCCAATGACACCAAGAGCGTCCCGATCCGATCAATATTGGTCGAGATATAACCATATTACTGTCTCAAGCCATGCTCATGCCCCAACAGGTATTTTAAGCTGGCTGGAGACATGTAAGAGATATAGTACCTGCTAACTGGTAAACCTTGAAACACTGAACATTCCTATTACTTTACTTCTCACTTTCCTAATTCCTATAGCTCCACTTTTCCTTGAGCCACCACCACCTTGGGTGAGATACCCCCCAGAGACTCTCCTACCTTGGAGCCCTTGCTCCACAAGTGGAGTACCTAATCTGTGGAGTAAGTCTCCACCTCTGGAGTGACTCTTCACCTGTGGAGTCCTACTCCACAGTGACTCACCCAATGACTCAGGAAAGTGTGGAGCTTGACTCCTGATATGGATTGTGTTAGTAACATTGACTTTACATTCTGAAGGGAGTACCTAGCCTTGAGTAAAGTGCCTGACTAAGGTCCCTGACTGAGATAGACTAGATATTCCTTAATAATTCCTTATTTCTTGTAGCTCCAGCCTTTCTGAGCCAACTCCACTTGTTGAGTGGAACTCCACCAGAATGACTCCAACCTTGGAGCCTTCACTCCAATAGTGGAGTCACACTTCTAAGTGACTCAGAAAGTATGGAGCATGACTCCAATAATGTAGATAGTGACTCACAAGCATGTATGACTCACTGAGCAGCTCCATTGACATCTCATTAGACACTCCTCTGTAGGAAGAGCTCCAAGCTCTACCCCAATGGTTCCTATTGGTTGCTCCACTAGCTTAGAGCTCCAGAGGAGTCATATTCCTACTGACTCAGTCCTGTGGAGTAGAGTGTTCACTGTGGAGTTGTTGCCAGTTGTGAGTAGAATCCTGTGCTCTCAGAGGGCATAAAAGACCATGCTTTCTGCCCTTGTAATTCACCCTGCCTTTTACCTTAACTTTCCCAAGCCTTGCTTGTGTGAATCAGCCTAAGCTGCATTCTTATTACATCTCTTAGAAAGTTCTCCCAATAACTCCAGTACAGTTTGAGCTTAGCTCCTGCTGAAGAAGTGAGGTTGTAGATACTCTAATTGACCTTTTAAGAGGCCTTAGGCATTTACGCATTAGGCGACACCCAGGTTAAGAACCTTTACTAAGATATACAACAACTAGCTGTACTTGATTCTCCCAGGGGTATGCGTGGGGATTATGCAGCACAAGTTAGGTCGTGTGATTTCGGAGAGTGAAATCCACTGAAAACAGAAATCAATCCCCTGGGGGACAATTGACACAGTGCCTGGGTGGAATTGGGGGAAATGAGAGAGTGCTGTGTGCCTGGATCTTAGGAACCCTTGATCAGCAGGACATGTAATGATTGACCAATATATATAGGCCAATTCTAATGAGCCAAGCTTAAGGACCAAGTGAGCATTTGAGTGTTCAGAACTAGTTGCAAATGGCGATTTTATGAATAATTAAACTGTTATACACAATTATTATTGTTTTCCATCTACCTGTAGCAAAGAAAGCCCCTATAACATGGAATTTATATAAGTAAATGTGGGGTAAAGTATGACCCTCTCGCCTATGCATATACAAGTGGGTGTTAAGACCCCAATACAATCATGCATTAGGCCAGCTATCTAAGACCTTCAGTGATGTATAAGGTATAAGAGGAGGCATCTTGACACTTGTTCACACCCTTTCTAACTTGCTTATACATTGTTCAACTACTTAAACTCAAACCTACTTTATTTACAAACAAACATAGCATGTCGAGTCTGAATCATTCTCCTTGTTCACAAGAATATTTCAGCCCAACTCCAGGTGTTCATATGAGACCTCCATCAGCTGGTGTACCACTGGAGTAGGTATTTTTATATTAATCTTTGGTGTATGGCTCATACTTGCATTCATTTGGCACAATCAGCTCTGGGTCAGGCTTAAGTTTTACTGTTGCTAGTCAAGTTACTAGCAATTTCAACCAGCAGCCAGGAGTGTCGATCCTACACTTTGTTGAACAGTACATATATTGAAACATTAATATATTAAAGCAATTATTTATGTGTTGATATATCTCTCTGCCAACAGAGAAATGCAAGACCATAGCACCCCAGTTTCCGAGGGTTGTTGGGACATTGAAAGTCGCCAAAATAGCCCTGGTGCCACCTCAACAACAGCCTTTGGTCAAGCAGGTCAAAGGACCTATGCTTCTGTTGCGTGCTCACACATTCATTTGCCCCCCGCACCCTCCCCTGCCTCTGACGAGTCCATCTCCATTTGCCAACCTGAGTGATTGAGTGGCCTTGGTACTGTCCTTGTGCCTGAGACTCAGGAATCAGCCACATTCCCTCAAGCAGTTGGAACAATGCTCATGCCCCAAATCCAACACACCCTTGCTCAGGTTCCTCAAGATGGAACCTCAGATGCCTCTGAGTTGCTGCCAGACATGATCCCACTGACCCAACCTACTGGTACTACTGGCACAAGTTCTCAAGCCAGCAACACAGCCCTTGTACAACAGCATGAGCAGCCTGACGCTCTGCAAAGGGAATATATTTTTGTCCATAGTACACAGTCCTCAATGGGCACACCAACTCAGCCTGCTGCTCCCCCATTTGCACATGATAACTTGGATGCTGCAACAATTGTAATCAGCGATAGCACCGATCAAGCCAACCAACCCACAAACAAGTGTACAAGTGTACAGGCTAAGGCAGCGATTACGGCAAGGACCAAGGCAGTGTGACCTACAAATGTGACAACCTGGAAATCAATAGCAGTGTCAGCTAAAGCAAAAGGAAAGCAGAAGGCCCTACCACAGTTAAGTGAGCCTGAAGATTCGGATCCTGCGGACATGTCAGATGGACCACCTAGGAAGAAAGCATGGACAACTGACCAGTTTACTGAGGTGGAGGTTAAGGAAGCCACCCTCACAGGGGGACTGAGTGGGAACGCCAAGCTTAAGGGCCAGGGAAATTCAACCCATGTACACTGGACACCTGAGGACATCCTGGCTTTTGTGATGTTCTGGTACATGCCAGAGAGCTATGAAAACATGAGGGAAAACCAGAAGGCTGGTTTTCAGAAGGTAAGTCAGCTATGCGTCAATGAAATTCTCTTATTGATTCCATTTTTTCCAGGCCTTGGAGGAGGTGTTCCAAGGTCAATATACACCACAGAAGATCAAGGAGCTTGAAAGGCAACTGCGTTGGAAGTATATGGTATATGAGAGTGTCATGAAGCAGAGTGGTACAGGCAAGGTGGAGACTGAAGTTGGGGTAAGTAATGCATTGAGATTAAATTTTCTATCCTATTTAACGCATATATGCATAGAAAATGCAATCCAAGTTGGCTTCACAGGGACACACCAATAAAATATCACTCGCTACACTCCAAGAGTTTGGTAACAGCAATATATATGATATTATACATGAAGCATATGTACAAATATGTCTATTTCCTAAGCACGATAGAGTATGCTTTCTAGCCTAATATTCTACTAGGCTGAGAAACCACCCCGAAGTACATAAAATGCAGGACACACACCAATTCCATAGCCTCACCCCATCTGACATTGAGACCAATACAAGTGACCATGACAGTAGCTCCACAAGCACAGTGGAGTTCCTTGATGAGCCTACCCCACCTCACAAGCAGGGTAAAAAGGCTAGGGGTCACAAGAAGGGTGATTCTGGCAACACAAAGACTGACCCGGCACTTGGCCTATTCAGTGAGGTTGCTCAAAGCATTGCTGCATCGTGAAAGGACCAACACAAGCAGTTGGTGTCCCAAACCAATCTCGAAAAGCAATGGATTTCAATTGCAGACCAGGAGTACCAATTGAACATGCGAAGAGATAACCAGGAAGAGGTGGAAATGGATATTATGCACCAGAAAGAAGCATGTGAGGAGGAGACTATGGGTTTTATGTGTCAGAGAGAGGCATGTGAAGCAGATGTGTACCAAATTAACAAGCGCCAAGAAGCTCTTTCTGAGTGACTAGAGCACATACAGCTTGCAGCACAGCAGATTGAGGGATCCAACAAAGTGCTTCAAGAAGAAGGCTGGATGTTGCTACAGCTCCAGAGGCAAATATCACTTGCAGAGTTAATACACGATGACCTTCAAGCTCTCCCACCTCCTGCACAAGCCCTGTGGCCAATTGTCAACTCTCCTCCAGTTGCCAATCCCATTCCTGTGGCTGAAACTCCAAGCAAACCAAACAAGGAGAATGAAGAGGATGAAGCAAACAGAGTAATGGGATCTTGAGTGCTCACCTGACCAGACAATTTGCCTCACATGTAAAGAATTGTATTATTGCTGTCAGATGGAATTACATATGATTTCCAAGCCAAAATTCAAGCAAGTTTTCACGTTGTAGTTTCCCAACTTGGTGCACATGATCTATATTGTTTGAATCATCCCTGCTTAGCTCAAAAGCTGCACCTGCATGCATACGATCCTCTCCATCCCCATTAATAATGCCTTCTACACTGTCAATATCATCAGGAAGGTCCCCAAATGCTATAAGCAAATTATGGAGGACAAGGAGGGACTCAACTACCTTGTGCATGGAGTTGAGATCCCAGCCACAGATACCTTGAAGGTAGGCAAATTGAGCCTTCAGACACCCGAATGCATGCTCAACCACAATTCACTGTGAGGAAAACGCTAAGTTCCACTTCTTGCAGTTGGATGTAACTTGTGGGTCTTGGTTGTGAAGCTCATGTTCATCATATGGGAGGATAAGATACCTTGAGAGGGCATATCCTAGTAGAAATTCCAGTCATATACAGACTTCATAGAGCACAAAGCTCACCTTTATCACCCATAAGCCACTCATCTTGTCCTAAATAGCTGTTGCAGTGTAGCCAGAGGTGCGATTTCTTCCAGACTGAAACATTGGGCACTGATCCTGGCCAGCCAAAGTCATAGCTTATGAAGTGCCCCTGGAAATTGACTATAGCCTGCATATTAAACTAAAATTTAGTGACCATGAGCCCCAATTCCGTACACAAAAATATGGGTCCACTCACTGCCCAGAATTTCTTGTGGCATCGGTAAGACATAGGATCTTCCCATGGTTTATCCACAAGTGGGATATAAGTACTGTCAACTACACCAATTGCACCTGGGAACCTGTTCATATAGGACTTGGCCTTGAGTTCTGCTCTCTCCTCTTCATTTGGCCAGTGAAGGAATTTGCCCTGCAAGTGTCTGAATGTGCACACTACATGGCTACAGTGATTATAGACAGACCCTTCAGAGATCTTGAGTGTTGTTAGGTTATAGGGGGTATGCCTTCGCAGA